>CAUJNA010003633.1:167500-280000 GCA_963377175.1 Effrenium voratum
GGGCCGTCTCCAAGTGGTGCCCCAGGCGTCCCGACGTGGGTCTGTAGGGGCACTGCTCGAGGAGAGGGCCAGAAGACAGACGGAGGGAACTCGAAGGAAGGAAGCAGAAAGAAAAGGGAGAAGGAAGGCAAGAAGCAGAAGCGTCAGCGAAAGGAGGAAGCGATCAAGAGGACGGAGCCGGACTAGGAAGAGAAGGAGGGACAGCCGGAGCCCAGAATCATCTCGGTCGTCGGGTTTTTGCGAGCCCTCTTCCCGGGGGGAGGGCGAGCTGTGGCGGCTAAGTCAACGACACCCCGGGCGCCTGCTGAAGAGCGGGATGAAGGAGCTCGAGCGCTACCTAGCGGATCGAGCAGGCGAGGGCACGAGCGAGGACGGATGGGCACAGCACAAAGTGATGGCGTACATCAATCAAGTCATCCTGGCTGTCCACCCCATGCAGTCCATCGGCCTGCGCAACCACAGAGAACTCGTGACTTTGGGGACCAGCTTAGATTTGCTGATGAATGGGAGGCTGGCAGAGCTGGGGGACTTGCTGATGCAAAGACTCAAAGCCCTCGAAACAAGCTTGACCGATCAGAACTGGTCAGCAGCTCGGCATCAGGAGCTGATACCGCCAGTGGCAGCCTCCTTGACTACTTTGGGAGAGCGGCACAGGACGGCCCGAGCCGAGTTGCAGCAGGTGAAGCTGAAGGAAGCGCTGCAGAAGCACAAGGCCAGCAAATAGGGGCAAGGCGGCGGGGACGCAGCCCAAAGCGCACCCGTGACGCCACCCCGTTCCAAGGAGTTGAGCTGGGCCAGGGGGCAAGGAGCCACGAGGTGGCGTCTGACCCCAGGAGATCAAGCGGGAAGCCCCGTGAGGAGCGACATGCGACGAGAGGAGGAGAAGAAGCCGGCAGAGCGCGAGAGTGCCATGCGGAAGCCACGGCACGAGAGCGAAGAGTCCCGGAGGCCCGTTGGCCAGGGGACCGTGCGACGGGTTCAGATAGACGACCGCCCGCGCCAGATTATGAACGAGAAGGAGCAGAGAGAGGAGATGCGGAAAGGAGGAGGGGAGAACAGAGGAAGAGGAAGGGGGTTTTCCCCTCTTTGGAAAGGAGGATCAAAGTCGTGGAATCGCACAGGAAGAGGCAAGGGGAAGCAAAAAGGAAACGGGAAGGTGAAGATGAGGAGTGGAACTCCGATTCCGAGGTAGCAAGCCAAAGGAGTGCTGTTTCAAGCCGGATCGGGGGGAACTCCACAGAGCTCCTGGATGTGATGAGGGAGTGGCTGAGGGGCGAGAATTGCGGGGAACTCACGACCTCTCAATCAGGCGCCCTGCTTGTCTTGATGATCCACCGCAGTGGGACTAACTTGGGGAATTACCTGGAGAAGTCCACAAAGCCGGGGTCAGTCGCAGGCGAGGGAGGCCCGAGGCAGCGGAGCCTCATGCCTCTGCCGCTGTGGACTGACGTCCAGGAGGAGCTCAAGAAGGTTCTGGAGAGCGGTGAGTACAAGAGACTGGCGGGTAGTTGGGCTGCCAAAAAGCAGCAGAAGCAGAAGGCAGCAAAAGCCGTGAGGAGGTCCGGGCTCCTTATATGGCATGGCCTCGTGGTGATCTTGCTGAACCACCTGTGGACAGGGGGAGGTAACAGAGGACGAGTCCATCAAGGGAGTACTACCCTTGCTCAGCAAAGGGCATTGGAGAGACTTTGGGAGGTTGTGAAGGTTTTCTGCGATGATGCCTCGGAGTCAAAGGACAAGATTCCCAAGTCTCCATCAATGGGAGAATGGGGCAACCGCCTCGGAGATGTCAAGATCTCCTACACAGGGGAGATTGTTGACAAAGCTCACAAGCTAACCCTGGCTCAGGTCCTGCCTGGTTTGCCCCCTGAAGGCTACGGAGCCTCTGTCCCGCTGGCCGAACTCTGCGAAGGAGAGTTGAGGGAACGCTTGGAGGACCCCCTGTCCAACCTACTGCCTGAGGAGGAGCTCCCTGAGATCATCCCAAAACCTCGGACTCATGCTGACCAGGACCAATGGGAGGCCATTGTGAAGGTCTTGCATGCCCGCGGCCTTGTGGAGCCGGTTGAAGACCCAGTGAAGGTCAAGGGGCTTCCGATTGAGAACGGAGCCTTCGGAGTCGTGAAGCCTGGCAAGTATTTGGAGGATGAGCGACCGGTCCTGAGATTCATTATGGACTTCAGAGCGACGAACAGTGTGAGCAGAGTGCTCACAGGAGATGTGAAGAGCTTGACGGGCGCTGCGTCACTGCAGCACATCGTGCTACCTGAAGGGAAGGTCCTGAGGATGTCGGCTGATGACCTCGTGGCGGCCTTTTACCTGTTTGCCCTGCCACGTGGATGGAGCAGGCTCATGTGCTTCGGAGGCCCTGTGGCCTGGAAGTCACTGGGCTATGCCAGGGAAGGCCGTGTCCGGGTAGGAGCCACGGTCCTGCCCATGGGATGGGCGTCGGCGGTGGGAGTTCTCCAGCATGCTCACCGCCGGCTAGCCCTTCGCAGCCCGTTGCGTGGCGGCGCTGGCTTTTTGGGACGGTGTGAAATTAGGAGGGACAGTGTCTTCCCGAATCTGGAGCTGGGAGAGTCGCTGTGGTCCCTGTACTTGGATGATACGGATTTGATTGAGATCATGGACAAACGGCTGGGAAAGGAGATGGAAGGAAAGAATTCCGAGGAGCAGCTGAGGCTTAGGAGGGCTTATGAGCACTGGGGCATCCCAATCAGCTTGGAAAAGGCACTTGTGAGGGCGAAGCAGGCTGAAAAGCTCGGAGCGGTCATTGACGGTGACCGAGGGCTTTTGAGGGCAGCAACAAGGCGTGCGCTAGAGAGCCTGTCCTTGGGTGCCTGGATGCTGCGCCAGGAGGAGGTCCCACGGAAAGCCCTACAAGTTTTCTGCGGAAAGGAGGTCCACACTATGCAATTCCGTCGGCCTACCTTTGGGATCTTCGACTACATTTGGAAGGACATCAGCGATGGGGGGCCGATGGTCCGCCTGGAGGAGAAGTCTGTCGAAGAGATCTTGATGGCAGGGATGTCCCAGCCTTTGCGTTTTACCGACCTGAGGGCAAAGCTACATGAAGTGGTGACCGCTTCGGACGCGTGCGAGACCGGAGGTGGGATGGTCTACGGTGGAAAGTTGAGCGCGCAAGGCATCAAGGAGTCTTTGTGCTTGGAAGGCAAACGGGACTACTATCCGATCGAAGCGGTGGAGCCCACGGACAAGCAAACCATTTTGGTCTTTGACTGCTTTGCTGGAATCGGAGGCTTATCGCAGGCTTTGAAGCTTGCTGGTGTCGAGGTAAATCGGCTGGTGGTCATCGAGATGGACAGCTCCTGCAGGAGGCTGAACCTCACAAGGTGGCCAGGATGCGAGGTCATGCTGGACATCCAGAAGATCAAGAAGAGTGACCTTGAAAAGGTCATGCGGAGTGTGCCTGGGTTGACGGGAGTCATTACCGGAGGTGGCTCCCCATGTCAGGGGCTTTCAAGGCTTTCCTCAAACAGGCAACATCTTGATGATCCTCGGAGTGCTTTGTTCTACAAGTTCGGGGAGGTGCTCCGCTGGGTGAGTGAGCTAGCGGCTGCCATGAAGATATGGGATGTTCAGTTCGTCGAGAATGTTGTCGGGGATGACGAAGACATCTCCGAGATGAGCGGTGAACTGAACCGCAGGCCAATCTACTGCTGCGCCAGTGGACTTTCTAGGGTCAGGCGGCCCAGACTGTACTGGCGCAACGTGGAAATGGGGGACCATGAGAGCTTTGGGCGCGGGCACACAGCCTTGTACGACATCATTGAGTTCAACGAGAAGCGTGAGCCACTTGAGGATGTGATCGATGCTGGATGGGAGTGGCCCGCCGGCAAGGCTGACCCCAGCCTTTGCTTGCCAACTTTCACGAGGGCTATCCCAAGGACAAAGCCTCCGGCAGAGCCCGCGGGGTTGAGGCTATGTGACCAGGAAACAGTTGGGAGGTGGAAGGATGACTTGATGAAGTATCCTCCTTACACCTACCAGCAGCAATATCTCATGGAGTGCAAGGGTGAAGCTGATAAGAAGCGGGTTGCCTCCGTCACGGAGCGTGAGCGTTTGATGGGCTATCCTGCTGGCTACACCCTTGCGTTGCACAAAAAGGACCCTACAAACACAGAGGAGGAGTTCAGGCAGCAGGTGGCGCGTGAGGCGGCCATTGGCAACTCCTTCCATGCTGTGAAGGTGGCGTGTCTTTTGGACCTCTGGCTTTGGACCGCTGGAGTGCGGACTGACCCCAAGGGCGCTTCAAAGATTGTAGAGGAATGGCACCAGATGATGCGCACTAGGAGGTACAACGACGAGGGCCTGATGGAAGGAACGGAGGTGACCCATGCAACGTCTCTGAATGAGAAGGAGGAAGAAGACAGGCTGCTTCAAATAGAAAAGCCGCCAGGGCTGATGGAGTGGCTGAGGATGAGCAGCAGGGATGGTGAGCGTCTTCCAGACCCGAAGCTCCTGGCAGCCCGGCTGGTTCACCAGTACCTTCGCCGGGCCGAGTTTAGAGGATCTGACGTGAGGCTAGATCTTCAAGTAGTCTACAGACCAGATGCGGTTGCCCGAACAACCGTGGACCCACGGAGGTGGGTCTGGAAGGTGGCTCACTCCTACAAGTGGGATCGCCGTGAACACATCAACGTGCTGGAATTGCGGGCTATTCTTCATTCGCTGGAATGGCGAGCCAGATCTGCAACGTTCCACTCCTGCCGCTTTTTGCGTTTGAGCGACTCCCAGATCTGCTTAGCAGTCCTTGCAAAGGGGAGGAGCTCAAGCCGCAAGTTGAATCGCATTTTGCGAAAGATTGCCGCCCTCTGCATCGCCTTGAACCTCTACCCTCTTTGGGCTTGGATCGCATCCAAGCTCAACCCAGCGGATGAGCCGTCCAGACGCTATGAGCCGAAGGACAATTAAGTATTTGACAACAAAGGAGGCAAGGCGAGAGGAGAGACGGCAGATAGGGCGGCTTGAGGACAAAAGAGTTTCACAGACTACCTTGACACGCTACCAAGAGGCTTTTGGTGACTTGGTGAACTTTGCACGCGTTTCACGACAAGCACTGCTACAAGACGGTGGGCAGCTGAACTTGGTTCTTAAAAACTACATTGAGCATCTCTGGGAAGATGGAGACACCAGGACCATGGCAAGCTATGCCTTGGCAGCAGCTCAGTACTTTGCCCCGCAGCACAAAAGACAGATCAGTGAGGCTTGGCGCTTGGTGAGCCTATGGAGCCGGTTGGAACAGCCAATCAGAGCAACCCCGTTATCACCAGAGATGTGCCTTGCTTTTGCGGGTCTGTTTTTGCAATGGCGGTGGGAGCGGCTAGCCTACTTGACTGTTGTTGGCTTTTGTGGCTTCCTTCGCACTGGCGAGATGTTCAAACTGCGGCGGCAACATGTGGTACTCCCTGCGCGTCAGGGCCAAGCTGCCATCATTTTTCTTGAAGACACCAAAACCGGCCAAAGGAACCACATGCAATGGGAAAAAGTGCTGATCACTGAGGAGACTGGGATTAAATCTTTGGAGCGCTTGTGCGTGGGCCGAGCCCCTACTGATTTCCTTGTCACTGAGTCTTCTGCAAAGTATCGGAAGCTTTGGAAGCAGGTGGTGGCCTCCCTTCAGTTGGAGCAATTCAATTACTTACCGTATTCCTTGCGACGTGGTGGCGCCACATCGGCCTACCGGCAAGGGGCCACGCTTGATGAGCTTCTGTTAAAAGGGCGCTGGAAACACGTTGCAACTGCCCGCCTGTATCTTGATCAAGGGCTTCAGGAGTTTACCAACCTCGCCCTGCCTCCGACCTCCCTTCCTGCCATTCGCGCTGCGCGACAAGCTTTCTGTGCCTCTGTCAGCCAGCAGGGGACGCGTGGAGGAGGGGGCAAAGCTCAGAGGCTGTGAGCGGGGAAACTTGGGATTCAGGCCCAAGATGGGCCTCGAATCTTTGCCTTTTTGGTCAGGAGGCACGTGACCCCGGCAAAAGTGCAGCGTTGCGTGTGCTGGGTCACGGCAGTTGCACGAGGAGTAGTGCATGTTTAATCCAAAAGGGGTAAGCATGCACGATTCTCGGGTCAACGGAGTTTTCGGCTCCCACCACCACCCCGTACTCCTCCAGCTCAGAGGCTGTGAGCGGGGAAATTTGGGATTCAGGCCCAAGATGGGCCTCGAATCTTTGCCTTTTTGGTCAGGAGGCACGTGACCCCGGCAAAAGTGCAGCGTTGCGTGTGCTGGGTCACGGCAGTTGCACGAGGAGTAGTGCATATATATACAATTACATATATATATGTCATGCACTTGATACTGATTTCTTTGCCTATTATATTTACTTGCTTATGTACTTAGCTTGCATTGTTTTACTTACGTGTTCATCATTTGATCTGCTTATTTGGTTGACTAAGGGAGCCAACCTAGAGAAAGTTCAGACGCCGCGCTGCTCACGTGGTGTCAATCAGGTCAAGCAAGTTTTCAGGGACCCTATCTCCAAGTATGAAAAGCATGTAGCAAGTCTTTTTGTGTCAGTTCTGTCTAATGTAAGTTGCCAGCTTTCCAAGGGTAAACCCAGTCTTCCGGAAGTGCTCGAGACATCGGAGGGTTCTGATCCGCGCGAGGCGTGAACCGTACTTCCTGCACGCGTCAGGCGCCGCGTGCAGATTTGACGAAGAAGTCATGAGACCGTGGGGCTCGTCCCCTTTTTTTCCGAGGCAAGCCTGCTCTGTTGGGCGAAACACTCCCGAATACTCCACCATGTTCACGCGTTGAGGGTTTTCCCAAGTTGACACTCTGGTTTTCTTCTTCCGGATTCCCGTTCTTTGGGTGACCGCGCGTTTCCTGTCGCGTTGCCCTCAGATGAATTCAGATGAATGGGACGGTCTAACCTACGAATGATTTGAGGTCTTGACCATCTTCTCCCTTTGGGCTGCAACCCGCATCAACGCACACCCAAAAGGATATCATGGGAACTCTCAAAGCGACCCTGGCAGTCGGGAAGCCACCAGCCCTTTGTCATTTGGGTTTGCGGTCTTGACAGGATGGAAAACGGAATGCGAACCACGTTTGGGAGGTTTTTGTTTGCCACATATTCATCTACGGAAGGCGGAAGGTATGTTTTGCCTAGCCCTGGCAAAGAGCTAACCCTGGCAGGTGGTCGGTTGGTTTGTTGGTTGGTTGGTTGGTTGGCTGGCTGGCTGGCTGGCTGGCTGGCTGGCTAGGTTGGCAGGGTAGGTTTAGGGTAGGTTTGGAGGTTCTCCGGTCTTAACATCCTCGTAACATCCTCAGCACCACTAGATACCACTAGGCTTTCGGCTGCGGCTGGCGAGGGTTGGCTCTGGGGTTCCAGGCCTATTGAGCAAGTCTGGGGTTGGCTGTGCTTGTGATGCTTCTTGGGCTTGGTCTCGGATGGGTTTAGGGTGTTGGCCTCAGTTATGGTTGTATTTAAGCCCACTTGGGTGCTTACCTTCAACCACCCTAAGCACTTAAAATCAATGACGGCCGAAGCCAACTTGAAACCCACCCCAAACCAGCCATTAAACCATCTACTTCAAGCACGGCCACCTTCAAATTTCTCTTAATAGTCCAGAGCCAACCCTGAGCCTACCTGGACCACCCTTTTTTTTTTCGCAGCCTAACCACAGCCCGGTGATGCTGAGACACGGTTCGGTGCATGGGACCTCACTCTGCAACTCCAGGCCTGCTGCCACTGAGCCGCAAATTCGCAGCATGCAGGTTCAAAAGCGGGAAGGCCAGCTTCCTGAAGTCAAGATTTGTCAGTGACTTGGGCCGAACAAAGCGCGCACAAAATTAGGGGCATATACTCCTCTTTTTTTTTGGTTCCCCCACACAAAGCAACTTGAAAAAGGTAGCTCTCAAAACGAACCGCACTTCCACATCGGGAGGTTTCACCGCTTGCCACGACTCCTGCGCCATCCACGATTGCTTGCAACAAAAACGCGCCATCCGCCAGTTTTCCGCCCGAGGGAAGCTGTCATAGTCCTGCCTAGTTTTGGGCTTCGTTGCGGGGGTAAAACGAGCTCACTGTCACGTAAGTTTCTTGACCCCGTATTTCAGGTTTCGGAATTGTCGTAACGTGACAGAACGCGACCTTTAGTCGCAGAAACAAAGGCGCAACCGAAGATACAGGATTTGCGGGGTACAACCCGCCTCCGCTCCTAACAGCCCTGCCAGTGCATGCGATCCCATGCCCTCGAAAGCGACGATTTTCAGTGCCCTGTTTCCCTGAGCGGGTTTCCCTTTGGAGACTGTTTTCGGGACAAACATCGGCCACAAAAAGGGGTCCCAAGACTTCCAAGAACGCCGATCTTGCTTGAGTTCCTTGCGCGCTGTCCGTCCGGCCGCAGCCCATTTGGCTCTTTGGCTCCGCAAATATATTTTTTCTGTCTGAACTTTTTGCCGTCCCTTTCAACCGAACATGGGTGCCTGCGGCAGCGCCAATTCGGCGCCTCAAGCTGCAATTTTCTTACTTTTTGGAGGCCATTCTCGTGGCAAACAGTTTGAACTTTTTTGTGGGCACGCAAAGGTACCCGTACGACCACGCGTGAACTCTGAGGAACCGCCCATCTCGTTTGAGTTCGCGGAACCCCTCCATGACTGAGAATGTTTCGGGAACGGTTTCGTGGAATTTTCGCTTGGGTTCGTTGGAATGGAGCGCACGTGTGCCATTGGGCGCTTTCTTTTCTATACTTTCCCATGGCTGCACCGCAAAAAAACAAGCCAACAACGCAGCTTACATACGCCTTGAACCTCCATGGACGGTCAAACTCCTGCACCAGTTGCCAGTATTCATAGGGCTTCATGGATCCTAAGTGGTGCAGGAGTTTGTCCTCCACCTGAGAATGACCCTGATTTTGCTCGGGCTTACCAACAGCTGGCTCGCAGGTTGCTGTCGTGAAGGCCCAGCCTGCTGCGCCCAAGCCAAAGTTTCGTGGACATAGGTTGCAGGCGCTCAGCGGGTGGACGCCTTTTCCGCCTGGCAAGTTGGCCCAACCTTTGTCTCACGGACTCATGGACTTCGGGGTTGGTTTATGAAAAAGTCAGTTTTCGTGTGTAGTTCAACTTTCCCTGCGGGGAGGCTGGAAAACTGGAAAACTGGAATTAGTTTGGGGGATTTGCAGGCAAACCGCCGTTGAGTGTGGGGCCCGCCCTTCTCATCGCCGGGAATTTGCATCTATTCGACTCGCACGAATCGGCGTGAGCGGACAAGTTTGGGGTAATTTGAATGCTGGATGCCATTTCCTGGTTTGACTCGCGAGGTTTTGGGCGAAAGTTTGAGATCCAACTTGTGGCTTGGATGGGTGAACTTACCCATTTAGCCTTTCAAGAATCAGGAGTTCAATCCCCCAAAGGGCTGGGAGCAGGATTTGTCCATCCAAGTAGAAAGCCATTGCCATTATCATAGTGACAATGACTCACTCCCAGAGTTCATGGACTTTGTACTGTTGGGAAGACAAGAAGTGTGGACTAATCCGACGTAGCTCACGGCAATAGCTGGGATTCGTTTGGGTTCATCAAAGTTCAAATGAGCGGAGCCAAATGGTCTAAAGCGATTCCCCACCTGGACGGGTTCTCCATAGAGATGTTATGATGATGATGATGATGATGATGATTATTTTGATCTTGGCGGTGCCGCGTTCCGATCATGACGCAGCTGCTTCCCCTAGAACGTGACAATCTGGTACTAAAATAAGCATGAGTCAAAAGAAAAACATTGGGGTGGTGGTGGTGGGAGAGGAAGGCTTTGGCCTAGCATGAGGCACCGACTGCACTTTTCAACGGCACTGCCACACGTGCGCCAGATGCACACTAGTCACAGCCCCCCCCCACACGCAAATTGTAATTTGCTCGGACCCTGAATCACCATGTATATGGCATTTTTTCTCTTTTCGATTTGGTGGTGCCGCATGGCGAACTGTTCCGACCTGATATTACCGATGTTACATTTGAAAGTGAAGCTTCCCCAGGCCGGGTGATGATCCATGTTAGCGAACTTGCAAATGCGACTCTTTGCGACAAAGTGTTTTTTTGGGACCGGGTGACAGTTGGTGAGGGTTGGTTGCAACAAGCCGCGCCAGGATGTGCCATTGTCCCCCTGTGCTTCGTGGCAGGGCCCTGATTTGGGCGCTCGAATCTCGCGGCCGGATCGCAGCCTGCACGACGAGCACGCGGCTCGGCTCGAAATATCCACCAACTTGGAGCCTTCGTGAGAACTCCAATGGCCCATGTCATAGTCACTCTTTAAGTGGGTGAACGGAAACCAACAACAGTGTTTGACTTATACCGGTTTACAATCAAAAACACGGGCCAGGCAAGACAACCCCAGTTTCTGACTTGCACCTGACGCGACTTTGCGACTGATCAAACCTTTCGATATGACCATCCGAGCTGAACGAAAGAAGCTCCTGGGCAGCGCCCAAAATGATTTCCAGCAGGTTCGGTTGGTGTAATAGCGTTTGTGGCGAGGCCTATATAAAGCTTTTCCAGCAAAATCCAGCAGTGCCGCCGCGTGCCGCCTGGGGGCTTCAAAGATCTAAGACCCACAGTTTGGAGCTTCCCCCCTTTCTTTCTGTCTGTCTGTCTCTTTCCGTCTTTCCGTCTTGCTTTCTTTCTTTCTTTCTTTCCTTCCTTCTTTCTTTCCTTCTTTGTTTCTTTCATTCTTTCATTCTTTCTTTCTTTCTTTCGTTCTTTCGTTCTTTCGTTCTTTCGTTCTTTGGTTTGTTCGTTCGTTCTCCTCTTTCTCATGGATCTCCCTTTTTCCTCAAACAGTGTTCAGGCTGGGTTAGATCGAGGGTTCGCGCTGAAAGTATTGGCAGGGTGCGAAAAGTTGCATTCGATGCGACACTCTCGAACAAAATGCGCTCTCGCTGTTGCGCCGTGTGAATTGTACGCATGAAGTCGCGCTTTTGATGGCTGCGACGTGGGTTCGCGTGTGTTCTCACCCTATAATTGCGCCCTGTCAAAGCGCTCTCGCTGTGGGGCCGTGCGAATGTGTGTTGGTCGCGGTGAACCCTCTGCGGAGATCGTTTGCGTCGAAGCGCTCTCGCTGTGGCGCAGTGTGAGTGTGTCTTAGTCGCAGCGAACCGTTTTTGCTTCTTCGCTTGCGCTTTCGCATTCGCGCGGTTTCGGGTTCGACTCGCCTGGTCCTCGGCTCTCCGGCTGTAAAATCGAGACTTTTAAGTACAAAATTCGCAAACACATGTACGCGAAGTGCACTCCCATGGCTCCTCCTCGCGACCAACACTTTTAGTTTCCACGCAAAGTACGTTCCTGCAGCTCCTATTTACCATGCAAAGTTTCCTGCAGCTCCGGCTGCGAAATCGCAAGTGTCTATGTCAACATGCAAAGGTGGCGCGCGAAGTGCGCTCCCGCAGCTCCAGCAACTTTTGAGTGCAAAATCCCGCATCTCCAGCTCGAAAATCGCAACTTTCAAATGGAAAAGCAGCACGGGAATGACACTTCCGCGAAAATAGCAACTTGTAAGCTCAAAAGTAGTAGGCCGCTAAGCACACTTCTGCAGGCAGCCTTCTTGCGCCGGCAAACTGCGCAGGTTTGGGGAGGTTGACAAGAGAAAGGGGCATGAAAGGCGGGTCAAGAGAGGTTGCAGAGCATGATGCGCGAGAGGGACCATCATGCGCAGAGTCATGCGCAGCATCCTCGCCAGCTTGTTTCAACTTGATTCTGCGCTGAGCGTTTGCAAGGGCATGTGTGTTGCAGCGACCAGGGCCATGACGTCCATGTATCTTTACGTATCTCTATATGTACCTTAATGTATCTCTCAACAGAGATACACGCATCCAAGCAAAACTATGTAGTAGAAGCAAGAAAGATACACGTATCTCAACTCAAAAAAGCTCAAAGGTACAGAACAGATACACGCAACTTTCAGGTGTCTTGCAAAGATATGTAAAGGTGCACCAAGAAGCATGAACAAAGGCGCAAAAATCGCATGCAAGTGCCACTGGGTGCGCGTCACTTGCCTGACTGGCGCAGAAACTTTTGTCCAGCTAGGTGTTGTAGCCTGGGAGGGACTCTTGAGTGAGAGCTTGGCAAAGACAAGAAAAGTTGCCAGACCTCTGTCTGTAAGAAACTGTGCCCTCGGCTAAGACGATGAAAGGGTTGAAATCCTAGGTGGGAGGAGAAGAAACGGGCAAATGGCAAGAAAAAGGACTTGCGCGGTCACGAACCAACGGGAGTTTTTTTGAAAAGGGAAAAGGCTCAAGTTGGATGAAGCCCGGTCTGAGCCGCTCACACCTTGCCTCCGACCCTCTCGATTTCCGAGGTGCAGAGGCTGGAGCACTTCCTGGAATGCGTCGAGCAGCAGCCAAAGGCCCTGGACAAGTTGATCACTAGGAGGCCGGACTAACTTCCATCACAACATTCCAACTCACGGACTTAAGCAAGAGGAGCAGGGGAACAGGCGCCGTCCGTCGCGGAATGGTCTTTTGAGAGGGATATATCCATGCAATTTACCAATCTTTTGTGCGAACAAGTTGAATGGACGCCCACGGGTGCAGGTGCATGTGCATTTGCGTGCCTTCGCGCGGCGCGTGCGGGCGTGCGGCTGTGTGTGCGTGCGCGTCCGCGTTTGTGTCTGTGTCTGTGCCTGTGCCTGTGCCTGTGCCTGTGCGTGTGTGTGTGTGTGGGTACGTGCGTGCGCGTGTGCGTGCGCGTGCGCTTGCGCGTGCGCTTGCGCGTGCGCGCGCGTGTGCGTGTGTGTTTGTGTGTGTGTGGGTGCGCGTGGGTTTGCGTGTGCATACGCCTGCGCCTGTGCCTGTGCTTATGTTTGTGTCTGTGTCAGTGTCTGTGTGTGTGTGTCTGTGTCTGTGCGTGTGTGTGTGCGCGTGTGTGTGTGCGCGCTTTTTGTTCTGTTCTTTTTCTGTGTGTGTGTGTGTTTCTGTGTGTTCGTGCGTCTGTGTCTGTGTCTGTGTGTCTGTGTGTCTGTGTCTGTGCGTCTGTGTCTGTGTCTGTGTCTGTGTCTGTGTGTGTGTCTCTGTGTGTCTGTGTGTTTGTGTGTCTGTGCGTCTGTGCGTCTGTGTCTGTGTCTGTGTTTGTGTGTGTGTGTGTTTTCGCTCGTCTTTGTTTCCGGGACAAGCAGCTAACCTTGCCCGGCCCCAGTCCAATCAGCTGCTGCTGGTGAAGGGTTCTCAGTTTTTTATTTATGAGCTTTTTGAGAGCGTGGGGCTTCCACCCATTCACTTGATCGAAACTCCTGGCTCGCGGGCCACGGATGCTTACTGGATTAGGGGGGTGTTGCCGCAAGGCGTGCCGCTGGTTCTTGATACAGCTGAAGCTACGCGATCTCCCAGCCGCATTTCAGCACAAAGGTGGTAGCCTGCAGCTAGGCTGCAGCGTTGGAAGCTTTGGCGCAGCTGGCTTTGTTGTCCCAGCGGGCGCGCCGGACTACGGGTGCTAACATGCCATGCGCCAGGGGGTCGTGCGCGCCGCTGGCTTGTGTTTGCTGGACGCAGAAGATCAACTTGCGCTTGACGCATGTGGCAGGTGTCAGGAGTTCTTGGGCTGATAGTCTGTCGCGAGGCCAGCAGAGTAGCCCAGATTTCTGGTCCAAATTGAATTCACAGTTGGCAGCTTGTGGGGTGTGCGCGCGGTGTTTGTGGGGTTGAGCCACGTGTGACCTGGCGCTCTGCTGCCTGCCCAGGCAGCATTTTCTGCTTGGGTGGCTCGCGGTCCAAGCTCTGCGTATGCGGGCGACCGCCGAGCGTCTATTGTTTGTTGCGTCCGCGCGCGGGTGTGTGTGTGTGTGTGGGTGCGTGCGTGCGTGCGTGCGTGCGTGCGTGCGTGCGTGCGTGCGTGCGTGCGTGCGTGCGTCCGTGCGTGCGTGCGTGCGTCCGTGCGTGCGTGCGTGCGTGCGTGCGTGCGTGGTGTGTGTGTGTGTGTCCCTTCCTGTTTCCAAGGATTTTTGCATATGCCGCTTTTGGTAATTCGCTGCATGTTTCAAGAGTCATGCAAACTCTTCAACATGCAGAGGGTCGGTTTTTCTTTTTCTGTTTCCGGAGTCTATGACAATCCACCGGGCGTCATACTGACGAGCCCGACCTGGTGGATGGGGCGAAACTCCAATGTTTGCGTGCACTTGGGCCAATGTGGCAGCTAGTGGCGCTACGATTTGAACTCAGCCTTTTTCGTAGTTTGCAACTGGCCCACAGTTTCCCGAAGATTGGCTGCTTGATGACCCTTGGAGAAAATCTCTGCAGACCAGCTTTGCTGGGACACAAGTGTGTGTGTGTGTGTGGCGGGGTGCGTGCGTGCGTGCGTGCGTGCGTGCGTGCGTGCGTGCGTGCGTGCGTGCGTGCGTGGGTGGGTGGGTGGGTGGGTGGGTGGGTGGGTGGGTGCGTGTGTGTGTGTGTGTCTGTGTCTCTGTGTGTGTGTGCGAGTACGCGCATGCGCATGTGTGCCTGCGAGTGTGCGTGTGTGGGTATATGTTCACGTGTGTGGGTGCACATGGAAGTCGTATGGTGTGCATGGGTGTGTGTGTGTGTGTGTGCGTTGCGTGTGCGTGCGTGTTCGTGTGTGTGCGTGTGTTCCTAAAAAATTTGGCCCGTTGGAAAGGGCTGCCCAGGTTGGAAAGGGCTGCCCAGACCCGTAGACACGTAGTTCACTGCCTGAATGGCAGGAGATCGCTTGGGACGCCAAGTGGCGCACCTGCCAAAGGAAGGTAGGTTGTGTGAATAGTTTTGCTCAGAGAAAGCCAGATCTGAACCGTATGCTGCAACGCTGAGTCAGGCGCTCAACGTATGTGTGTGTGCAGGTGAGTAAAAGTCCGCGCGGCTGCGTGCGTCTTTGTGTGCGTGTGCGTGTGCGAGTGTGTGCGTGTGCGTGTGTGTGTGTGTGTGCGCGTGTGTGTGTGTGTGTGTGTGGGTGCGTGCGTGCGTGTGCGTGTGCGTGTGCGTGTGCGTGTGCGGGTGTGCGTGTGCGGGTGTGCGTGTGCGTGTGCGCGTGTGCGTGTGCGTGTGCGTGTGCGTGTGCGTGTGCGTGTGCGTGTGCGTGTGCGTGTGCGTGTGCGTGTGCGTGTGCGTGTGTGTGTGTGTGTGCGTGTGCGTGTGCGTGTGCGTGTGCGTGTGTGTGTGTGTGTGTGTGTGTGTGTGTGTGTGTGTGTGTGTGTGTGTGTGTGTGTGTGTGTGTGTGTGTGTGTGTGTGTGTGTTTGTTTGTGTTTGCTTGCTTGCCTGTTGCACGGGAGCATATGAGGCTGCGTGTCTCTGTGTGCCCGCGTGTGATTGTCTTGTATTGGATGTGTGTGTGTGTGCGGGTGTGTTTGTGTGTGCCTGTGTGCTCGCGTTTCTGTGTGTCTGTTTTTCGTGTTTAGTTGTTTGTATGTGTGTGTTTGGGTAAAACGTTTGTGCTTGCTTCTATTCTTGTGTTGTATACGTTTGTTCTGTTTTGTTTGATTGCTTGCTGGTTTGAGTGTTTGTGTGTTGGGTGTGTTGGACGTGTGTGTTTGTGTGTGTGTGTGTCTCTCTCTCTCTCTCCGTGCAGTTTTGCATGCTGGGAAAGCAGGGGGGTCGATCAACCGGCCCGCCTCAGTTCCCAGGGTTCGCGTTGCCATCTCCCTCGCCTAATTACTTCAACGGAGCCAGCTACATGCCTGTTGGCCCCTTGATCATCCGTTTGTTTGGGAGACCCTCGCGCGGGGCTTCACCATGAGCGAATGGCACTGTGCGCGAGGAAAAACGATGGCAACTATAAGAACAGGTAGACAGTCTACGGTAGACATGTGTGAGATGATTTTTGACATGACTTTGCAGACGTGAGGTTCGTTCAACATGGACCAGAATTTATCAAGGTAGAATAGATGTATATGTTTCGCAGCAGGCGCTTCTATGAAACCGACAGTGGAAAGGCCCTTTCCCACCCCATCTCCCACAACCCTTGCAGAGGGCTTGCTCACTTCTTATTTGCTGGCTGCTTTTGAACTTGTCGAATTCGTGCCAGTTCCCTCGGCCAGGCGGCGTGCAGCAAAGGCACGGGTGTGGAATCGCGTCACTTTCAAGGAAGCCAATAGCCGTCGTTTTCCAAAGAACGTAGCGAAGGGTTCTAGCTCAAGAAGGCTCGAACATTTTTCGCGTTGCTTTCGGGCACAAGAAGCGCGCCGACCTTGAGTGCCAGATGGGGCGCCGGGGGTTTTACAGGGCTTGTGCAACGCGTGGTTTGCTTGTTGCTTTCCGGTTTGTGTGTTGATTGTTTTCTGGAGTCATCAGCACACCCACACCCTTCTGCCATTTGGATGGGTAATGTTCAAGCAGTTCATATTGGCTTTCGTGGCAGCTTAACTTTCGCTCAAGCTTTGCAGAGTGCCACTGCAGTCTGGTTGGAAGCCAGCAGCAAACGACCTTCACAGCCCGACGAAATTGATGTATTCAACCTTTTGCTTCTTTCATTTCCCACAATGGTTGGTGGACCCCTTGAACAATTGTGACTCCATTTGCTGTTTGCACTCTTCAGGTTGCGTGCTGTCCGCCGCCTGACACGGGGCTGAGGCAGGGAGAGACATCCTCACGATGCATCCTGCTTCGTCAACAGAAGTGGCGGGTTGGATGCTGATAAAAAATAGCTTTACAATTATTTCTCACCTAGAACAGGAACTTCGTGACAGCCATGCGTAGGGGAGGCAATATCGTCGGTTCTGAATGTCTCACGAAGTGAGTGTTCTGGGGTCCGGCGGTCGCTCTCGATATTGGCTGTTTCTGGTGGAAGCACGCCGTGGAACCTGATTTGTCCCACAGAAAGTTTGCAAAATTGGTTCAACGAACCAGACCAATCTTTTAGCTCGGGTCATGATCTTGATTTTTCTCTGGTGATCGAAGTCAGTAGCTGGGGCGCTTTTTGAAATTTGAGAATGGCAAAAAAAACACTGCAGCCAGCATTGGTTTAGCCCCGGGGCAGGTCGAACAATCCTCACCTAAGAAAGTTGCTCGACTAAGCTAGACTGCAACCAAACGCAAAGAAGCAGCCGCTGTTGCCGAAATCACGCTTTCAGAGCATGCTGGTTCGCGGGACCAGAAAAGCTCTTGCAAGGACACAGCCCCGAGATCCAACTTGGGCCAATGGCAGAAAGTGAGCAGAAAGTGAACAGAAAGTGAGGGGAGCGCGAGACATGTGGTGGCTTTGGACTTCCGGCCATCTCAGGCTTCGGACGCAGGCTTTGTCGCAGTCGGTCGAAAGAGTCTGGTAGCTGAAGTCGCGTCTGTCGCTGGCAGGTGCGGTGGGCGGTCGGGTGTCTCTTAAGGTCTATCAACCCCAAGCCTTGGAGAGCAAGCGGTTTTCCCCTTCAGCAAGCGCACCACTTGCTGAGGAAACTTCAAAGCGGCATGGAAGCGCCTGAAGTGGATGTGAAAGGAAAAGCATGAAACCAGCCGACCGTGAACCAAATTTGGGGGGCACCTCGCAGGATTGTTTGGGGCTTTGAGCCCACAAATATTGTATCATATTGTCATGATCAGAGACGAGTCGTGTGTGCAGAGATTCGAACAAAGAGCACCCCCCTTCTGCGCAATTCGCGTGCAGTCCATGGCGCCAGGCCTCCCGAGATGGGGCAGAGCAGTCACCCAAGTCACCGCGTGGTGGTAGCACTGTAGCCGGCGGCCCCTGACAGAACCACCAGAAGGTTCCTTTGAGGGCAGTTGCTGACACATGTAGAAAAGGCCCAACCCTGCAACAACCCTGCAGCTGCATGCTGCAAGCAGGATATGCCAGAGAGTTTTTCTCCCGGTCAGTTAGTTTGACGCAGCAGGGGGACCTGCTGGACATATGAGCCGGTATCTCGACTTCAAGCTGGCCCTTCCAACGGAGCAACGGGTCTATCCAAAGCAGAGTGACGGAAATAGCAAGCCTCCCAACAAGTCGAGACACTTCGCTCATGCTTCTCTGCATGCATGGCAATAGGGCTAAGCACTAGGGACAACTACCTGCCCGAATTGTTTTCAAAACTCTTCACAGCGAGGTGGAAGGTATGACCCACGCTATGAGATGGGTGCGGGGGGATTCGTCGTTTTCTCGCGCGCGTTTTACGTGCGCAGCGCGCGCAGCGATGGAAACAGTTGAGAAGCTGTGCGTGACGCATCCAAACTGTTCTCTGCTGATGCTTCTCGTTCTTGTCTTTCTTTCGCACTCTTCCTTTACAAAGATCGTTGCAAGACTTGAGTCGCAGGCTTTGGTTGTCTCCGTTTGCTCAAGTCCTCTTCCCTGTCCGGGGATGATTGTAGAGTTTGCCTTGTTGGAACCGGTGCTTGTACTTGACTAGCCGCGTGCGGGGCTTAACGCCGGTCAGGTGGCTGGTTGGTTGGTTTGTTGGCTGGTTGGTTGGTTTGTTGGCTGGTTGGTTGGTTGGTTGGCTGGTTTGGTTGGTTGGTTGGTTGGTTGGCCGGTTGGCCGGTTGGATGGTTGGTTGGGTGGCAGGCCGGTTGGCCGTTATCCCCAGCATGACGACCGGCCTCGCTCGGACATACCTGTTGGCTTTGGTTTGGTAACAGTTGAGAGTTGCTCGGGGCTGCTTGCGGGTGAGCTGATTTGCGCCAGGTGGGCGGCTCGTTTTGCAGTGGCTTTAGGGTTGCTTTTGGGTGTGGTTATGCCTGGTTCGGGAAGTCTTGTGGGGCGTTGCCGCAAACTCGCGCAAACACACCCCAAAAGTAACCCTAAGGCCACTGCAAAGCGAGCCCACCTAGCGCAAATCAGCACCAAGCCAACCAAAGCGACCCAAAGGCAACCTTAAACCCACGCAGCAGCATCCTGCATATCAGCCCTTTGCCGATCCCAAATGAACCGCAAACAAACCCGCCCTCTTCGATCTCAGCAAGCCGGTCTTGCTGGGCATGCGGCCAACCAACCTGACCCCCAGCCTGGCCAACCAGCCCCAAATAATACGTTTTTTTGCCCGCAACCTAAGAGTGAAGCAGGGTTCCCAGCCAACCTATGTAGAGGCACGTGAGGGAGGCCTTGTGCTGAGCCGGAGCTAGTAAAAAGCCGGGGGCGAGTAAACTAAAAGCCCTCAACCCGGCCTTTTCTTGGCCGGAAGTGATGGGTTGGGGTGCTACTGATGCAAGCAAACTCTGTCCTGCTGATGCTTCTTGCTTTTCTTTTGTTAGCACTCTTTCCTTTCGAAAGGTTTCCGGACTTGAGTAGGGGCTGTTGGTTTGCATCCGTTTGTTCTTGATACCTTCCAGAGCTCAGGGTGCCTGTAGGTGTTTGTTTGCAATGTCTCTGTCAATTTGGAAACGTCCTCGCAAGACACGAGTGGGACCTGTTGTTTGGCCAAGTTTTCTCACGTTTTCCTAGCACGCCATTTGATGCTAAGGATTCTAGAATGATGCTGGGATGCTGGACAGGCGGCCCAGAAAAATCGAAAAGTGCTATTTCGTCTACGAAAAGGGAACCATCTGGGAATTGCCCTGTGTGGTTCTGAGGGTAAGGGGAGGGGCAGGTAAGGAGGAAAGCTGCGGTTGTGTTTGGTTTCCTGAAACCGCAAGTACGGTTCATCTCCGGGCTCCAACTTCAATTGCCATGCATGTCCGGGCTTGAAAGGCCCAAGTTGACTGGCCACGGCGAAGGACAAACTCGGTCAGAGTTAGTTTTGGTGGTGCTCCCTGCGGAAGTTCCGCGGATACGGTGCAAGCACACCAAATGCTCCCACGGAGCGTTTGGGAGAGCAATCTCCAACAGGGCATAGTCCCTCTCGACGGCGACACGAGCTGCAATCCGGGGTTCTGTCAGGCCTGCCAGCACTTTGGCTCCCAGGCAGAGACCCATTTTCTACACATACACAATTGTTTTGGGCGGCAAAAAGGCGGGGTGTGTTGCCTGTTTCACTGAACGTGCGGCGAGCTTCGTAAGCAAACCCGTTCGCGGTGTTTAGGACCTAATTCTGTGACACCAAGGGAAGCCTTGGAAGCGATACAGCAGTCATGGGGATGGCCTTTGGTATCATCGAAAAGGCGGCATGGCCATGTTCCCTCAGGAAGTACGGCTTTGGTTTTCCAGAGCAGCATGCGTGCCTTCGAAGGACTTGAGGAGAAAGCGAGTGACATATATGTGGAGCGCCACATGGCCCATATGAGTCGACTTCAAAATTATCGTCATTTACTTTATGTAGGAGTTTTCATCCACATGTTGTTTTCTCGAAAAACGATATTGGACGTCCAAAAAAACGATACCCCAAAACCTGACAGAAAAACCTGGAAAGCGGTACGGGACGTCCTAACGTCGGAATGAATACACCCCAGACAAGTAATTTTGCCGCTGCCTCATATGGTTTCTCCAATGGAATCCGAAAGGAGATGGAAAAAAAACAGACTTATTTTAGGGAATACGCTTTGGTCTCTGGCGCGTCGCTTGCTCTCTGGCGCTTAGACAGGTGTCCCGACTGGATTTGTGACCTGTCCAACTCTTTCAGGCCCTCTTTGTGTGGCTCGAAACATGCAGTGCCTCGCGGAGCAGTGCTGTGCTCGGGCTGTTGAAGGAACGGACTGGTATGAGCCTTTGGGCCGTTTAGATTTGGAGTACATCGATTCTAATTGGCCCCTTGCATTCACGGAATTTAAGTCTTCAAGCCCGGAGCCACAGTTGCAACCGGTCTAGGCATTCTTTTCTCCGGGCAAGGCTGAGGTGGCTGCGGAAAGTTCATCGAGCGTATGGCGAGCTTAGCAAGCGCAGGTTTCCGACAGGCCATGTAGTTGTGACACATCAGAGTTGGTGTAGAATCTCGCTGTGGATTGGCCACTTCGGAGACTGTTGAGCAATGAGGAAGGCCGAGGAAACCCAAATAAAGCCGCGCAACTTCAGCCACGCAGTGGCCTCGGGCATCATTTCAAGGTCATTGCATTGTCAGGGATGTGCTTTGCTCTGCCCCTGGCCCTCAGGGATTGTGCTTTGGAACTCAAGGAGTGAGTTGGCATGCTGAATCTACTGGTCAAAAGATGTGTCTTTTTTGGCCCTGGCTAGAAATGATCAGGAAGATACGGTCCACCCGACTAAAACACATGCGTACACTATTTGCCTTGCACCTAAGTGATATGCAGGAAAGGTAAATTGTTGCAGATGGGTTGGGGGAGGTTTCCTTTTGGCAACAATTTCAGCGTCAAAAGTGGCCCCCAATTTTATGAAATGCCCTCAAGAGGAAACCCCAAAGCTTTTGTAGGTTCCACAAGTTTGCCGATGGTATGCTGCCCTGAGAAGCACATTGCTAGGCCCAACCTGGCGCTTTGACAGGTGTCCCAACTGGACTCGTGACCTGTGCAATTCGTCGCCGAACTCTTGGCCCTCTTTTCGTGGCTCAAGACATGCAGTGCCTCGCGGAGCAATGCTGTGCTCGGGCTGTTGAAGGAACGGACTAAGCTGCCGGGTGACAAATATGAGCCTTCTGGCCCTTCTTGTCGTTCAGATTTGGAGTACCTCGACTCTAATTGGCCCCTTGCATTCACGGAATTTAAGTCTTCAAGCCCGGAGCCACAGTTGCAACCGGTCTAGGCATTCTTTTCTCCGGGCAAGGCTGAGGTGGCTGCGGAAAGTTCATCGAGCGTATGGCGAGCTTAGCAAGCGCAGGTTTCCGACAGGCCATGTAGTTGTGACACATCAGAGTTGGTGTAGAATCTCGCTGTGGATTGGCCACTTCGGAGACTGTTGAGCAATGAGGAAGGCCGAGGAAACCCAAATAAAGCCGCGCAACTTCAGCCACGCAGTGGCCTCGGGCATCATTTCAAGGTCATTGCATTGTCAGGGATGTGCTTTGCTCTGCCCCTGGCCCTCAGGGATTGTGCTTTGGAACTCAAGGAGTGAGTTGGCATGCTGAATCTACTGGTCAAAAGATGTGTCTTTTTTGGCCCTGGCTAGAAATGATCAGGAAGATACGGTCCACCCGACTAAAACACATGCGTACACTATTTGCCTTGCACCTAAGTGATATGCAGGAAAGGTAAATTGTTGCAGATGGGGTGGGGGAGGTTTCCTTTTGGCAACAATTTCAGCGTCAAAAGTGGCCCCCAATTTTATGAAATGCCCTCAAGAGGAAACCCCAAAGCTTTCGTAGGTTCCACAAGTTTGCCGATGGTATGCTGCCCTGAGAAGCGCATTGCTAGGCCCAACCTGGCGCTTTGACAGGTGTCCCAACTGGACTCGTGACCTGTCCAATTCGTCGCCGAACTCTTGGCCCTCTTTTCGTGGCTCAAGACATGCAGTGCCTCGCGGAGCAATGCTGTGCTCGGGCTGTTGAAGGAACGGACTAAGCTGCCGGGTGACAAATATGAGCCTTCTGGCCCTTCTTGTCGTTCAGATTTGGAGTACCTCGACTCTAATTGGCCCCTTGCATTCACGGAATTTAAGTCTTCAAGCCCGGAGCCACAGTTGCAACCGGTCTAGGCATTCTTTTCTCCGGGCAAGGCTGAGGTGGCTGCGGAAAGTTCATCGAGCGTATGGCCATGTAGTTGTGACACATCAGAGTTGGTGTGGAATCTCGCTGTGGATTGGCCACTTCGGAGACTGTTGAGCAATGAGGAAGGCCGAGGAAACCCAAACAAAGCCGCCAACTTCAGCCACGCAGTGGCCTCGGGCATCATTTCAAGGTCATTGCATTGTCAGGGATGTGCTTTGCTCTGCCCCTGGCCCTCAGGGATTGTGCTTTGGAACTCAGGGAGTGAGTTGGCATGCTGCATCTACTGGCCAAAAGATGTGTCTTTCTGGGCCCTGGCTAGAAATGATCAGGAAGATACGGTCCACCCGACTAAAACACATGCGTACACTATTTGCCTTGCACCTAAGTGATATGCAGGAAAGGTAAATTGTTGCAGATGGGGTGGGGGAGGTTTCCTTTTGGCAACAATTTCAGCGTCAAAAGTGGCCCCCAATTTTATGAAATGCCCTCAAGAGGAAACCCCCTCCTCAGGCACTAAGTTTGCCGATGGTAGCCCTGAGAAGAATATTGCTAGGCCCAACCTGGCGGTTTGACAGGTGTCCCATCTGAACTCGTGACCTGTCCAATTCGTCGGCGAACTCTTGGCCCTCTTTTCGTGGCTCAAGACATGCAGTGCCTCGCGGAGCAATGCTGTGCTCGGGCTGTTGAAGGAACGGACTAAGCTGCCGGGTGACAAATTTGAGCCTTCTGGCCCTTCTGGTCGTTCAGATTTGGAGTACCTCGACTCTAATTGGCCCCTTGCATTCACGGAATTTAAGTCTTCAAGCCCGGAGCCACAGTTGCAACCGGTCTAGGCATTCTTTTCTCCGGGCAAGGCTGAGGTGGCTGCGGAAAGTTCATCGAGCGTATGGCGAGCTTAGCAAGTGCAGGTTTCCAACAGGCCATGTAGTTGGCCGAGGAAACCCAAATAAAGCCGCGCAACTTCAGCCACGCAGTGGCCTCGGGCATCATTTCAAGGTCATTGCATTGCGAGGAGAAATTTCGCTTTGCCCCCCCAGGGGTTTTGCTTTGCTCTTTCTCGCTTGGACAGGTGTCCCAACTGGACTCGTGACCTGTTCAATTCGTCGGCGAACTCTGCTCAAAACATGCAGTGCCTCGCCGAGCAATGCTGTGCTCGGGCTGTTGAAGGAACGGACTAAGCTGCCGGGGGACAAATATGAGCCTTCTGGCCCTTCTTGTCGTTTAGATTTGGAGCACCCCAAGAAGCCATGGATTCATCCAAAAAACGACAGGGCAACATGATGGAGTACATAGTGCCCGATCGTTTGCAATTGTGGTCACTTAGTTTTTTTTTTCTGTCCCCCCCCCGAACCGCGATTGAAATTTGGTTCCTTGCAATTTTCTTGCATTAACAGACTTCTTCACATCTCTAAGAAATGATGATGCTTAGACACTCGAAGGACTCCCCTGATGGAGGCCCCATAACACGTCCCCAGCACCAACGTTCACATGCCCCCTACTCCAATACTTTTTTTTGTTTTTAACAGTTATAGTTCTTCATGGTCGATACCTCCGTTTTTAGTCAGGGGTTTACATTACACCCACAGAAAGCGGGCATTGGGTGGGGAGTGGTTTCTTCCGTCACTCTGTTCAATGGCCATTTGACAGCCATTGAGGTCTGATGTTTGTGGAGGCTCTGCATAGGCCCTGCAAATTGCGGGCTGGAGCGCCGAAATTCGACTGAAATTCACCTGCACAACTTGTCTTAAGGTGTGGCACAGTGGAGCAAAGAGCAGATCCGTGCAGGGTGACTTGCGTCGGGTGCAAGGCTCTAAACGTAAGATACTTCAGACGGCGGTGCCAGCAGGGAACGAGCAGAGTCTTTTGATCCGAAAAGTGAGCATTTCCCCCCAAGAGTGCGCAAATTCCAACAAAACACGCAAACAAGCATTTGAGCAGAAGTGCGCAAACGAAGACACAGGATGGTTTCCCGCGGTACCTTGGGCAAGGTCCCGGTTGTTGATTTCCCCCTTGTCTGGCACAGTTGTTGATTCCCTCCAAAATTGGGACGCCCTGATCCACTTCTAGGTGTACATAGTCAAAGCCTCAAGCTCCAAACAACCCTGAGAATTCACCTGAATGCGGCGGTCTCGAATGTTCCCTCGAAAACTCGAAAGCGAAGACCCCCGGTGCCCTTTTTCCCTTTGCCCACGTTTTCCCAATCGCCTTTACCCGCGCAAAGACTCTGACTTCTCTAAATCCAAAAACGGGGGTCCCACAACTTTGGAAGGTATCGCTCATTGTGCTTGGATGGTCACGCACTGGCTGCAGCCATTTTGGCACGTCCGGCCGTTTGGCCGCAGCCAGTTTGCTAGCCCTTTTACTTCCCGTTCAAGTTTGATTCGCGAAAATGGGCGCGTGTGGAAGCGCCAATTCGGCCCCTTGGCAAGCAGCGAGCAACTGGATTTATACTTTTGGGAAGTGCATTCTAGTCGCAAACAAATTGTTTGTTCTTTTTCAGGAAGTAAGTCAGAGCATGTGCAGTACATACCCTTGACCCTCCATACCAATGCACGGACAAGATCCTGCACCAGTTGGTCCATTATTCATAGAGCCTTACAAGGCTTCATGGATCCCAAGCGGCGCGAAGCAGATTTTGTCCGCCTCAACCCCTCTACCTGAAAATGACCTTGAGTTTGCTCGGGCTTACGGAACGCTGGCTCGCAGGTTGAGAAGGCCCAGTCTGTTGTTCCCAAGCCAAACGTTCGTGGACATGCATCGCAGGCGCCAGCACGGGCGGGCAGATGCCTAGTTGGGCCCAACCCTGATTTCCCCCTGGTGGAATTTTTGGGGGTGGATTATGATCCCTGTAGTTCAATTTTCCCTTTCGGGGAGACGGGAAACTTGGAATTGGGGCCGATTTGCGCCATTGAGAGTGTGGGACCAGGGGGCTTGCGGGATTGTTCGCACGACCAGGGCTCATGTGTCAGTGGACTACACAGAGGGCCTGTTTGATCATGGGGCAATGTTGATGTTTGCGCACCCATTTGCTGGGCTGACGTGTTTTTGTTTGCGACAAAATCAATGCTTGGGGAGAATCATTCGGCTTCCCTCTAACTTGTGGTTTGGATCGGCGGTCTTGAATTAACCCTTCCAATTTATATACCC
Source organism: Effrenium voratum (assembly GCA_963377175.1). Lineage (NCBI taxonomy): Eukaryota > Dinophyceae > Suessiales > Symbiodiniaceae > Effrenium > Effrenium voratum. Next base: position 193,052 of record CAUJNA010003633.1, read on the forward strand.
TTGTTCAAGAATCAGGGCCGATTACCAATATTACTTTCAAAAAAGTTACGCTTCGGCATTCCCGAACAACGTTCTTTTTTTGGGACCCCTGTGCCATTTGGTCAGGGTTTGCAACAAATAAAGCCGCCGTGCCAGGATGTGCCGCTGTCCCCCTGTGCTTCGTGGCAGGGCCCTGATTTGGGCACTCGAATTTCGCGGCCGGATCGCAGCATGCACAACAAGCACGCGGCTCGGCTCAGAAAGTCACCACCGACTTGGAGCCCTCGTGAGAACCCCAGCTCTTGAAAGCACATCATGGCCCAAGCCAATCAGTTTCTGTTGTCCTGATGAGCCAAGGGAGAATACAGGAATTGCATTGGAGTTTTGCTAGTCTTCGCTGGTTTGTCACTGGTGTTACTTATCGTTGGAGATCCTCCTTACAAGGAAGAGTAGATTTGAAGTGGCCTTGTTTGAAGCTGTCCATGTTGTTGCCCATTGACCAGCGCTTTGGTAGGACAATTTGTCATAGTCATCCTTTAAGTGGTAGATGACCGGGAAACAAACAGTGCCTGACTTCCGTTTTAACCCCCAACCGTCAAAAGCATGCGCCGAGAGGAAGTGCAACCCGTTTCTGATTTTCACCTGATGCAGTCCAAAAACAGGGTCGATGTGGTCATCCGAGCTGGGCGAACAATGCGCAGGAGCAGCGCCCAAAACCGATTTCTGCGGTTCCTGCCTGGTTAGGGTTTACGGCGAGACCGAAATGATGGTTTGTCAGTAAATTCCGGCAGTGCCGGCTGGAGGCTTCAAAGATCAAAGAATTTGACAAATTGTTGCTCCATATATGCTCAATACGCACGTACAGGTTGGGCGACTCTGTGTTTTGGCTCAAGTAAAAGTCCGCTCCGCAGCGGACCTAGGGAGGATGAGCCAGGTAAGCAGGCAGTTCCGGGTTCTCAAAGGTAGCAGTCCGCGAAGTTCGGTGAGGCTCCATCCCGCCCACAGGCACGGGAGCCGGCGGGATTTCAAAACATGACCCCCCAAGCGTGATTAAAACAACTGGAACGAGGTGTTTGTTTCTTTGGAATCACCAGTCACTCACTCACTTGCTTGCTCGCTTTGTCTGTGAGAAAAACTCACAAAATGAGAATCCAACATGAGGAATTTCGTAAGAAACGTGGCTGGTGTACCTTTTGTATTAAGAAGCGGTTGTGAATTTCAGTCGGTTGGGGCCCTAGGGCATCAGAAATACCTGGAGATTCAACCAAAAGGGAGCACACCCTCCTTTTCTAGCTGCAAAAAAACTCGCAAAGGCAGTGAACACCGTGAATCCCTGCCCCCCTGTTCAAAGGAAGCTCAGCAGGAACTGATAATTGAGCTTCGCTATTGCTTAGATGTTTGCATTGAGCGTGACCAAACAAGCTGAACAGGAGAATCGAAGCGAGCCAAAACCATGGCCCCAAACATGAATTGGCTTGTTGGCAGGTTGGCAAACCACCCCTGACGAAAGCGGTCTCGCACCATTCTCGGAGCAGGCGTTCGCGCCTTTTTGCGCAACCTTTAAATGGCGAAGCCTCTGCAGATTTGCGTGGGGTCAGCTCTCAGCAACTCAACGTTTTCTGCGCTTTCATCGTCAGAGAAGTACCTAAGTAGCAATCTATCCAACTGGCGAACTCGCTCAAGAGCCAACTGGTGAACTCGCTCAAGAGCCAACTGGCGAACTCGCTAGCAAACTGATTGTTTCAGCAGCTACCTGGAACAAGCCGACTACTTCACCGGTTCAATGGAGGGCAAGCGAGATCCACCGGCGAACTTGACTTCGCACATTCACATGGCCAGCTGCAAACAGCACTGTGTTTGGGGGGAAGGGAGCGAAGTGGGACAAAAAAAGCCAATGTTCCCCGGCTCGGCAATATACCAGAACTTCTTGACATGTGATGTTCCCAAAGCCAATTCTCAACCAGCAAATGTCGCAAGAAACGCCCAAGAAGCTCTAGGGACCGAGATTGGAAGGCAGCAGTTGCGTGAGGAGATTCAACGCTTCAAGACGTGGAGTTTGACGAAGAGGAGCAGGTTGAGGAGCAAGAAGAGACACCTGCTGAGCCGGCATCAGGCCGGAGTTTAATCCGTTCAGCGCCCCTCTTTAGGGAACTATTTCCCCTTGGGCCAAGACGGATCATTCAACCTCTTTTTTTTGACGACACAAAAAATAACGAAAAAAATGAACTAGGCTCCTCGGTTCAGAGGAAGCCCTAGTCCGGGATGCTCAGCCGCTCCGCAAGCTCTGCTTGGGCGGATCATCTCGGTGCATCCGCTGACGCAGGAGAGCGCGCTGAGGCGAGTGAAGGCCGAGCTGATCAGGCCTCAAGTTCTGCTGCAACCGGCCAGTAAGGCCGAGGCTGGTGGTAGAAGAGGAGAGACCGAAGCAGAGGCAAGGAGAAGGAGAAGAAGCCTGTGCCGCCTAGCCAGCCTCCGCAGCCTGGTCGGCGTGGCTAGCTGAGGCACTTGGCCCGAAAGCCACGATCGGTGCACTTTCCGATAGCAAAATTTGCCGATGTTGACAGCAAGTTGGTGATAAGCATGGACAAAATGATCAAGTCCGCTGGAGATCAGGCGAGTGAAGTCGCTCTTGAGGTTCAGCAGCTAATAATGATGGTTCTGGTAGAGATAGAAAGACACCTTATCCGCAACAAGAACCGCCTAAACACTTACTCCGACATGAAGGCTGAGATTGAGGTCTTGATCAAGTCAGCGGTTGGAGCAAAAGGGAGAATTGACTGCGAGTTCCAGCCAGGGACCCGCACCAATGGACGTAGACAGCCTCACGCAGGCAATCAACAGCATCATCAAAGGAAGGGCCCAAAGGCAAAGGTCGGGGCAAGGGCAAGGGGAACGTGTTTCAATTGCGGCAAGCCCGGACATAGGACAACAGGACTGCTGGAGTAAGAAGAAGGATACCGGCAAAGGCTCAAACAAAGGCTCAGGCAAAGGCTCAACCAAAGGCGGAAAGAGGGTAAGTCCACAGGGAAGAGCGATGTTGGCATGTTTGAGTTGGGCGCACTGACCACTGGAGAGCGCCTTCATCCAGGCCCTTCTAAGGCGGATGATGAGGTTGCCAACGTGCTACCACCCGGTCCCGGGTTCTTGCTGGTTTCTGGGCGCATCATCTCTGTGACGGTTGTTATCGTTGTCTCTGCGACGGTCGCCGCCGCCAGTACGGCGGGAGAGGGGGGGTCCGACTGCTGCCGGCGCTCATCCCTGCAGCCTGTCACGACGATCGCCAGCTGGCGCATCGCGCCCACGACGCTCATCCCGTCCCGGACCGCGTCTGTCAGCGGGCTCATCACGGCGGGGTTGTTGACGGCGAGCATGGAAGGGGTCAGGTCTAATCTTGACACAGGCGCAGCTCAAACAGCCATTGCGTCTACTTGGCAAAACAAGGAAGCCGCAGATGTGTTGTTCAAGACTGCCTCCGGAGAGCTGGTCCGTGGACCGGAACAGGAATCTTCAAAGGAGTATAGGAGAAGCAGGACAATGGAGCAGTGTGACTGGACCCTTGGCACCAGTACACAAGCCGCTGGTCTTGGCTCACCGTTGCTTGTCGCACGGAAGACTAGCAGTGCTTAACGCAGATGGCGGGAATTTGATCCCGCAAGACTCCAAGTTGAAAAACAAGATCATGGAGTTGATTGAGAAGGAGCAGTACCAGGATGTCTGCTTGAAAGCTTCGGGTTTTGGGCGGCAGCGAGGTGTAAGTCTGGCCCAACCCATGGCAGCGGCAGATGATGCCGCGCCAGCCGGACAAGGAGAGGAGCATGATGGGGCACCTGACGAGATCGAGATGGCATTGTGAGAGCGCCAGAGGCCCCTACACTCCCGAGGCGGAGACCACCGTGCAACGTGTAAATCTGGTCAGACATTGTCTTGCGGCAGAGGCTTCCCCAGCAGCATAGAAGCAGGCCTGAAGAAGCCAAGGCGGGCGATGAGCTCGCGATCATCGCGTGTGATTACACGTGGATGACCAAGGATGGAACGGAAGACGGGGCCCCTACACGGTGGTTGCACTGTTGTGAGGCAGGATTGGAAATGGTTTCGCAGGAGTCGCGTGTTGCGCATCATGAATGCTGTCCGTGAACTCAAGACGCAGGTACGTATCTTGAGGCCCGCTTGAGGAGAAGGTCGGCAGGGTTCTTCGTGAAGACGACCCGATCTTGGCAGATCTTATGTGCCGGTAGCGGAAGGGGCCGGATGGCCGCACTCCAGAACACAGGAGGTGCGGAAGAAACTGGAGGAAGCCAGCCATTGCTATAGTTGTACTACCGTGAGGTAGGAGAAGGAGTCCGACCACTCAAGAAGGTCGGTACATCGGCGATCATGGTTGGACAGCGGTGACGACAGGCGAAGGAGAGAAGAGAGGCACTGGCGTCAGACGACTTGCCGATTGGATCCGACGGATGGACTTTTATGGGAGGTCACTGCAAGGCGCGGCGCGCCCCAGGTACACCAAGAGCTGGCTTCAGCCGAGGTACTGGCGAGTGAGGACAGGGTAGAAGTTCCACCGCTGGTAGTCGCCCCAGCAAAGGAGAATCTACTCTACATCAGGAAGGCCGACGATCAACGGACGGCTTTGGTTTGCAGAGTCCAGTGTTTTGCCACATCTGGAATCATGCAGAGCAAGGATTGTGGGACTCATGCTAGATGATGAATAAGGACGTCAGCAAATTGAAGAGCGCAAGAGAAAGCGCAAGGTTGTACCGGAGGACAAAATGTCACTGCGGAAGAAGCTGCAGGAGAGCCGGCGGTAGCAGCGGGTCACGAGGAGACCCCTCCTATCCAGGAGCTCCCTTGGAGCACAAGGAAGATGGACAGAAGAGGTTTGAGGCAAGGCAAGTCCAGCATCCCAGAAGAGGCCAGGGGAACTTAAGATTGCCCCTGGACCTAAGTTGAAGGTCCAACCTGCTCAAGGAGAAAAGAATTGACAGCGCAGTTTACTACGGAAGAGTTGAGAGAGGAGCGCCGGCTGCAGGAGCCGCAAGGCCCTTGGACGCGAGCGGACTGAGCCTGAGTCGTTTGAAAACCATGGTAAAGAACATGATTGAGAGGAAGGTTGAGCGAGCTTACAAGACCTATGAAATGGACATCACGCACTAGGAGCTCAATTCCATTACGGTTCTCTGCTGCAAGACGGGTGTTGTGGACGTGATGGGGGTGTATAGCGAAGAGATTCGCACGGGAAGCGTAGGTTTGGATTGAAGCCTGGCTATGCTATCGACCTAGAGGAGCAGAAGCCGGACGGATCCGATGGTCTATGGAGTCTACCGAGAAGCGAGGACTCCAAGGCATGAGAAAGGAGACTGGATGGATGACCAACAACGTCGTTGGCTGATCTACTTCAAGGAGAATACACAAACAAGACAGGTGCCGAACCACATTCACCTGCCCGCCGGCTTTGGTGAAAGGCAGTTCTGAAGACACTGAAAGCCCGTCCTGTACAGATAGGCCAGCTCAGTGCATTAGAAAAGTCACCCTCAGGACCTGCAGCTGAGGAACACTTTGTCAGCAAGGCTTGCTGAAGAAGTCGATGTATGGTACTCAGGACGCACCGGCTACTTGGCAAGCTCACTACATGAAGCTTCTCATCGACAACAACTTTGTGAGATAACGCTCCAATGGTTCTATTTTCTGCCACCCTGACGGTACCAGGGTACTCGTGCGTGGGAATGACTTCATGGCGTTGGGAGATCAAGAAGCAGATCAAGAAGCACGTCAGCGTCGTGTGTTGTGCGAGCAGCGTACTGGAGTCAGGGCAGAACCTGAATCCGCAGCTTCGATGGCTTTGCCTGTCTAGAACACACTTGTGTCAGGCTTCTTGACCAAGTATCTGCACAGCCGCTTCAAGTCCTGCAGAGATGCCTCTGTCGGTGCAACCATCTTCCTCAACAATTTCTTGAAAAACCTGTCTCAAATCAGGCCTGGCTCCGACCACGCAGGTGATGCGGTCACTCGTCGGTCCACAACAAATATGATCGCTTCGTACAACGATTGTCTCACCGACCGGCAAGTCTGAGTACTACGCTTTTGCAAGCCTGGTTTGAAGATTTTCAAGTTCCCATTTCTGTAGTGGTAGAGTCAGATGCTACTGCTGCTAAGGGTACTGTAGGCAAGGCTAGACATATCCAGACCAGATACAGGAGCGAGTAGCTCTGGGCCACTTAAGGTCATTCATGTCGCAGGCAAGGGCAACCACGCCGACATGCTCACTAAGAGCGTGTCTGGTGTACACGTTTTCTTGGTTGAACGCAGTAAAGGTCAGCTTGGATTGCTCGGATCTTACAGGTCCCTGGTCCAGTCTCCGCTACGTGTTCTTGGGAGTTCGCTGTGAAATCAGCCTACGAGGGCTGCTCCACCAGCAAGGAGGAGTGACAAATTGTTACTCCATATATGCCCAGCAGGCATGTACAGGTTGTGCGACTCTGTGTTTTGACTCAAGTAAAAGCCCGCTCCGCAGCGGACCTAGAGCCGAATAAGTTACTTTTCATGTTTCTTCCTGTTTTGTTTTGCTTTCTCGTCTTCTTGCGCTTTCGCTTTCCATTTATCGCTCTCTTCCTCCTTTTCGGCTTTCCTTTTCTTCTTTCTTTCGTTCGTTGGTTCGTTCGCTTGTTTTCCTCGTTCTCGTTTTTTTTTAATACTTTGTCTTCTCTTTTCCTTTTTTTAAAGCTTTCTCGTCTTTCTCATCTGTTTCTTCTTTATCCTCTTTCTCTTCTTTCTCCTCTTTCTCCTTTTCTCCTCTTTTTCTTCTTTTTATCTTTCTCCTCTGTCTATTCTTGTCCTGATTTCCTCTTTCTCCTCTTTCTCCTCTTTTTCCTCTTTCTCCTCTTTGTCCCCTTTCTCCTGTTTGTCCTCTTTCTCCTCTTTGTCCTCTTTCTCCTCTTTGGCCTCTTTCTCCTCGTTGTCCGGTTTCTCCTTTTTGTCCTCTTTCTCCTCTTTGGCATTTTTCTCCTCTTTCTCCTCCTCCTTCTCTTTCTCCTCTTTCCTCTCTCTTTCTCTCTTTCCTCTCCTTCTTTCCTTCGCTTTTTCTCTCTTTCTCTCTTTCTCTCTTTCTCTCCTTCTCTCCTTCTCTCTTTCTTCCTTTCTCTCTTTCTCGTTTTGTCTCCTTCTTTCTTTCTTCCTTTCTCTTTCTCGTTTTCTTTTCTTCTCTCTTTCTTCCTTTCTCTCTTTCTTCCTTTCTCTCTTTCTGCCCTTCTCTCTTTCTCGTTTCTCTCTTGCTCTCTTTCTGCCTTTCTCCAAGCCACATCACGAACTCTCTCTCTCTCTCTCTCTCTCTCTCTCTCTCTCTCTCTCTCTCTCTCTCTCTCTCTCTCTCTCTCTCTCTCTCTCTCTGGGCTGCTTGGGCGCCGATGCTCGTGATTCCTGGCGGGACGCAATCAGTGCAAGGGTGGCAGCCCCAAAGCTGATCGCTATTCGGCGCAGGGGTCTTTGACAAGCTTGATTTGGTGCTTGGTCTGGCTTGCGTGGTGCCAAGGCGGCTGCCATTTAGGCCGGCAGGAGTGTGGCCGCAGTCCAGTGCCCAAGCAGTGGTGCCAATGGCCTTTGACCTGCATCAACTTGCTCCTCTGACTTCGGTGCTCGCGATAGCCACCCGCAAGACGCTGCACGCGAAGAGGGCCGGCAGTTCTCCCAGTATGCATAGTCCTGCCACACGCGCGCCGGGGCAGCTCTTCTCCCCCCCTTGCTACAACATGACTACAATGGCCGAGGAAAGCATTCTGGCAGGCATCCTGACAGCTGACTAGCGCGTCCAACAAGTGCTTGCTCTGCGCTTCCCTTCTTCAGAACGGGGCGACGTTCGCTCTGGATTGTTCACCCCTATCCCCTGGAAGCCCAGGCGGCTGTGGGCAAGCGGGCCTGCAGAGCACCAGGTCAACACGGCAACTTACGCGATGCGACGCGTCGCGTGGTAATTTCTGGTTGCTGCGGATGTTGGCTCTGGCATTCTTTTGCCAGGTGTAAAGCAATCTTCACTGAGTCTATGTCTTGTTTGCTTGGTGCGAAGTTTTGTTGCTAACGCGGAAGCTTGGAGCGCTGCATTGCGCTCTGGCTTCTCTCCGGTCAGTTTTGGTCAGATTGCCTGCTTGGCACTTCTGTCAATTAAGCTTAGCCGCTGCGTGTTTGGCTGAGTACCCCCTGTCCGGCCCAATGAAAAGCTATTCCTGAGAGGCTGAGAGAGCTGCTGTTCGTGTTGCAGTCGCCTGTGCAACAGCCTAGTATCCAAGCGGCGCAAAGACATGGGCGCACGGGGAACAAGCAAACTGTAGCTGCGCGTGTTAGTGATTGTGGCGATCAAACGAGCTGACGCACAATGTTGCTTTGTAGCTCGCGCACAGCCCGGGTCATGCGACAGATTGCGGATCGGTAGGACATGTGACACGTGAACCCAAAAACGAAAGTCTTTTGTCCTGGTGTAAATGGGAGCTTCTCGAGTGGCGTGTCCACCGAGCAGACCTTTGCCAAAACCTTCTCGCCTTGGCGCAGCTGGTTCTGCAACAACCAGCCAGGCAGTAATTAAGCCATGGCTCGTTGGCAGGTGTTCTTTGCGACCCCAAGATTGGCCCGGCCTCAGTGAATAACTTAGCACTGACCGGAAGACAAGCCAGCGCCCATTCAAGAACCCGGACTTGAAAACCGTCTTGACGAGTGAGAGCTGTGCAAAGACAACACAACCACGCCTGGTTTGGCTGCACCATGAGAAGCCGCGCATGCTGCCCTGTTGCTTGGTCTGTCTTTGCCTCGGCTAAAACGATGCGCGAAGAAAAGCAAAGGGGTTTCCTTTGCATTAAAATCCGTGCCTTCTAGGGTGCCCTTGTGCTGGTTTGATAGGTGACGAATCAGTCGGGGTTTGGGCCCAACAGCTTCGCTCATACTTCCAATTTCCGAGGTGGAGAGGCTGGAGGGCTTCCTGGAATGCGTCGAGAAGCAGCCAAAGGCCCTGGACATGTTGATCTTGAAGAGGCCGGACTGACTTCCACTACCAACGCAGCGTTTTGAGGGGGCGTGCAGGGAACCAACCATGTGAGAGCCAAACGGAACTCCCGTGCACATATGCTTGTGCTTATGCTTGCGTGAGTGCGCAGGTGTGCGTGTCTGTGTGTGTGTGTGTGTTTGCTTGCGGGCGTGCGCGTGTGTCTGTGTGTCCGTGTGTGTTTGTTTCCGTGTCTGTGTGTGCGCGCGCTTGTCTGTCTCGGTTTGTGTACGCGGTGTTTGTTTCATGTGTGCCCGCGCACGCGCGTGTCTGGGCGTATGTTCATACATGGAAGTGCGTGCATGCTTGCGTGCGTGCGTGCTTGCGTGTCTGTGTGTGTGAGAGAGTTTGTGTGAGAGAGTCTTCGTGTGTGTGAGTCTTCCTGCGCGTAAGGGCATTGGCCCGTTGGGCTTGTTAGCTAAATTCATGAGTCATGCAACATGTGGAATGATGTCGCATATATTGCTCACGACATCAGTAGCACTGCGCAATGCGAAAAGGTTGTTTGCGGGTTCGTGCCCAGGGTGTTCATCGCAGGTGGCCTAGGCTTGATAGCACAAGTCATCAGCCGTAGGGCTTGTACAGATCGCCATGCATTCGGGAAGCAACCCTGCTATCTGCAACACATCTGGTGATCGTGATGGCGACGCTGGCAGTTCGATGGCAACATCTGAGACCGTTGATTCATGTTAAAACCCTCCTGGCCCCGTGCCTAAGTTGGGAAGCAGTTCTGAGGTCCGTGTTTGTGTTGCTTACAGGGTTCCATTGATTGCCATTTGGCTCAAGTCACAAGTGAGGTTCAAGATCTTATGTGAAGCTGCATTCATACGTGATCGGCAATTGAGAGCGGAAAACACTTCGCTTGCGCTGCATTTGTCAGGACCACTGTTGTAACTATTATTCCTTCTCCCTTACAACATTTACACGGGTTCGGCTATAACGGTTTGGCCGTATACACCTTTCTACGTGGTTGGTATTACAGCTGGAGGGTTCGGTGGACAGCGTCCCACGGGACGTCACCTTGCCGTCTCTTGACAGGTTATCAGCCGTATCGACAAGCTCTACACTGGACAGAGAGACAGCTGGTTTATTGCGGGTACAGGGACAATAAAGGGACAATAACCTACACGGTACAATGGCATCTTCAGCGAGCCCAAGTACTGCAACTTTTGGGAACAGCAGCTCAGAGGGATCCAATGGATTGATGGCTCTTCCTGCGGTGATGGATTTGATCGCAGATTCACAGGATGAACCTGGGAGCGGAGGATCCGCGCTATTCAGCGACATATCCACTCCCACAAGATCATGGAAGCAGATCGATGTTCATCAGGAGTCGAAGCAAAGAGAATCCCCGCCGAGAAGATCATCATCTTCGCCTGCGACACCACGGACGTCGCAGAAGGGCGTGAGGTCAACATCAAAAGGTGGGAGGTCTAAATCACCCACCAGTGCAGAGTTTCGCGCCGCGATTAAAGAAAAGAACAAGATGGAGATGGAGATCGGGGAATATCAAAAGACACTTGATGAAATGTCGGCAGCGATGGCGAATCTTCATCAAGAAGACTATGGGAGCACCATCCGGATCCAGGAGCTGGAGAGACGATGCGAGATTGCCAGCAAGCAGTCGGGACATCTTGTGAGTCACCACCAACACCACATGGCTGAGGCATGGCGCAAGTTTGAGGAGGAAGCCCAACAGATGCGCAAGGTGGAAATGAACGCATATCAGTACGGGGAAAAGAAAGACATGGAGTCGAATGTTATAATACAACAGATGAGACAAGCTGAAGGAACTATTATGGAGCAGAAGCGGGAGATTGCAGTGATGAAATCCTACATGGCAAGCGAGAAGTCGGCCGCGCAGGAATCAGCTATACGTGCAAATCAGATACACCGTGAGGCTTCACAACAAATATCAGTTTATCAGCAACAGATCAGAGGTATTGAATCGTCTACATCTATCGAGAAGTTCAACGAGGAGGAGATGGTCCAAAGTCTAAAATCACAGTTGGAGCATGCACTCGTCAAACGCCCCGAGACGTACTCTATGGAGGACTCCAGGGAGCAACTGATGGCGAGACTGAACGACGTTACAACATTCGCGGAGCAAGAATCGAAGAGAGCAGAGTGCTTACTTCGCGAGAAAGAAGAGATCGTCAAACAGTACGAATCCGACGTGTTGAAGAAGGACCAGATGATTGCTATCGAGGGTGGTCATCGTCAAGATGCGATCTTGGAGTTAGCCCAGGTCAGAGAAGCAAAACAAGAAGAGCGGTGCACGATGGACGAGAAGTCGAAGGAGGCCGAGTACTGGAGATTGACAGCTAAAGGAGTGTATGATGAGTACCTCGAGCAGATGCGTGAACTTCAGGGACAACTGAAGGATCGGGAGGCGACGCTCAAGCAAGAAGAGAGTTTTGTTCGTCAACTCGATGCTGACAATGAGGAACTACGAGCACTCAAGAAGCTGGAGACACAGGTAGCCTCTAGCAGTAAAGATGGACATCGTGAACGAGCAGTAGTGAAACGCGCTGAGGGAGGACCCCAAGCTAATTCGACTAGGGTAGACAAGAGGGTGACTGGGTTATTCCCGTCATCATCATCGAATCTGATCCCTAATTCGTCGCTAATGCCAGGTTCGATTCTCTTTCCGTCTTTTGGTGATCCAATGATCGATGTACACCTATCCCAGATGCAGGGGGTTGTTGGGCATGTCCCACAACCCGCTACTACAACTGGTGGTAGTGGTGATGGAAGGGGAAACAACGGTACTACACCCCCATTGGATTACGGTGGATTCTCGCCCAATGGAAATAGACAAGGGGCAGGTCGACGTCAGTTGAGCCTCACAGGTGGCGGAGGAGGACCTCCGGATGATCCACCCGGTGATGAGGACGAGGATGACGACGACGAAGAGGATGAAGAGGACGAGGAAGAAGAAGAGGAAGAAGATGACAATCGGACACGGAGGAGGCGCAGGAGATCGAGGGATGATCGAGAAATCAAGAACGAAAGACCGAGGATTTCGAGGAAAGAAGCCGAGAGGGTGTCTATTCCTGCTTGGCCAAAGATCCATCAACTCGATAACTGGAAGATGCAACTGCTGATGAATGTTCTGAGCGCATGCGCAGATCCAGATACTGACACATGGACGAAATGGTTGGAACAGGCTCTTGGGTTAAACCCAGACCTAAATATGCTGAGCGACTCCGGCGGCGACAGATTCGCTACGATAGATATCAAAATGGCCATGGGCATGCAGAACATGTTGAAACAAGCACCTGACGAAGCCAAAGACGTGTACCTCGACGCTACGCGACATTCGGAACTACGACATCAACAAGGGGTGATCGTGAAGGGACGAGAGTTGGTGGCATTGGTTATGCAATCATTCAGAACGTCTGATCGAACGGATCTTGTCTACCACATCGAGCACCTATTCAACCTTGACTTTCCTGGAGACAAGAATTTGGTTATATTCAGGAACAAGTGGTATGATTTGTTGCTAAAGATGAGGAGCGAAGACAGACCCAGCAAGTTGGCTCTCAGAGATATTCTCTACAGGAAGATCAAAGGGAGCAAGAAGATGGAGTTCGGCCTCAACGCCTACCATAGATTGCCGGACAAGCATCCTCAAAAGACGTACGAATTCTTGTTGGCATTGATCGACCATCAGATCAAGGCGGATCGGGAGGACCTGATGCTTGACATGAAGGAGAAATCGGTCAAGTCGATGATGAAGTCGGGCGGCAGAGATGCAGCCCCGGCCACTGGCAAACAGGAGAACCAGGGTGGCAAAGGCAGGAAGGGGAAACCCAGTGGACCTGATGCTGCTCCTGTACTCCCAAAGGCCAAAGCAAAGGGTCACGCTGGCAAGAACGGCAAGTCCGACGGTGCCAGCGACAGAGGCAAGAGTCCGGGCGGAGGTAAAGATAACCCATGTTGGTATCACTTCAAGTCAGCGAAGGGATGCGTAAAAGGGAATGAATGCACATTTTCCCACAGCAAGAAGACGGAGCACAAGCTGGAGAACATGTCCAAAGGGAAAGGAAAAGGTAAGTCCAAATTCAGATCATCGCCACCAAAGAGGGATGATGGAGCATGCTTCGCGTTCCAGAAGGGAAAGTGTGAGAAAGGGAGTGCTTGCAAGTATAGGCACGAGCTCATCAAGAACAATTCAGCTCCGGCAACGTCAAGTGACAAGGGACAAGCCAAGTCGAAGGCTGCCCCCAAGGCCGCAGCACCAGCGATTGTGAGAAGGGCCATCGCCATGCCTGCGATAGTCTTAAAGCAATCGGCCCCTGCGGGAAAGGTCAGCTTCAAGAAGGACGTTGATCAAGTCGAGCCGGATGAGACCGAGACTGTCTACCACGAGCGTGATGACGATGCAATGAGTGAGTCATCCAGATGGTCTGGCGAGTCTGAGATCCCCGAGAAAATGGTATGGTTCAAGGAAGTACTCGACGTCGACGAGAATGGGGAGATCACCTATCTCGAAGACGAGAATAGGCAATGGAAACGAAAGGGAGAGTGGCACGGCTATAAGGGCAATGAGAATGGTCCTTACCAGTACGTGCACATCGATGAGAAGAAGTTTAAGAGCAGTGATCATCGAGAATTATCAGCCTATCAAGTCCAACGATCATTGATAAGAGCGAGAATACTGAGAGAGGTGGTAGACGACGTATACAAGAAACACTACTTCCCAGTAACCAAGGAGAGCAGCATAATGTTCGAATATGATCGGAACAAGGACGAGATCAAAGAATCGGCCGTCGACTGGAAGAAACAGCATGGTTTGCCGAAGAATGTGTTCGCAATGTCAACGTGCATCAGCAAACGGGTGAAGTGGTTGATGGATACTGGATGTGGTCATGATCTCATTGGAAGAGCCAAGGCAAAGAGTCTGGGTGTCGATATTGTGAAGGATGATGATGAGATCGTGTTCCAGACCGCAAATGGTTCCACTTCCACGTCCGACGTGGCCAAGATAGTCGTGGACGAGTTGGACGAGACTGTCGAGCCGCACGTGTTGGACGAGACACCCACGGTGTTGTCGATAGGGAGGAGATGCATGAAAATGGGTTATGCATTTCACTGGATGCCTGGTAAACTACCTTTCATGGTTACACCAAAGCAGGGATTCGTGCACTTACAAGTCAAGGACGACATCCCATACCTCGTGAGTGATGGTAAACTTCGGAGTAACAGGCATCGCCCTACGGTAGACGACCTCAAGGAGCACTTTTCGGAAGTATTGGCAATGGTAACGAACGATGCGGCAGATCAGGATGGCGACGATGACAACGAGATCACACCCGCCGCTGTCGGTGAATCCGCAGAGGTCGAGGGCGAGCGCCATGATGGTGCGTTTGACTTCGGACCACCCGGAGGAGCCGGTCCGGTACGTCCGCCTCCCGTAGCTGAGGAAATACCTGTAGACGTTGGGCCAGTCCCATGTCGACATGGTGATGCCGAAGCTAACGAGGAAGAGGTTGATGAGGATGATCCAGATGCCGGAATTGAAGTTGATGTGTACGAAGGATCATCAATAAAGAGGAAAGTGGGAGTCCTCAAGAGGGACGCCAACTCCATTGCTCATTTGCTTACACACAGGTATCGAAACCCTTTCTGCGAATCATGCGTCAAGGCAAAGATGAGACACTTCAGATCACGAACAGGGGCCTTCAAGAGGGAGGTAAAGATGTTTGGGGACCTGGTGACGTTCGACTTTGTGACGGCATCAGGAGATCATGAAGTGGAAGGCAGGTATGCGCTCATTATTCGGGACATATATACCGGAATTATCATGGCTTATCCAACTGCGAGAAGAGACACTGACTCCGTCGTCAGGGCCATCAAGCACTTCTGCGGGAGGAGGAAGATCAAGCAGGTATACTCGGATGATGGCCCGGAACTGATCAATGCATGCGTGGAGCTGAAACTGAACCACGACCTGTCGCTGCCTGGACGACCGCAGAATAATTCCCTTGCTGAAAGAACAAACCAATTCATCATTGACCAGACTTCGGCTTGTCTTGTACATGCCGGTCTACCCACGTGCTACTGGGTGCAGGCCATCACCACGCTATGCCATCTTATGAACATTGAAGAAGTAAATGGATCGAGCGCTTGGATGAGGCTGCATGGCGAGGAGTTCAAAGGCGAGAAGATACCTTTTGGTGCGCTAGTAGACTTCAAGCCGAGTGAAGCACGAGGGGAGAAGAGGGAGAAATTCGAACCAAGAGGGGAAACTGGTATATTTGCTGGATACGTGTTGAGCACCGGGATGCATTGGGCGAACAAGTATCGGGCTTGGGCACTCACTGCGTTTGCAGGTGCAGAGTTGAACATCAAGAAAGCAAAGGTTCCACCTCGATTGAGAATGCCACATCAGACGGAGAGGATGATTCTCAAGTCACCTCTAACATTCCCAATACAACAGAAGTACAAGGCTGCCAACGAGACTTTGGAGGGGATTGAGATGTCTGTCGATGCAATCGGTCTGGATGCACGTGACCGCCTGATCGAAGATGAGGACTACGAGCCCGAGTTATTGCAGAGTGACGAGAAGCGACTGCTCGACGATGAGGTCGATCAGATCGCTGGTCTGCTGCTTGACGATGGTCCGGAAGTACTTGTCGGAGGTCGGGGGGACCATGTAGAAGAAGAGGATGCTAGACCGAGCTCATCAAAAGGGGATAGACATGCCAAGGGCGACGAAGAAATTACGAAGCCCGACCTTCCACATGTGTCAGCTGGACTACCTGGGGACGGCATAACATACATCAACGACGATGGCAAGGAGGTTAAGATCGATAGGGCCGGAAGACCATATCCTTTCGGGAAAGATGGCTTCAGGTTAATGAAGACGACGAGACCTCCAGAGTACACTCCCGATGAATGGGCAATGATGAGGAAATACTACACCGAGGAAGAAAAGGCCGAGGTGAAGGGCGGTGGCAAGAAGAAGAAAGACGGCCCCAAAAGTAAGGAATCTGAGATTTCTGCGCCGGCTGAGGCACAGACATTGCAGATGCCCGGTGGTAAGAGAATTCGAGCAATGCTTCGAAACCGCTGGGGTGGAGTTGAATGGCAGTACAATTGGGGATTGCGGAAGAACATATCAAAGATCAAGAACCCAATGGATGGGAAACACTTGGCTGAGCTTGATTGGGTCAGGATAGTTGTAAATCCTGTTGACGGAGTGGTTGTTCTCATGGATTCCAAGCAATCCCAAGACCTTGAGACGAAATGTCCAGCTTGAGAAAGAATTTGCGTGTCTGGTGGTAATTTACGCCTGGAAGTTCAAATCTGAGGAGCGGTCGAAGTCGACTCCAAATTGGACGAAGGCAGTTGCATCAGTCATAGAGCGTCAGAAAGACGAAGCTGAGACGACATCGGGGACAGATCCAACGATCGATGCATCGACGGATTTTACCTGGTATGAATGGGAGGAGTCTGCTGAGGTAGTTTCTGGAAAAGTGCCACTCGCGTTGCCTGCAATAGGAGAAAACGGTGAAGCCAAGAAATACCCATCGATGCCGTGCGTGACTTCTGAGCGAATACAGCACAGAGAGAAAGCCGTAAAAGTTGTACGATTCTTCGACGCTTTAGTGTCCAGACCGGTTGGCCGGAAAGAAATGCTGACCAACCCTGATGCGTTGGCATCAATGAAGAAAGAATGGTCGGGATTAATCGACCAGGGCGTCTTCGACCTTGGCGCAGTGCGGGAATATGACGCTGTGGCCAAGGAGGCAAAAGCGAAAGGGGAAGAGATACACATGGCTCGCGCACATGGTATTTGTGTTGAAAAGCACTCACAGTTGCCTGTTGGTGATCCTAAGAGGAAGTTCAAGGGTAGAGGCGTGTTGCTGGGGAACCAAGTGAAGAATCAAAGCTTTGAAGCTGCGATGTTTCAAGATTTGGGGAACTCTCCTGCTTCGTTTGAGGCCTCGCGTTGGGCGGATTTTTTGGGTTGTCATGATGGTTGGGATGTGCAGATGGCCGACGCTGTTCAAGCGTACATCCAGGCCACACTGAGAGGCACGCCATGTTGGATTGAATTGCCACCAGAGGCTGTGCCGAGTGAATGCAATTGGGTAAGTACAGAAGACCAGTCGTCCCATTGAGGAAGGCGCTGTACGGACACCCAGATGCGGGAACATTCTGGGAGCAGCACTGTGATGAATCGGTGCGCGCCGTTGGTTTTGAACCCATCGGTGAGGAATGGCCGTCAGTGTACATTCATGAAAAGCTCCAGCTTGTTCTGGTTGTGTATGTCGACGACTTCAAAATGGCAGGGCCGCAAAAGAACCTTGCCCAGGGATGGAGCATGTTGCGTACACGTTTGAAGATTGAGCCCGAGACTGGACTTGACATGTACCTTGGTTGTAATCAAAGCAAGGGAAACGTCACTCTCGGGAACGGACACCGCGTAACAACGGTGACCTATGACATGGAACAGTTCCTACGTTCCTGTGTCGACCGCTATCTTGAGGTGGCGGGCGACGTAAAGTTGAATAAGGTTGTCACTCCTGAGTTGCATGAAGAAACAAAGAATCACGTCTCACGGAAGCCTGCCAAAGAGGGGCCGTCAGTCGTGTGCAATTGGTGTAACAATCTTGTGCCCACCGACGGTTCTGCCACAGCGCCGGACCAGCGGGGAGGGACTCCTGAGTTGGCCATGAAGGAGCCCGTGCGTGGACACCTTGCTCCGCATGCCGCTAGCGTACTAATGAAGTTGCTGTACGGTGCGCGGATTGCCCGCTTCGATTTGTTGCGGCAAGTGAATCGCCTGGCACGGAATGTGCACAGGTGGACTGACTCCGATGATCGGGGTTTGCATCATTTGATGTGCTATGTGCATCATACGAAACATTGGCGCATGGTCGGTTGGGTCGGAGACTCCATGGATGATGTGCACTTGGCCTTGTATGCGGACGCTGACTTTGCAGGATGTGTCGACTCGCTACGTTCCACCTCTGGTGGACACTTGAATATACAAGGGCCTAATACTCGGTTTCCGTTGTCTGGCAGCTCAAAAAGACAGGGTTGTGTGAGTCACCCAACTCCTGAGGCCGAAATAGTTGCGGCCGATGTTGCCATGAGAGCGATGGGTATGCCTGCTCTAAAGTTGTTGCAGCGGATTCTCAAGAAGTCACCGAACTTTGTGTTCTATGACGATAACAAGGCTATGATCGGTGTCGTGCGATCGGGGAGAAACCCCACGATGCGCCACCTTGAGAGAAGCCATGGTGTTTGCATTTCGTGGATGCATGAGATGTTCACACGTGATTACATGTATTTGGCGTATGAGGTCACCGACAGAATGGCGGCTGACATCTACACCAAGGCGTTCAATGATGGACGCAAATGGAAACATGCATGTTTGCAGATTGGTCTACTCGACCCGAGCTTGCTGTCTGACCCGGATACCCTCAAGGCGCTCACACCTACGTGTGATCCCATAAAAGGGACCATGCAGACTGCTTCGGGAACGGTTGACGGAGTTCCCACATTTCCGTACACACACATTCCGATCATGCCCCCGGACCTGTGGTGGTCCGGATTGACATCCAAAGAAGGATTGCATGAGCATGAAGGACATGATCCGGTTGTCGTTGCCAAAGGACCCAGATTGATGCGTGTGAAACCTCCACTCGCGGTTGTGACACCATTCGGGAGCAAGTGGCTTCGTTCCACTTGGTTTCTGAGGAACGGGTCATGGCTCAAAGTTGAGGACAGGGTCGACCCTGGGTTGCAGTGTGAGCGGATTGATGGGTGGGTTGAACGCGCAGTTTGGCAGTTTCATCCCGTACCGGTTGCTGTACCGGCGCGGGAGCAATCTCCACGACCACGACCAATTCACGTCGGGTCCGGGGATGTTGACATGCAGTCCGTGCTGGCCGCATTCGTTGAAGAACTGTCGAACGAGCGCATTGAATTAAAATGTGTCAATGACCTTGCTTTGGAAACTTTGCTCCGGTTGAAGCTGCTTATGCGTTGTCTGCATATCAGTCATGAGCAACTTGTTCCTGGTCGTTGTTTTGTTCCGTATCGCATTGCGGTGAAGCACAAACCACAGTTAGCGCCGGGTATTGAGCTCGCGATGGTTAAACATGACGGTGGTGTGCTTCGCGCTCCGGCGCATGTCTCGCTTCCTGGTATGAGAACTCGCACAGTCGTCACTTTGTACAGTGTTGACTTGGCTCGGCCTATTGTGCTGATGGCATGTTCCGAACCGCGTAACTGGTTCACTGCCCTTGCCCGCCATAACGGGCCGCAGGTCGTGACCATCACTTTGGTCGATGACTTACTGAGCGAGTACGGGGGGAGAATCGCCAGACATGTGCTTACTAAACCTTCCGATTTGTTGTTCTTCGCCGGGCCTTGCACGGGGGGATCATCATGGGCACGCCTCAACAAGACTCGCGGAGTTGACACCGCAGAGAAAATCGAGGCCAAACAGAAGGAATTCTGGAAATTGTTTGAACGGTTCGTTGAAATCAAACGGCATGCCATGACGAAACGAGCTTCGATTTTGTTTGAGTTGCCTGGAAGTTGCGATTATTGGAAGGATAAGAGACTGCATGAGGTTGTTCATGATGGTATTAGTCATGAGTTTGATGGGTGTCGCTATGGCTTGAAGCAAAGGTATGCGAAGAAACCCATGCCAATCAAGAAACCATGGAGAGTTGTTTCGTGGAATTTTGACCTTGGCAGCTCGTTGTCCAAGAAGTGTAATGGAAACCATGAACATGGACCTTGTGCCGGTCGAGAAACCAAGGAAACCCAGTTGTACACGTCGTTAATTGTAGGTGTGATCCTCCGTCGTTTTCGTGCTCGAGCAAAGTGCCTTCAGCCGGCACCATTGAAACTCGCTCTTGCTTGCATTACGCGAGGGAACTCGCGGAAGCATCAAGCTGCTGCGTGTGAGATTCGCACCGCCCCGACAGTACTAACGAGGAGCTGGGCTAGTCCCGAACCTCAGGTTCCAACGGGGGACTGGGGTTGTCCCGAACCTCAAGTTTCGAAGAGGAGTTGGGCCAGTCCCGCACCTCAATTAGAAGCTGGGCGCTTATTGGGACTATTCTGTGGCTTTATTTGCAGCTGCCTATTTTGGGTTTTCCCGGTTCTGGAGAATATCATCAAGATGACTGCCAATGCGACCGTCGTCAATACGAATGAATTCTTCTGCGTGCCTGTTGGGAAATCCAGGCAAGCGGCAATATTCTTGGGGACCTCGTGAAGAACGCCATCGAGGAGGGCAAAAGAATCCCCAAGAGAATGGAAATGGGCAGCGACCTGGGTATATGCATAAAGTGGATCGAGGACATTGGCGTCCCCGCTATCTACGCCTACTCAGCGTACTACTCTGCCAAGTGCCGCGGAATGATGAAAGGAGAAGGGCAATCCATGAGGGTTGCATTGGAGTTTATCAGTAAAGTTTTCGGACAACTTTCTGCTGACGAATGCATGCTTGGTTGGAGGGAGTTCTGCAGCAAAGGGAAGAAGATTGTGAACCAGCTTTGCGGTGAGGCATCACTACTAGCAAAGAATCCTGAACTGCTCAACGTCACCAAGTATTGCATCGAAGGGGCAGATATGTTGAGATCCATCGCAGATATTTGGGATCTCGCATCAGGTGTGGCCGAGGACAATGAAGAACGGTCTTTCAAAGCTGCGTTCCACCAAGACACTCCGGTCGGGGAAGTCTACAAGGAGTTCATCAGCGATGAACCAACCAGAACCTCGTCGTCAAGAAGGTGGAGGAGCTCCGAGGAGTTTCTGACAACTGCAGAGTTCGAAAGGCATGATCGAAGAATTTCGAAGTTCAGAGATCGAAACTGGGGGAAGGTATTCACGTTGAGCGTGATCAAGGCTCCCAAGCTTGACTTCTACGGTCGTGGCACAAAAGACGACTACCAGAAGAATTGGGACCTTGGGCTGACCTACCAGAATGAGCTGCGCGCGTCGATGAAGAACCTCGCGTATGCAATGAGAAGAGATGAAAGAGCTCACCAGCACAACCTTTTGCGCTGGATGATCTGTGGGTCAACCCCCAGCGACATCTCTGACGCATGCATTGGGGCAATCAACTCACTTATGTGCGTTTCCTTCATCATGAGGAGGTTGCAGCCATTGGTCGGGGAAAGGCATGCTACGGATCAGTCGTACACTGTTTATTTCCGTCAGGACAAGTCCGAGCTAAGGGACCTCTATCGGGAGATCGAGGTCGCCAGGAACTTCCTGTGGTGCATCGACATGAACTATGAATCAACGCTACCTGCGATGAACATCAATTCCATCAGCTTGGCGCCACACGCGGCTGACAGGGCCGCTGAGAACCAAGATCGGCGCAAGTGGGTAAGCTGGCTGAAGGAGATTGAAAGGAAGGCGGAGAAGGACAACATGATCGACTTCGACCAGAACACCTACTGCACCATTCACGAGGCCGACAGGGAACTGGAGAGGTACCCCGAGGACTTCGCGATCGGAGAGGAGCCGACGTGGTGGGTAATGGGTTCATCGAAGACGGAACCGCCGCAGAAGACGGAGCGACAGCAGAAGTCAGCGTCGAGCTCCGGGCAAAGGAAACAAACCTCTGGTGGGCCAGTCCCCCAGCAGGGAGCTTCAAGTGGGGGGTCGTATGCAAGCGATGCCGTCAAGATCGACAACGAGATCATCGACTCCATATTCCGCATGAACTCCGGCGGTGATGATGACAGATGGACAATCATCAACCCAACTGCTGGACTCGACACATACACCTCATTCGAAGGGGGTATTACTCTGAGTGGCGCGACTGAAGTTCAACATAGACGCCAACACAGGGTACCCAATCATACAAACTGTGTTTGGGCCGTGTCTCGCAGACGGGAAGAACGCGACATATTGGGAGTGTATGCTGAGATGCCTGACTTCTTCGCTGTTACATTTCGAGGAGAAGACCAGCGCAGAGAAGATCATTCTTTCCTATGTTGGAAAAGGGAATGCGGCATGGCTTCAGCTGTACGCTTTCATGTGTGCCCAAACAGGATGCTTGATTACTGGACGCCTTCCGGGCGCCAAAGCCATCAACGCGTTGATACAGGCAGAGAAGAACCCAGACAACGCACCTGGACGGTTGATCCGGATCATCAAGAAGCAGAAAAGGGGCCCCATTGGTGGGGCAACGATTCGCGACATGATGATTCAGAAGAAGAGCTTCTGGGTCCTGGATTGGCCCCTGAGGGCTGTCAATGCAAAAGGGAGCACGAAGACCTTTCAGATGATGGTCAACGAACAGGGATGGACAAACATCGAGGAGAGATCGTACTACGTTCGAGTGAGCAAGTCTCCTCGTCCGCAGATACGATGAGCATCATCTCCCGATTGCAGAAACTGGAAAAGCTCATCGTCGAACGACGGAGGCGAGACATGGATGACTGATGTCGCTCTATGACTGGTTGTGCATGAGGGGGTGTGGGTGGCAGGTGACCGCCAACCCCATCATTGACTCCTTGCAAAAGACGATATCCGACCTCGTCAACACGTGCAAGGGCTTGGTTGTGGTGTGCGTGAATCGCGACGTAGCTTTCCATGGAGGAAGAGGGGACTTCGGGTGAGCGAGATCTGCAAGGCGGCAGGCGCGTTGGTGACCGAGAATGATCGCCTGTGGCGCGTTGCCCACGCGCTCACAGGTAAGAACTACAAGATCCCTGGAAGCTCGAATCTGCAACATTTCCTCTTGAAGCGATTGTTGGTGGAGAAATCCATCGATGTGATCGCGCCAGGCAACGCGTTCGTGCGTGAGCTGGAGGAGACATGCATAAACGAGCCCGACCTTCGATTCAATATCCCGAAGAACATGGAGGAGTCGAAGGTGAAATTCGAGCACAAGCCGACCTTCACTGCTCAATCGAAACGGAAGCAAGAACGGCAGGATGAAGGACACGGCGGACAAGATGCGTTTGGGAACATCGATGTCAGTGATCAACGTCTTCGATGGTATGCGGTCACCGAGCTCAGTGAGTTGATCTGCGAACTTTGTGTGAAAGAGATGCAGATGAACAAGTCGAAGGTGCTCGGGTCAAACTCAAAATTCAATCCCACTTCTTGCGTGAACTGTTGCGCGAACTGGAATGCGGATACGAACGGTGTTGTGAGATCAACCGAAGGGAGGAAGCTGTATACGCGACTTTTCGCAGAATGCGTGGTTGCAATCCCAGATCTTCAACATCTCATGGTGGACGTCAACAATGTTCAGGCCATGACCACGATTATACGGGAACTTGCATATTCCAAGCTGAAGAAGGAGCTATCCCACGTGGGTTTCGTGAGCATGACAATGGATCAGGCAGCACAGTTCTACAATAACGGTCACGGGAAGCAATTGTGTGCATCCCGGGATGTGATCACGTGCAAGAATTCCGAGGGAGTTGAGGAGAGGACCTCCATCTTTGTGATAGACAGAGATCTTGGCAACGTGGCCTATTCATCCTGGATCAAGAGCGTGCTTGATCAAGGGGCGATGTATGACCTCCTGGGACAGACTACGAATGAGGAATCCTTGGGAGACGTCGTCGAGATGATATTGGGATTCTTTGAGGTGATGTCGTACTTTCAGCACGAACTTCCATTGTGGAAAGATGCATGGAAGATCAAGAGGGAGTTTGAGCATTCAATCGTACGGCACCTCGCCGGGAACGTAGCCACACAACGGGCCAGAACCGAAAGCGGAACAAACCATCCGCCCAGCTCGGGGCGCTCACGAAAGAAGTGCTGGACATCATGAACAAGATCAAGCCCAGACATCCGCGATCCCTGACGACCGAACATGCCACCCAAGGATCCAAGAGGAAGGCAACAGGGAGCGAAGGTGACGGTCTTGGTCAAGTACCAGACCCGAGCCGAAGCTCTCAGCCCAACGTTGAGAAAGAAGAGAAGAAGCAGCGAGTGATTGATGGGCGGAGAGCGGCACTCGGATTCCTAGTCTCAATGGAAAAGTGCATGGGAGAGATGGGAAATTTGCATGAGATGCGCGAACCTGGCCCACGACGGCGACTGCAAGAACTATGAGGAGGCTGCTGGGAATGAGAAGGCGATGAAGAAGATCCGTGAACTTCTCAGCAGCGATCATGTTTCCTCGGATGAAGAAATGGGGGATACGGAAGAGCCGTCCTCATCGACGTCCAAGGAACGCAAGAAAGGGGGACAAGAAGGGAAAGAGACAATAGAAATGTATAGCTATACCATCAACCTGGTGGAGATGGCTGACACGGCTGAGGGAGGAGAGCTACAATGCGGTGGCGTGGACCTCACCTACAATCCGTGCGGGGACAACAGAACGTTCAAGACGACGCTAGAGCGAGGATGTGACACCATCCCATGCATCCCGAAGTACGGCGACGTGAGTGATGTGCATATGCCATGGGCGTACGCGTCTATTGTTGACCCCAAGTACTTTCCCAAGGGTGCCAACCTTGAGCAGGTGGATGTGATGCAGCTTGGCAAGAGCGTCAATTTCTGCGTTGCTCCTTTTGACGGTGCTCCACTATGCAAGATTGGCGACGATCGCTCGGTATTTGCTACGAAAGATCAAGCAAACCAGCTATCTCACAACCTATGCAGAGTCCTTCGGCACAAAATCGGCAATTGCCGAGGAAGTGTTTTCAGATGCGATGAAGGTGGATGGGTCGACATCGACGCAGTCATTGACGACCGAAATAACGACATATTCCCACCTTCAACTTCGAGAGCAAAGCGATACATGGGCATCATGGAATGATCAAGTGGCAGGAGTCCGGACAAAAGAAATCGAGGTTTCAGGTCCTGGCAGCAAGGTTTCCAAGCGTCATGAACCCGAATGACATGAAGGCGGCCAGGGAGGAGATGAATTATGCTGGCCTGGATCGGGATGACATCGACAGGATGTTCAACAGATGCGATGGATGGTACAGGCCTTGGTGCATCCGAGTCACAACTGGTCACAGTGATTTTGGATTCATGAGCTCATCCGCACTGGCAAATAGGTATTCCGCAAGAATGGGTGATTCTCTCGGAGGAGCATTCCATGTGACGTATGTGG
Organism: Effrenium voratum; assembly: GCA_963377175.1. Taxonomy (NCBI): domain Eukaryota; class Dinophyceae; order Suessiales; family Symbiodiniaceae; genus Effrenium; species Effrenium voratum. The sequence goes on from CAUJNA010003633.1 coordinate 218,122, forward strand.
AGAACCTGCCAAGCATCGTACGCTGTGGGCTAGTCCCCGGCGGGATCGATGGCGGAAACAGGCTAGCATTGCACTTCGGAGCATTTGCTCCATGGGATGAGATGAACGTAGCAACGAAGGTGACGCTACGAAACGTAAGGTCGGGGGATCCGATTGCGATCATCTACATTCCCAGTGCAACCCTCGCGCGGTATGGAGCTGGAGTCGCGGCAAATGGGACATTCATGGTCTTTGACGTGATCCCGTTCTATGAGGTCAAGTCCATTTGGATTGGCAAAAGCAACGGAGGGAAACGCCTGGAGTACGGGGACGTTAAGCGAGCGTACTCAAAATGTGTGGAAAACGAGATCTGTCCGGGTTTCGTCAACTCCTCCCAGGAATCGGCTGCGATGTTCCTCCAGAACGTCGCGAAGATCAACGAGAGGATGCCTGAGACCGAGGCAGGTGCCGACAATCTGCACTACATCAAAGACATGGTTGATCGTGCATGCGAACTGTTTCGGGAAAACAAGTTGGAGGAGTTTGATGCGCAGACCAACGAGGTCAGGGACGAGATCAGCAAAGTCGTCATCCTGAATGACGAGACATGGGAAGGACTGAGGTGCCGGATATGTCCGTCATGTGCGACCGCGATTCCCACATGCTTCTGTGTGTGCCTGGAATGTGGAGCGCAATTGATCTCTACCGGGAGATTCTACATCCACATCAGTTCCGACGACGACGAGGGCAACCAAAGGCCCAATGTCTCGGGTGATGCCAGGCGCGCGCAAGACGAAGCCAACCATGATGCGGCAGCACAGGAAGAGGATGATGAGGCGGAGGACGTTCCTGAAGAAGACGACATGGACACGCAAGGATACACGTCCGGCTACATGTCCGAGGAGGAAGATGGCGGTTGGCAATACCGCGACACTGACTTGACATCGCGGGATATCATAAATACCCAGCGGATGGCGATTTGCCTTGATGAGCCGCGCGAAGCTCAATACATGGCGGGATTCATCGCACTGCAGATGTCAAAGATGTGGGGGATGTTCGAAGGTGGTGAAAAGAGAACGGTCGATGCCGCGCTCGAAGGGAAGCCAGGCTGCCCATACCACAACGACTTCACGAAGTACCCCAACATGACTGAGCACGATCAGGAAGGGATCCTTTTGCCATCGACGGTACTGAAGATTTCTCAATCTCAGAATGTTCGAACAAGGGCCTTCCGGTCGGCTGAGGAGCGTGATGAATACATTCGTCTGATGGTATGCAAGTGCGAGGGGCTATATATATTCCACAAGCTGTGGATTGCAGCGAGAATCCTCGACATCACCAAGGACGAAATGAAGCTCCTGGTCAAGGATCGCGTGCACCCGGTGGGTGATATCATTTACAGATGCTTTTCCCTGGCTTTCAACTGTAAATATATATCGTTCGTAAGGGATGGCTTGAACCTTGGCAAATATGGTTATTCGGTAAATGTGAGCGCCATTATTGCAGCCACTGACCCGAATAAATGCGACACACCTCTGCTGGATTGGTGCCTCCGAATGGGGCATTGGATACCAGAAGATCATCACAAGAAGTGTGTCCGGGCGCGAGAAGCCCAAAAGAATTTGGACGAAGAGTTCCGTCGACGTACCCACAGACTGTCCATTGGAGACAGGTATGCGTAATGCAGATGTTGATTGCGGCACGATGTGGGCTAGTCCCCATCTGTTGCTTGCGTCTCATCAACGTCATTGCGATGGAACGACTCTACATCATGATATGATTTCATACGTCCAAGATGAATGGATATGTATACATTTACATATTCCGACGACTATGACATTCCGGATATTCATGGATGGAACTATTACCTCATGGATGATTTCTTTTCCATTATATATATTATTCATGGTACCTGGAATGGCTATGTTTTGCATGTATTGCTCGCCAAATCTTCTTTGCCAATGGTATTCAGATGGCACATGACCGTGCGCTGCTATGGATTTCTATGGCCAACCCACTTCTGTGGATGACGGCTGCGCGATGCGCAAATGCGGCAGCCGGGATTTCAAGTGGTTGCGTATTGGCTAGAGGCAAAATGTCTCTTGCATCTGAGTATAGGAATGTGCTACGATTTGCGGATGCATGTTTCTGCCTTAATTGGACCTGGCAAGTTTCACAATGAATGGACGGTGTAGCAATAGTTAGTGAAAGAGTGTTCGACACAGTTTCGTAGCTGAAGCCGTGGCCAGTGGAACGTTTTGTGGTGTTTGGACCGCATGATGAACAATGCGACCCAAATGGGGGATGTTAAAACCCTCCTGGCCCCGTGCCTAAATTGGGAAGCAGTTCTGAGGTCCGTGTTTGTGTTGCTTACAAGGTTCCATTGATTGCCATTTGGCTCAAGTCACAAGTGAGGTTCAAGATCTTATGTGAAGCTGCATTCATACGTGATCGGCAATTGAGAGCGGAAAACACTTCGCTTGCGCTGCATTTGTCAGGACCACTGTTGTAACTATTATTCCTTCTCCCTTACAACATTGCACGGGTTCGGCTATAACGGTTTGACCGTATACACCTTTCTACGTGGTTGGTATTACAGCTGGAGGGTTCGGTGGACAGCGTCCCACGGGACGTCACCTTGCCGTCTCTTGACAATTCAAATGATTCACGCAATGTTTTCGGCTTTGCTACGAACTACCACGCCACGCAGAAGTATTGCACGTACATGCAGACACAAGCGATGTTGTTCGTGATGAAGCGCATTCGCTTCACCGTGTGACCATGGATGCAGCGCGGGCGGAGTACAGCACCCATGTGGCCGAAACGGTTCGAAGGTTGGGTGAGAGAACAACTGCAAATCTGTGGAAATGCAGGAGCAGCTTACGGAGAGCCGCGCTGTCTTTCATGCCCAGGTGAACCAAATGCGAGGAGCAATCTCGCCGAGGTCGAGCAGTTCATCAATCAGCAGAGAGCTCAGTACAATATGTTTTCGGAGCATGTTTAAACTGAGTTGGCTATAGCAGATCGAGCAGAGAAGGCAGTCAGTGACCAGAGGGACAACTTGCTGGTGGAAAACCATTCCATGCAGGAGACAATTCACGGTCTTACTGACACAGTGGATTGTGTAAGGAGTGAGCTTGAGAAGGTGCAGAAGGAAATAGCGGTTTCGAGCCGTGCAGTGTTTCCTGATGGACGCGATGGTTCTCCAGAATTCCTTTTGGATAGATGGGAAATACTTACGACGATCCTTGTCTTTACAGCTACACGTGACAAGATCAGAGCAGCCTCTGATCGAGCTTGCGCTTGGCTCAACAAGGTCAACGAAAATCGAGTGTCGAGGCCTGAGCTTGCAGAAACGCTGGGCTCCAAAGCTCCACAGAGTGCTTGCGCTATGTGGAGTGATGAGTGTGCGGAACCTCTGATCGGTGAACGACAATGGTCTGGCGCACGTCAAGCCGGGGCAACCTGTGGCCGACAGAGTGTTTACCTTGTGGTGAGCGACTCTAGTCTTGGCCTCATCAGTGGAGGCAAGAAGAGAGCGGACCTGGCCCATCGTCGACGAGCCAGAGTGCCCGTTTAGAGGCGGAGACGGTCGCTGGCCTATCTTGTTCATCGAGTGCATGAAGGCCATTGAGTCGTGTCTGGTGGCAGGTGGCCACGATCCTGACCAATACCAGTGGCGACTTCTTCGGCCTCTCGCCCATCTAGGCCTTAAGGGGGAGATAGATCACGGTGGAGTGGTTGTGGTCCTTGTTCAATTCCATGAAGTGTGTCGCAGTGGTTGGGGCGCATGACGAAAATTTCAAGAGCCTCAAGCTGTTTCCTGAGTACTACCACAACCCCAACTCCGGCCTCACTGCCGAGCGCAAGAAGAAGGTTGCGGAGGCCACGCAGTCTTGGGAAACTCTCCAAAGGCGCCCTTGCCCGTGGCCGCGTTCTTGAAGCCGTTGAGAGGCTTGACACCACAGAGGAGGTCAACGTCAAAGAGGAGATCGACGTTTGTGATGCCAGTCAGCGCCAAACCCGCTCCTGCCCAGCCGAAGCTTGCCGCAAAGGCTATGCCAGCTTTGTCCAAACACACCCCCCGGACGGATCTGTGTTGACAGGCAGACCCTCGGGTATGGTCACCTACAACGGCAAAGACTATGTGGCGCGCATCATGCCGGGGACGCAGACCACCCTCACCGGGCTTGTTCGTGGGCGTTTCCAGGAAAATTGATCAATGCTTTGTGGAAGCTCGATTCGGATGAGACAGCTCTTGAACGTTGTCGCCACTGACCCGAAGACCCGCTTCAGCGTGCTGGTCATCACGCACCCGAGCGCGGCCGAGCACAAACAGGAGCAGCTCGTCCTGAAAGTTCGGGCAAGTCGTGGGCATGCTGCCAAGGTCTTTCACGCTGACGGCAACGTCAGCCGGAGTGAGTTCGTGGAACCATCTCCCTGAGGCCGCACGTGAGCTCGGACATAGCCTGTCCCCTCTTGAGTCGGCGCCCGGAAGTTGTATCACCGCGCCAGCCGGGCAGCTGCATCGAGTATCGTCAAGACGGGCTTCATTCCGGGCGGAGTGGGAGGAACTGAGAGCGAGCGGAAGCACTCCTACTTCTCCATCTACCCGGTCAACCGCTCTTGCAACGCTGGAGTGAGAGCAACTATGCCTATCGAAGTAGTCGTTGATTTTCGAGACGCGGTCGACAAGGGGGTTGTCTTTTCCTCTCGGACATTGTCCCCAATCTTTTTTGCTCACCAGTGACATTGTCGCCAACAACGCCATCGTGTACTTCAGTGATTCTTCAACTAGGCTCGCCACAGCGCCAGCGACTTCTGCCCATCGCGTTGCTAACCCGAAGGCCAAGCAAAGCACTTCCTCCTCCTCATTCACGTTTGCAACCGCACACGCAACAGCAGCAGTGGGACTGGAGCGTTGGAGCTCGTGGTCTTCCAGGGATGGTCTTCGAGCGGGAGATGGTGAACGATAAGATTGATCATCTCAAAGGTGCCCATTTGAGAGTTGCAGTAGTTAGATGATGTTCGAACATGTGCTTTTCCTGTTGCAAAAGCTGTACAGATGCTCAGTTCCGTATTGAACTTTTAAGCGGGTTGCAAAACCTGCCGTAGCATCTGCGATTTGCAATCTCATATGAGGCGGGTGTGGAATGTCCCAACCCTGTGCGCCTGTATATTGCTCAAGACATTTGTAGCACTGCGCATTGCTAAAAGGTTGTTAGCGAATTCGTGCCTAGGGTTTTCACCGTAGGTGGCCTAGGCTTGATAACACAAAACATAGGGTTTTCTGGAGGGGAATCCGCAGTACCGCCCCCTGATTTAAAAGAGCGACGCATTAAATGAACCACCGCCGTTGTTAAAAGGCTTTTCAGCTGAAGCTGGCCGGACACAACCAGCGCCCCGCCCCCGCAAATCCCAGCATCGCCTGGCCCGTACATGCGCCGCGCTGGCTGCCCGTGCAGAAAACATATGAACATGCAAAGTTTAGAAGCCCATTGAAGCGTAATCCCTTGTTGGGCAAGGCTCCAGCTGCGAGCGCCAGGTTTCGCGCTTCATGTAGATTTGCTTTTGCAAATGTGGTGCGTGGACGCAGCCAATAATGCTGGCTGGTAAATGTTTCCAGCGCACCCACCCGACCGTGCGCCAAAGAAAGTAGGGATGAAATTGCACAAGCCGCATATTTAATGTACCTGTACAGGGTTTGGGCCGAAAAAAGGCAGCCATTTTGTGCAAACAAGGTAGCATTTTTTCAAGTACAGTCGGTTGGTACGACGGGTGTCTCACTCAGTCAGTGTCAGCTTCACACTTCGGAGGTTTGCGCTTCAACAGGTCGCTGTCAATGTTTCTTTGCTCCTCTCAATGTACTGCCCAAAAGGAGTCCCTCTGGCTGCTCGAATTTTAGCTGCTCTATTGCTGAACAGATGGTGGCAGAGATGATGAGGATGCTGTCTCCGTGCCCACAGCCTTGGCCAAACAACACCCGGCGTCCTCGCAGATCTGGCACCGTTGGTGCTTCGAGGAGCAACTACACATCGAATAATGATAGCATAACCCTTGAAGTGTTGGACTCAGTGGGGCTCGGTGCACCATCCATACATGGTTCAGAAACCTTATCAGCCAGCATCGTTGGCACCACGATTGAAAGCAAATCTACATGAAGAAGTGACCCCTTTTGCCCGCGGCTGTGGCCAAACAAGCATTGCGCTTCAATGGGTTGCTGTTCTTTGAATGAGCATTTGCTTTCTACATGAACAGCCCTTGCGGTGCATGTGCGGGCCCGGGGCCAAGCGACGCTGGGGGTTGCGGGGCGCTGGTTGTGTCCGGCCAGCATCGCAGCATCTTTGTACTGTTCCTGCTGGTAATCTAGACATTCTACTTTCACGACCCATCACAAAAGGTGAATCGGGGAGTCTAAATCTGCAACGTCTCGGGCCCAGATGCGAGTGTAGAGTCTTGGATAAAAAGATCACCGGAAAAGCAAATCGGGCGTTCAAAACCCAAAAGAAAGCGTAACCCCTTGTTTGGCCAAAATGTTCAGCGTGAACGCCAGCCAGCGCCCCTCCGCAGCGTCGGTGCGCCAAATGGATGGTGTTTGAGATATGTGGTGGGGGCGGGACAAGTTCGCAGAAACCACGCTGATAGGGTAAACGAGCATGACTTGCGCCGAAAATGATATGGGAGAAAAATACGATTGGTATTGTGCTAAGGTACCACTGCAGTCCGTGGATGTTGCGTGCGTGCTTGCGTGCGTGTGCGAGTTTCTGTTTCTGCGTGCTTTTGTTTGCCCGCGTGCATGGTTGGGTTTAAGGTTTGCGTTTGCCTCTGTTGTTGTTTTTTGTTTGTTGTTCTTTTTTGCTTGTTTAATTGCTGGTTTGCTTGTTTGTGTGTGTGTGTAGTGTGTGCGTGTGTCTCTGTGTGGCTGTGTGCGGTTTTGCGTGCTGGGAAGGAATGGGAAGGAAGGTGGGTCGGTCTGTTGTCCCACCGTTCCCTTCAGACATGACAGTTCGAGGGGTTACTGAAATTATGTTTGGGCCCCTGGCAAACCGTTCGAACCACCATCTTGAACGAACCCAGTTACATGCCTTGGTCAACACCCCAGCGCGGGGCTTCGCCGTGAGCAAATGGCACGCTGCGCGCGAGGGAAAACGATGGAAAATATAACCGAAAGCGTGGACAATTTGCGAGAGCTCTTTTGACACGGCTTTACAGACTTGTGACTTGAGGTTCGTTCAATATGGGCCAGACCTGAACATGGATTTTGTTAAAACCCTCCTGGCCCCGTGCCTAAATTGGGAAGCTGTTCTGAGGTCCATGTTCTTGTTGGTTAGAATGTTCCATTGAATGCCAATTTGGCTCAAGTCACAAGTAGGGCTCAAGGTCTTGCATGCACTACGTTCGCACGTGATCGATCAGAGAGAGTGGAAAACAATATCACTCGCGCTGCAGACACCGAGAGTACAATCGTGGTTATTGGTCTTTACCCCTTACAACAATTTGCACTGGTTCGGCTATAACGGTTTGACCGTATACACCTTTCTATGTGGTTGAGTTCACACAGCTGGAGGGTTCGGTGGACAGCGTCCCACGGGACGTCACCTTGCCGTCTCTTGACAGGTTATCAGCCGTAATTGCAAGCTCTACACTGGACGGAGAGACAGCTGGTTTATTGCGGGTACAGGAACTATAAAGGAACAATAACCTACACGGTACAATGGCGTCTTCAGCGAGCCCAAGTACTGCAACTTTTGGGAACGACAGCCCAGAGGGATCCAATGGATTGATGGCTCTTCCTGCAGTAATGGATTTGGTCGCAGATTCGCAGGACGAACCTGGGAGCGGAGGATCCGCACTATTCAGCGACATATCCACACCCACTAGGTCATGGAAACAGATCGCTATTCATCAAGAGTCGAAGCAAAGAGAGTCTCCGCCGAGAAGATCATCATCTTCGCCAGCGACACCGCGGACGTCACAGAAGGGCGTGAGGTCGACATCGAAAGGTGGGAGATCCAAATCACCCACGAGTGCCGAGTTTCGCGCCGCGATTAAAGAAAAGAACAAGATGGAGATGGAGATCGGGGAGTATCAGAAGACACTTGATGAAATGTCGGCGGCAATGGCGAATCTTCATCAAGAAGACTATGGGAGCACCATCCGGATCCAAGAGCTGGAGAGACGATGTGAGATTGCCAGCAAGCAATCGGGACATCTTGTGAGTCATCACCAACACCACATGGCGGAGGCCTGGCGCAAGTTTGAGGAGGAAGCCCAACAGATGCGCAAGGTGGAAATGAACGCATATCAATACGGGGAAAAGAAGGACTTGGAGTCGAATGTTATGATGCAACAGATGAGACAAGCTGAGGGAACTATTATGGAGCAGAAGCGGGAGATTGCAGTGATGAGATCCTATATGGCAAGCGAGAAGTCGGCCGCACAGGAATCAGCTATACATGCAACTCAGATACACCGTGAGGCTTCACAACAGATATCAGTTTACCAACAACAGATCAGAGGTATTGAGTCGTCTACATCTATCGAGAAGTTCAACGAAGAGGAGATGGTTCAAAGTCTGAAATCACAGTTGGAACACGCACTCGTCAAACGCCCCGAGATGTACTCGATGGAGGACTCCAGGGAGCAGCTGATGACGAGACTGAATGACGTTACGACATTCGCAGAGCAAGAATCGAAAAGAGCGGTAATGCTTGCTTCGCGAGAAGGAAGAGATCATCAGACAGTATGAATCCGACGTGTCGAAGAAGGACCAGATGATTGCTATCGAGGGTGGTCATCGTCAAGATGCAATCATGGAATTGGCCCAGGTCAGAGAAGCAAAGCAAGAAGAACGGTGCACGATGGACGAGAAATCGAAAGAGGCCGAGTACTGGAGGTTGACAGCTAAAGGGGTGTATGATGAGTACCTCGAGGAGATGCGCGAACTTCAGGGACAACTGAAGGATCGGGAGGCGACGCTCAAACAAGAAGAGAGTTTCGTTCGTCAACTCGATGCGGATAATGAGGAACTCAGGGCACTCAAGAAGCTGGAGATACAGGAGGCCTCGAGCAGTAAAGATGGACATCGTGAACGAGCAGTAGTGAAACGCGCTGAGGGAGGACCCCAAACTAATTCGACTGGGGAAGACAAGAAGGTGACTGGGTTATACCCGTCATCATCTAATCTAATCTAATCCCTAATTCGTCGCTAGTGCCAGGTTCGATTCTCTTTCCGTCTTTCGGTGATCCAATGATCGATGTACACCTATCACAGATGCAAGGGGTTGTTGGGCAGGTCCCACAATCTGCTACTACGACTGGTGGTGGTGGTAATGGAGGGGGAAACGACGGTACTACACCCCCATTGGATGACAGTGGATTCTCGCCCAATGGAAATCGACAAGGGCCAGGTCGACGTCAATTGAGCCTAACAGGTGGTGGAGGGGGACCTCCAGGTGATCCACCCGATGATGAGGACGAGGATGACGACGACGAAGAGGATGAGGAGGACGAGGAAGAAGAAGAAGATGACAGTTGGACACAGAGGGGGCGCAGAAGATTGAGCGAGATCAAGAACGAGAGACCGAGGATTTCAAGGAAAGAGGCTGAGAGGGTATCCATTCCCCCTTGGCCAAAGATCCACCAACTCGACAACTGGAAGATGCAATTGCTGATGAATGTTCTAAGCGCATGCGCAGATCCAGATACCGACACGTGGACGAAATGGTTGGAACAGGCTCTTGGGTTAAACCCAGACCTCAATTCTCTGAGCGACTCCGGCGGCGATAGATTCGCTACAATAGACATCAAAATGGCCATGGGCATGCAGAACATGTTGAGACAAGCACCAGACGAGGCCAAGGACGTGTACCTCGATGCTACGCGACATTCGGAACTACGACATCAACAAGGGGTGATCGTGAAGGGACGAGAGTTGGTGGCATTGGTCATGCAATCATTCAGGACGTCTGATCGAACGGACCTTGTCTACCACATCGAGCACTTATTCAACCTCGACTTTCCTGGAGACAAGAATTTGGTTGTATTCAGGAACAAGTGGTATGATTTGTTGCTGAAGATGAGGAGCGAGGATAGACCCAGCACATTGGCTCTCAGAGATATTCTATACAGGAAGATCAAAGGGAGCAGGTTTGGTCTGAATGCCTATCATCGGTTGCCAGACAAACACCCTCAAAAGTCGTATGAATTCTTACTGGCATTGATTGACCACCAAATCAAGTCGGATCGAGAGGATCTGATGCTCGACATGAAGGAGAAGTCGGTCAAGTCAATGATGAAGTCGGGCGGCAAAGACGCGGCCCCGGCTGCCGGGAAGAAGGAGGGACGAGGTGGCAAAGGGAAGAAGGACAAATCTGAAGGACCCGATGCCGCTCCTGTGCTCCCAAAGGCCAAAGCAAAGGGTCACGCTGGCAAGAACGGCAAGTCCGATAGTGCCAACGACGGAGGCAAGCGTCCGGGCGGAAACAAAGAGAACCCATGTTGGTATCACTTCAAAGCGGAGAAGGGATGCTTGAAGGGGAATGAATGCACGTTTTCCCACAGCAAGAAGACGGAACGCAAGCTGGAGAACCTGCCCAAAGGAAAAGGGAGGGGGAAGTCCAAATCCAGATCGTCATCACCGAAGAAGGAGGATGGAATATGCTTCGCGTTCCAGAAGGGAAAGTGTGAGAAAGGGAGTGCTTGCAAATATAAGCACGAGCTCATCAAGAACAATTCAGCTCCGGCAACGTCAAGTGACAAGGGACAAGCCAAGTCGAAGGCTGCCCCCAAGGCCGCAGCACCAGCGATTGTGAGAAGGGCCATCGCCATGCCTGCGATAGTCTTAAAGCAATCGGCCCCTGCGGGAAAGGTCAGCTTCAAGAAGGACGTTGATCAAGTCGAGCCGGATGAGACCGAGACTGTCTACCACGAGCGTGATGACGATGCAATGAGTGAGTCATCCAGATGGTCTGGCGAGTCTGAGATCCCCGAGAAAATGGTATGGTTCAAGGAAGTACTCGACGTCGACGAGAATGGGGAGATCACCTATCTCGAAGACGAGAATAGGCAATGGAAACGAAAGGGAGAGTGGCACGGCTATGAGGGCAATGAGAATGGTCCTTACCAGTACGTGCACATCGATGAGAAGAAGTTCAAAAACAGTGATCATCGAGAATTATCAGCCTATCAAGTCCAACGACCATTGATAAGAGCAAAGATACTGGAAGAGGTGGTGGACGATGTTTACAGAAAACACTACTTTCCGGTGACCAAGGAGAACACCATCGTGTTCGAATATGATCGAATTGAGGACGAGATCAAGGAAGCGGTCATCGACTGGAAGAAACAGCATGGTCTGCCGAAGAATGTGTTCGCAATGTCAACGTGCATCAACAGACGGGTGAAATGGTTGATGGACACCGGATGCGGTCATGATCTCATTGGACGAGCCAAGGCAAAGAGCCTGGGTGTCGATATTGTGAAAGATGATGATGAGATTGTGTTCCAGACCGCAAATGGTTCCACATCCACATCTGACGTGGCCAAGATAGTCGTGGACGAGTTGGACGAGACTGTCGAGCCGCATGTGTTAGATGAGACACCCACGGTATTGTCGATAGGGAGAAGATGCATGAAGATGGGATATGCTTTTCACTGGATGCCTGGTAAGCTACCATTCATGGTTACACCAAAGCAGGGATTCGTACACTTACAAGTCAAGGACGACATCCCATACCTCGTGAGCGATGGTAAGCTTCGGAGTAACAGGCATCGCCCTACAATCGATGACCTCAAGGAGCACTTTTCACAAGTATTGGCATTGGTTACGAACGATGAGGCAGATCAAGATGATGATGGTGACAATGATGTCATACCCGCCGCTGCCGGTGAATCCGCAGAGGTTGAGGGCGAACATCATCACATGGAGCGATCGACTTCGGACCACCCCGAAAGAGCCGGTCCGGTGCGCCCGCCTCCCATAGCTGAGGAAGTACCAGTAGACGTTGGGCCAGACCCATGTCGTCATGGTGATGCCGAAGCTAACGAGGAAGAGGTCCATGAGGATGATCCAGATGCTGGAATCGAAGTTGATGTGTACGAAGGGTCATCGATCAAAAGGAAAGTGGGAGTCCTCAAGAGGGACGCCAACTCCGTTGCTCACTTGCTTACCCATAGGTATCGAAACCCTTTCTGTGAATCGTGCGTCAAGGCAAAGATGAGACACTTCAGATCACGAACGGGAGCCTTCAAAGACGTTCGGGGACCTGGTAACGTTCGATTTCGTGACGGCATCAGGAGATCATGAGGTGGAAGGCAGGTATGCGCTCATCATTCGAGATATATATATACCGGGCTTATCATGGCTTATCCAACTGCGAGAAGGGACACTGACTCTGTTGTCAGAGCCATCAAGCACTTCTGCGGGAGGAGGAAGATCAAGCAGGTGTACTCGGACGATGGTCCAGAACTGATCAACGCATGCGTTGAGTTGAAACTGAACCACGACCTGTCCTTGCCTGGACGACCGCAGAACAATTCCCTTGCTGAGAGAACAAATCAATTCATCATTGACCAGACTTCGGCTTGTCTTGTACATGCCGGTCTACCCACGTGCTACTGGGTGCAGGCCATCACCACGCTGTGCCATCTGATGAACGTTGAAGAGGTGAATGGATCAAGCGCCTGGTTGAGGCTGCATGGTGAGGAGTTCAAAGGCGAGAAGATACCTTTTGGTGCGCTTGTGGACTTCAAGCCGAGCGAAGCACGAGGGGAGAAGAGGGAGAAATTCGAGCCAAGGGGGGAAACTGGTATATTTGCTGGATATGTGTTGAGCACCGGGATGCATTGGGCGAACAAGTATCGGGGCTTGGGCCCTCACTGCATTTGCGGGTGCAGAGCTGAACATCAAGAAGGCAAAGGTTCCACCTCGATTGAGAATGCCACATCCGACGGAGAGGATGATCCTCAAGTCACCTCTGACATTCCCAACACAACAGAAGTACAAAGCTGCCAATGAAACTTTGGAGGGAATTGAGATGTCTGTCGATGCAATCGGTCTGGACGCACGTGATCACCTGATCGAAGATGAGGACTACGAGCCCGAGTTATTGCAGAGTGACGAAAGCGACTGTTGGACGATGAGGTCGATCAGATCGCTGGTCTACTGCTTGATGAAGGTCCGGAAGTAACCGTCGGAGATCAGGGGGGTCACGTGGAAGAAGGGGATGCTAGGCCGAGCTCTTCGAGAGGGAAAGGCGATGGACATGCCAAGGGCGATGAGGAAGTTGTGAAGCCCGATCTTCCACATGTGTCAGCTGGACTACCTGGGGATGGCGTAACATATATCAATGATGATGGCAGGGAGGTTAAGATCGACAAGGCTGGAAGGCCATATCCCGTTGGGAAGGATGGCTTCAGGTTGATGAAGACAACGAGACCTCCAAAATATACTCCTGATGAATGGGCAATGATGCGGAAATACTACACCGAGGAAGAGAAAGCCGAGGTGAAGGGTGGTGGCAAGAAGAAGAAAGATGGACCCAAGAGTAAGGAATCTGATATTTCTGCGCCAGCTGAGACGCAGACATTGCAGATGCCCGGTGGTAAGAGAATTCGAGCAATGCTTCGAAACCGCTGAGGTGGAGTTGAATGGCAGTACAATTGGGGATTGCGGAAGAACGTGTCAAAGATCAAGAACCCACAGGATGGGAAACACTTGGCTGAGCTTGACTGGGTCAGGATAGTTGTAAACCCTGTTGACGGAGTGGTTGTCCTCATGGATTCCAAGCAATCCCAAGACGTCTTGAGACGAAACGTTCAGCTTGAGAAAGAATTTGTGTGTCTGGTAGTAATATATGCCTGGAAGTTCAAGTCTGAGGAGCGGTCGAGGTCGACTCCAAATTGGACGAAGGCAGTTGCGTCAGTCATTGAGCGTCAGAGAGACGAAGCTGAATTGATATCGGGGGCGGATCCTGCGGATGATACGCCGACGGATTTTACCTGGTATGAATGGGAGGAGTCTGCTGAGGTGGTCTCAGGAAAAGTGCCGCTTGCGTTACCCGCGACAAGAGAAGACGGCGAAGCCAAGAAATACCCATCGATGCCGTGTGTGATCTCTGAGCTAATACAGCACAGAGAGAAAGCCGAGAAAGTTGTTCGATTCTTCGACGCATTGGTGTCCAGGCCGGTTGGCCGAAAAGAAATGTTGACCAACCCTGATGCCCTGGCATCGATGAAGAAAGAATGGTCGGGATTAATCGACCAGGGCGTCTTCGACCTTGGTGCAGTGCGAGAATATGACACTGTGGCCAAGGAGGCGAAAGCGAAAGGGGAAGAGATACACATGGCTCGCGCACATGGTATTTGCGTTAAAAAGCACTCACAGTTGCCTGTTGGCGATCCCAAAAGGAAGTTCAAGGGTAGAGGCGTGTTGCTGGGGAACCAAGTGAAGAATCAAAGCTTTGAAGCTGCGATGTTTCAAGACCTGGGGAACTCTCCTGCTTCGTTTGAGGCCTCGCGTTGGGCGGATTTCTTGGGTTGTCATGATGGTTGGGATGTGCAGATGGCCGACGCTGTGCAAGCGTACATTCAGGCCACACTGAGAGGCACGCCATGTTGGATAGAATTGGCACCTGAGGCTGTGCCGAGTGAATGTAGTTGGGGTAAGTACAGGAGGCCAGTTGTTCCACTGAGGAAGGCACTGTACGGACATCCTGATGCGGGAACATTTTGGGAGCAGCACTGTGATGAATCGGTGCGCGCCGTTGGCTTTGAACCCATCGGTGAGGAATGGCCGTCAGTGTACATTCATGAAAAGCTTCAGCTTGTTCTGGTTGTGTATGTCGATGACTTCAAAATGGCAGGGCCACAGAAGAACCTTGCCCAGGGATGGAGCATGCTGCGTACACGTTTAAAGATTGAACCCGAGACCGGACTTGACATGTACCTTGGTTGCAATCAAAGCAAGGGAAACGTCACCCTCGGGAACGGACACCGCGTCACAACGGTGACCTATGACATGGAACAGTTCCTACGTTCCTGTGTCGACCGCTATCTCGAGGTGGCGGGCGATGTAAAGTTGAATAAGGTTGTCACTCCTGAAATGCATGAGGAAACAAAGAATCACGTCTCACGGAAGCCTGCAAAAGAGGGGCCGTCAGTCGTGTGCAATTGGTGTAACAATCTTGTGCCCACCGACGGTTCTGCCACAGCGCCGGACCAGCGGGGAGGGACTCCTGAGTTGGCCACGAAGGAGCCCGTGCGTGGACACCTTGCTCCGCATGCCGCTAGCGTACTAATGAAGTTGCTGTACGGTGCGCGGATCGCCCGCTTCGATTTATTGCGGCAAGTGAATCGCTTGGCACGAAATGTGCACAGGTGGACCGACTCCGATGATCGGGGTTTGCACCATTTGATGTGTTATGTGCATCATACGAAACATTGGCGCATGGTCGGTTGGGTCGGAGACCCATGGACGACGTGCACCTGGCCTTGTATGCAGACGCTGATTTTGCAGGATGTGTTGAATCATTGCGTTCCACCTTTGGTGGGCAGTTGAATATACAAGGACCCAATACGCGATTTCCGTTGTCTGGCAGCTCGAAAAGACAGGGTTGTGTGAGTCACTCAACTCCTGAGGCCGAGATCGTCGCGGCCGATGTTGCCATGAGAGCCATGGGCATGCCTGCCCTTAAATTGTTTCCGCGGATTCTCAAGAAGTCACCGAACTTTGTGTTCTATGACGATAACAAGGCTATGATCGGTGTCGTGCGGTCGGGGAGAAACCCTACGATGCGCCACCTTGAGAGAAGCCATGGTGTTTGCATTTCGTGGATGCATGAGATGTTCACACGTGATTACATGTATTTGGCGTATGAAGCCACCGACAGAATGGCGGCTGACATATACACCAAGGCGTTCAATGATGGACGCAAGTGGAAACATGCATGTTTGCAGATTGGTCTGCTCGACCCGAGTTTGCTGTCTGACCCTTGTGACACCGTTCGGGAGCAAGTGGCTTCGTTCCACTTGGTTTCTGAGGACGGGTCATGGCTTAAGGTTGAGGACAGGGTTGACCCTGGGTTGCAATGTGAACGGATTGATGGGTGGGTTGAACGCGCAGTTTGGCAATTTCACCCCGTCCCGGTTGCTGTACCGGCGCGGGAGCGATCTCCGCGACCACGACCAATTCATGTTGGGTCCGGTGATGTCGACATGCAGTCCGTGCTGGCTGCATTCGTTGAAGAGCTGTCGAATGAGCGTGTTGAATTAAAATGTGTCAATGACCTTGCTCTGGAAACGTTGCTCCGGTTGAAGCTGCTTATGCGCTGTCTGCATACCAGTCATGAGCAATTTGTTCCTGGTCGTTGTTTTGTTCCATATCGCATCGCGGTGAAGCACAAACCACAGTTGGCGCCGGGTATTGAGCTCGCGATGGTTAAACATGACGGTGGTGTGCTTCGCGCTCCGCTGCATGTCTCGCTTCCTGGTATGAGAACTCGCACAATCGTCACCTTGTATAGCGTTGACTTGTCTCGGCCCATCGTGCTGTTGGCATGTTCCGAGCCTCGTAACTGGTTCACTACCCTTGCCCGTCATACGGGGCCGCAGGTCGTGACCGTCACTTTGGTCGATGACTTAATGAGCGAGTACGGGGGGAGAATCGCTAGACATGTGCTTACTAAACCTTCCGATTTGTTGTTCTTCGCCGGGCCTTGCACGGGGGGATCATCATGGGCACGCCTCAACAAGACTCGCGGAATTGATGCCGCAGAGAAAATCGAGGCCAAACAGAAGGAATTTTGGAAATTGTTTGGACGATTCGTGGAAATCAAACGACATGCCATGACGAAACGTGCTGCGATTTTGTTTGAGTTGCCTGGAAGTTGCGATTATTGGAAGGACGAGAGACTGCATGAGGTTGTTCATGATGGCACCAGTCATGAGTTTGATGGGTGTCGCTACGGCTTGAAGCAAAGGTATGCGAAGAAACCCCTGCCAATCAAGAAACCGTGGAGAGTTGTTTCATGGAACTTTGAACTTGGTAGCTCGTTGTCTAAGAAGTGTAATGGAAACCATGAACATGGACCTTGTGCTGGTCGGGAAACCAAAGAAACCCAGTTGTACACGTCATTAATTGTGTGTGTGATCCTCCGGCGTTTTCGTGCTCGAGCAAAGTGCCTTCAACCGGCACCATTGAAACTCGCTCTTGCTTGCATTGCGCGAGGAAATCCACGGAAGCATCAAGCTGCTACGTGTGAGAGTCACACCGCTTCGACTGTGCCAACGAGGGGCTGGGCGAACCTCAGGTTTCAACGAGGGACTGGGCTAGTCCCGAACCTCAAGTTGAAGCTGGGTACAATTTGGGACCATTCTGTGGCTTTATTTACAGCTGGCTATTTTGGGTTTTCCTGGTTCTGGAGAATATCATCAAGATGACTGCAAATGCGACCGTCGTCAATACAAATGAATTCTTCTGCGTGCCTGTTGGGAAATCCAGACAAGCAGCGATATTCTTGGGAAACCTCGTGAAGAACGCTATCGAAGAGGGCAAAAGAATCCCCAAGAGAATGGAGATGAGCAGTGACCTGGGTACGTGCGCAAAATGGATCGAGGACATCGGCGTCCCCGTCATCTATGCGTACTCAGCATATTACTCTGCGAAATGCCGCGGAATGATGAAAGGAGCAGGGCAATCCATGAGGGTTGCGCTGGAATTCCTCAGCAAGATCTTCGGACTCCTCTCTGCGGAGGGAATTTGCAGCAAAGGGCAAAAGATAGTCGCGGCGCTGAACCAGCTCTGTGGTGAGGCATCGCTACTGACGAAGAATCCTGAACTGCTTAATGTTACCAAGTATTGCATCGAGGGAGCGATATGCTGAGGTCCATCACAGATATCTGGGATCTCGCCTCGGGTGTAGCCGAGGACAACGACGAGCGATCCTTCAAAGCTGCATTCCACCAAAACACTCCGGTTGGGGAAGTCTACAAAGAGTTCGTCATCGGCGAGTCAACCAGAACATCGTCATCGAGGAGGTGGAGGAACTCGGAGGAGTTTCTGACAACTGCAGAATTCGAGAGGCACGATCGAAGAATTGCGAAGTTCAGAGATCGAAGCTGGGGGAAAGTGTTCACGCTGGGCGTGATCAAAACTCCCAAGGTTGACCCCCATGGGCGGGGCCTCAGGGCCGACTACCAGAAGAACTGGGACCTCGGATTGGCCTACCAGAACGAGCTGCGCGCGTCAATGAAGAACCTGGCGTATGCAATGAGGAGAGATGAAAGCGCTCACCAACACAACCTTTTGCGCTGGATGATTTGTGGATCAACTCCCAGCGACATCTCTGACGCATGCATCGGGGCGGTAAACTCACTCATGTGCATTTCCTTCATCATGAGGAGGTTGCAGCCATTGGTCGGGGAGAAGCACGCTTCGGATCAATCATACACAACTGGCTTCCGTCCGGACAAGTCCGAGTTGAGGGACCTGTATCGGGAGATCGAGGGAGCAAGGGATTTCTTGTGGTGTATTGATATGATCTATCAGTCCACACTGCCTGCAATGAACATCAACTCCATCAGCCTAGCGCCACATGCAGCTGATAGGGCAGCCGAGAATCAAGATCGGCGCAAATGGTTAAGCTGGCTGAAGGAGACTGAGAAGGAGGCAGAGAAGGGGCACGTGATCGACTTCGACCAGAATGAATACTGCACCTACAATGAGGCGGATAGGGAACTGGAAAGGTACCCTGAGGACTTCGCGGTCGGCGAAGAACCGACATGGTGGGTGATGGGCTCATCAAAGACCGAGCCGCCGCAGAAGACGGAGCGACAGCAGAAGTCGACATCAAGCTCTGGGCAAAGAAAGCAAACCTCTGGTGGGTCAAACCCCCAGCAGGGAGCTTCAGGTGGAGGATCGTCTGCAAGCGATGCCAACAAGATTGACAACGAGATTATCGACTCCATCTTCCGCATGAACTCCGGCGGCGATGATGACAGATGGAAGATCATCAACGCAACTGCTGGGCACGATACATACACCTCATTCGAGGGAGGTATCACCCTGGGTGGCGCATCGGTCAACGTGAAGTTCAACATAGACGCCAACACCGGGTACCCAATCATACAAACTATGTTTGGGCCATGTCTCGCAGATGGAAAGAGCGCGACATACTGGGAGTGCATGCTGAGAAGCCTGACTTCGTCACTGGTACATTTCGAAGAGAAGACTAGTGCTGAGAAGATCATCCTTTCCTATGTCAGCAAAGGAAATGCAGCATGGCTTCAGCTATATGCATTCTTGTGTGCTCAAACAGGATGCTTGAGTACTGGACGCCTTCCGGGCGCCAAAGCCATCAACGCGTTGATTCAGGCGGAGAAGAACCCCGACAACACACCTGGACAATTGATCCGGATCATCAAGGAACAGAGAAGGGGCCCCATTGGTGGGGCAACGATACGTGACATGATGATTCAGAAGAAGAGCTTCCTGGTCCTGGATTGGCCCCTGAGGGCCGTCAATGCGAAAGGGAGCACGAAGACCTTCCAGATGATGGTCAACGAACAGTAGGGATGGACGAACATCAAGGAGAGATCGTACTACGGGTCGAGTGAGCCAGTCTCCTCGCCCACAGATACGATGAACATCATCTCCCGACTGCAACGACTGGAAAAGCTTATCGTCGAACGACGGAGGCGAGACATGGATGATTCGCCTGCATCGGTGCACATATGGATGTCGCTCTACGACTGGGTGTGCATGAGGGGGTGCGGATGGCAAGTGACCGCCAACCCCATCATTGACTCCTTGCAAAAGACGATATCTGAACTCGTCAACACGTGCAAGGGCATGGTTGTGGTGTGCGTGAATCGCGATGTAGCTTTCCATGGTGGAAGAGGGGACTTGGGGACGATCGCCAACAAAGTGAGCGAGATCTGCAAGGCGGCAGGCGCGTTGGTGACCGAGAATGACCGCTTGTGGCGTGTTGCTCACGCGCTTACGGGCAAGAACTACAAGATCCCCGGGAGCTCGAACCTGCAACATTTCCTCTTGAAGCGGCTGTTGGTGGAGAAATCCATTGATGTGATCGCGCCGAGCCATGCGTTCGTGTGCGATCTGGAGGAGATATGCATAAGCGAGCCCGACCTTCGCTTCAACGTCCCAAAGAACATGGAGGAGTCGAAGGTGAAATTCGAGTACAAGCCGACCTTCAGGCAGAACGAAGGTTACGGTGGACAAGATGCATTTGGGAACATTGATGCCAGTGATCAGCGTCTTCGATGGTACACGGTCTCCGAGCTCAACGAGTTCATCTGCGAAATTTGCAAGAAAGAGATGCAGAGGAACAAGTCGAAGGTGCTCGGATCAAGTTCGGTATTCAACCCTTATTCTTGTGTGAACTGTTGCGCGAACTGGAATGCAGACACGAACGGTGTCGTGAGATCAACCGAGGGGAGGAAACTATACACACGACTTTTCGCGGAGTGCAAGGTCGCGATCCCGGACCTCCAACATCTCATGGTGAACGTCAACAATGTTCAGGCCATGACCACGATTATACGGGAACTGGCATATTCCAAACTGAAGAAGGAGCTATCCCACGTGGGTTTCGTGAGCATGACAGTGGATCAGGCGGCGCAGTTTTACGGTCACGGACACGGGAAGCAATTGTGCGCAGCCAGAGATGTGGTCATATGCAAGAATTCCGAAGGGGTTGAGGAGAGGACCTCCATCTATGTGATAGACAGAGATCTTGGCAACGTGGCCTATTCATCTTGGATCAAGAGCGTGCTTGATCAGGGGACGATGTATGAACTCCTGGGACAGACTACGCATGAGGAGTCTTTGGGGGACGTCGTCGAGATGATATTGGGATTCTTCGAGGTGATGTCATACTTTCAGCACGAACTTCCATTGTGGAGAGATGCATGGAAGATCAAGAGGGAGTTCGAGCATTCCATCGTGCGGCACCTCGCGGGGAACGTGAACCACACGACGGGCCAGAACCGAAAGCGGAACAAGCCGTTCGCCCAGCTCGGAGCGCCCACAAAAGAGGTGTTGGACATCATGAGCTCGATCAAGCCCAGGCATCCGCAATCCCTGGTGTTGGTCCAGAGCCAGACCAGAGCCGAAGCTCTCAGCCCAATGAGGAGAAAGAGGAGAAGAAGCAGCGCGTGATTGATGGGCGAAAAGCTGCACTCAAGTTCCTGGACTCAATGGAGAAGTGCATGGGAGAAATGGGAATTTGTACAAAGTGCGCGAATCTGGCCCACGACGGCGACTGCAAGAATAATGAGGAGGCTGCTGGAAACGAGAAGGCGATGAAGAAGATCCGTGAGCTTCTCAGCAGCGATCACGTTTCCTCGGATGAAGAAATGGGGGATGCTGAAGAACCGTCATCATCGACATCCAAGGAACGCAAGAAAGGAGGACAGAAGGGGAAAGAAATAATAGAAATGTATAGCAATCTGGTGGAGATGGCTGACACGGCTGAAGGGGGAGAGCTACAATGCGGTGGCGTGGACCTCACCTACAATCCGTGCGGGGATCACAGGACATTCAAGACGACGCTAGAGCGGGGATGTGACACTATTCCATGCTACATCCCGAAGTTTGGCGACGTGAGCAGCGTGCACATGCCATGGGCGTATACGTCTATGGTAGATCCCAGGTTCTTCCCCAAGGGTGGTGCCGTCCTGGAGCAGGTCGATGTGATGCAGCTTGGCAAGAGTATCAATTTCTGCATCGCTCCCTTCGACGGCGCTCCGCACTGCAAGATCGGCGACGATCGCTCAGTGTTTGCATCGAAAGATCAAGCAAATCAGCTATCTCACGATCTATGCAGAGTCCTTCGACACAAGATCGGCAATTGCCGAGGAAGTGCTTTCAGATGTGATGAAGGTGGATGGGTTGACATTGACGCGGTCATCAACGACCGGAATAACGACATATTTCCACCGACAACTTCGAAAGCAAGACGCTACATGGCCATCATGGAAGTGATCAAGTGGCAGGAATCTGGGTACAAGAAATCAAGGTTCCAGATCCTAGCAGCAAGGTTTCCAAGCGTCATGAACCCGAATGACATGAGGGCCGCCAGAGAAGAGTTGAGCTACATTGGCCTGGATCGGGGTGACATCGAAATGATATTCAACAGATGCGATGGATGGTACAGGCCTTGGTGCATTCGAGTCACAACTGGTCACAGTGACTTTGGCTTCATGAGCTCATCCGCACTGGCAAATAGGTATTCTGCAAGGATGGGTGATTCTCTCGGAGGAGCATTCCATGTGACATACGTAGAGAACCTGCCAGGCATTGTACGCTGTGGGCTAGTCCCCGGCGGAATTGATGGCGGAAACAGGCTGGCATTGCACTTCCGGGCGTTTGCTCCATGGGATGAGATGAGCGTAGCAACGAAGACGACGCTACGAAATTTGAGGACTGGAGGTCCGCTTGCAATCATCTACATTCCCAGTGCGACCCTCGCGCGATACGGAGCTGGAGTCGCGTTCAACGGGACTTTTATGGTCTTTGACGTGATCCCGTTCTATGAGGTCAAATCCATTTGGATTGGCAAAAGCAACGGAGGGAAATGCCTGGAGTACGAGAGCGTCAAGCGGGCGTACTCAAAATGCGTTGAGAATGAGATCTGTCCGGGTTTCGTTGGTTCTTCCCAGGAGTCGGCCACGATGTTCCTTCAGAACGTCGCAAAGATCATCGAGGGAATGCCTGAGACAGAGGCGGGTGCCGACAATCTGCACTACGTTCGAGACATGGTGGATCGTGCCTGCCAACTGTTTCGGGAAAACAAACTAGAAGAGTTTGATGCTCTGACCAACGAAATCAGGGACGAGATCAGCAAGACCATCATCCTGAACGACGAGACATGGGAGGGGCTACGATGCCGAATATGTCCGTCATGTGCAACCGCGATTCCCACGTGCTTCTGTGTATGCCTGGAATGTGGGGCGCAATTAATCTCTACCGGGAGATTCTGCATCCACATCAGTTCCGATGACGAAGGGGACGACCATAGACCCAATGAGTCAGGTGACGCCAGGCGAGCACAAGATGAGGCTAACGGCAACGCGGCGGCGCAGGAAAAGGGTGATGGGACGGAAAATGATTCCGAAGACGACGACATGGACACGCAAGGATACACATCTGGTTACATGTCCGAAGAAGAAGACGGTGGTTGGGAGTACCGCGACAATGACATGGCATCACGGGACATTATTAATTCCCAGCGGATGGCGATCTGCCTGGACGAGCCACGAGAGGCTCAATACATGGCGGGATTCATCGCACTGCAGATGTCAAAGATGTGGGGGATGTTCGAGGGTGGAGAAAAGAGAACGATCGAAGCCGCGGTCGAGGGAACCATCTCTTGCCCATACCACAACGACTTCGGGAAGTACCCCAACGTCACTGTGTTTGATCAGGAAGGGATCCTTATGCCATCAACGGAACAA
The DNA here is from genome assembly GCA_963377175.1 of Effrenium voratum. Lineage (NCBI taxonomy): Eukaryota > Dinophyceae > Suessiales > Symbiodiniaceae > Effrenium > Effrenium voratum. Next base: position 241,576 of record CAUJNA010003633.1, read on the forward strand.
AAGGTTACCCAATCTCAGAACGTCCGGGCAAGGACCTTCCGGACGATGGAGGAGCGCAACCAATACATCCGTTATTTGGTGTCCAAATGCGAGGGGCTATACATATTCTACAAACTGTGGATTGCAGCGAAGATCCTCGACATCACCAAAGACGAGATGAAGCTCCTGGTCAAGGATCGCATACACCCGGTGGGTGATATTGTTTACAGATGCTTCTCCCTGGCTTTCAACTGCAAATATATATCGTTCACAAGGGCAGGCTTGAACCTTGGCAGACATAGTTATTCGGTCAACGTGAGCGCCATTATTGCGGCCACTGACCCGAACAAATGCGACGCGCCCCTGCTGGATTGGTGTCTCCGAAAAGGACACTGGCTCCCAGAAGAGCATCACAAGAAGTGCGTCCGGGCTCGAGAAGCCCAACAGCATCTGGACGAAGAGTTCCGTCGACGCATCAACAGGATGTCCATTGTGGACCGACCTACGTGATGCAGATGTGGATTATCATTGCTTATGCGGTATGGTGCATCCATCAGCAGCAGCATACAAAATTCACTTTGATGTAGATTGCAGCATGATGTGGGCTAGTCCCCATCCATCGCTTGCGTCTCATCGATTTCGTTGCGATGGAACATTTCTTTGACATGATATAATTTCATGCGTCCAAGGTGAATGGATGTGTATGTATTTACATATTCCGACGGCTATGACATTCCGGATATTCATGGATGTGCACTATTACCTCATGGACGATTTCTTTTCCTTATATTATTCGTGGTATCTGGAATGGCTATTATTGCATATATTGCTCGCCAAATCTTCTTTGCCGATGATATACAGATGGCTTACGACTATGCGCTGCTATGGATTTCTTTGGCCAACCCATTTCTATGGATGACGGCTGCGCGATGCGCAAATGCGGCAGCCGGGATTTCCAATGGTCGCGTGATGGTGCGAGGCAAAATGCCTGATGCATCTGTGTATGGGAATGTGCTACGATTTGCGGATGCATGTTTCTGTCTCAATTGAACCCGGCAAGTTTCACAATGAATGGACGGTGTAGCAATAGTGAATGAAAGAGTGTTCGACACAGTTTCGTAGTCGGAGCCGTGGCCAGTGGAACGTGTTATGATGTTTGGACCGCATGATGAACGATGCGACCCAAATGGGGGATGTTAAAACCCTCCTGGCCCCGTGCCTAAATTGGGAAGCTGTTCTGAGGCCCATGTTCTTGTTGGTTAGAATGTTCCATTGAATGCCAATTTGGCTCAAGTCACAAGTAGGGCTCAAGGTCTTGCATGCACTACGTTCGCACGTGATCGATCAGAGAGAGTGGAAAACAATATCACTCGCGCTGCAGACACCGAGAGTACAATCGTGGTTATTGGTCTTTACCCCTTACAACAATTTGCACTGGTTCGGCTATAACGGTTTGACCGTATACACCTTTCTACGTGGTTGAGTTCACACAGCTGGAGGGTTCGGTGGACAGCGTCCCACGGGACGTCACCTTGCCGTCTCTTGACAGGTTTGCAGCCGCGGGCAAAAACTCAGGTAGAGAGAATGTGTCCGTATGAAACTGCCCAAAACCCTTCCCAATAGCATCTTCTTCGCTCAAAGGGTATGTTCTGGCATGACAGTAGGAAGGCCCCGTCCCGCCCCGTTTCCCGCGAGCAGGGCTTGCTTGCATGTGCGCCAGTTCCCTCGGCCAGGCGGCGTGCAGCAAAGGCACGGGTGTAGAATCGTCTAGCTCAAAAAAACTGGCCCTTCTGCGCGGAACATCTCAGCCTAGCCCTTGCTGCACGGCTCTTCTCTGCGCATGGTTCGCACGGTCCTCTGGACTAATTCGAGGTTACCAAGTCTACTGAAATGCCCTTGCTTGCTTTCGGGCGCGTTTTATCGCAAAGCTTTGTTGAGCCCTGGGGGAGTTCGCTGGTTGTTTTGGCGGTTTTTCGACTCACGTAGGTAAACGACTTCCTTTGTCTTCCAAGTTGCGGGGTGCTTGGCAACCGTGTATGTTAGGCCCGGAACCCAGAATCTAAACGCCAGTTCTGCCGCAAGCTCCTCAGGGACTGTATCTCGGCAGATCAACGCAGCAGGAAACGTAGCGCGGCGCAGTGGCAGGTGTGTTGTGTGCGTGCGCAACGCGCTGCAATTGAGCAGGTATGGACAACGCCGTGCAAGCACGTGCAGTGCAGCACTGGCGGGGACTGTTTTCAGAAAGAGCCCTTCGTGTTGCTTTCGGCCGCAAGAAGCGCGCCGAGCTTGAGGGGTCATACAGACGGGGCTTGCGCAACGTGCTCGTTGAGTATACGTTGTTCTCTTGTGCGTTGTCAACAAAAAACGGGAAACCCGAAGCAGGTAGGAGCCGGCATGCTCGACAATTGACCGGCAACGGCATGGCCCATCATTGGATTGCAGTACCCACTGCAGTTTCATTGGAAGCCTGAAGGGTAAGGGGCGGCCCGACCCATAAATTGGTGTGAGCGCCTCTTTGCTTCTTTACTGTTACCATGATGCTTGGTAGACACCTTACAAGCTTTTGATTGTGACTTTGCGCTTGTCAGGTTGCGTGCTCTCCACCTGACACGGGGCTGAGGCAGGGAATGCCCCTGATGCATTTGGATGGTTTCGCTCATCTGGGCCGTTGGTGGGTTGGATGGTAGAGTTTAGCTTACTTCCTGACCTAGGACAGGACTGGCAAGACAGGTGTAAGAGAAGACACACAAAATCGCTCTTGATGATGGCTGTTTCTGGTGAAGGCGCGCGCAACCTGATGTGTCCCCCAGGTTGTTTGCAAAACTTGTTCATGGAAGCGCCTGCAAGTTTATGTGAAAGGGAAAGAAAACAGATGAACCCAACCGCCTATGACCCAAATACCAGGGCCTGGGTTATAAAAGCCACACATATTGTCATATTCAGAAAATGAATCATGTGTGCAGATCTTCAGCCCCTCACAGAAGGATCCCCGCATCCATAGCGCTGCCAGGCCGCCCGAGATGGGACGGAGCGTTCGCGCAGTCCAGAGCAGAATGGTGAGGCTGTAGCGGCAAACCGAGATAGGAGTGAATATGTTGGAATCACCCAGCTCGGCCCTGTAAGGGAACCAAGCAGGTTACTTTGCTGAAACATGCAGGGAGTCGGCAGCTGGCCGCTCCAAGTAGATGTGCCGATGAATTTTCCGCGCCAGTCTGCTGCCTAGGGCCGTGTTCAGGCAATGATTTGGACGCAGCAAGGATGAATTTTGCGCGTCTCAATTTGAATTCGGCCCTTCCATGCTTCTCTGGACGCATGGCAATAGGGCTATTCAATTGGGTACCTGCCAGATGTTCTCAAATTTGTTTATTCAAAACTTGCCGCAGGGCAGCAGGAGGAAGTTATGCTGCGCGCAATGAACGGAGATGATTCGTTTTCTCAAGCGCGTCTTACATGCGCAGCGCAAGTAGCAGTGAGAACAGTTTGGACGCAATCAGGCTCTGTTCTGCTAGTTCGGCTCCGTTTTTGTCTTTCTTCTTTGCAACTATTGATACCAGCCTTGAATCGGCACTTTTGGTTGATTCCGTTTGTTTAGGTCCTCTTCCTTGTCTGGGGATGCTTGTAGTTTTTTGTTTGCGCTTGTATTGTGCTAGCCCCGGCCGCGGCTTAACCCCGGTGAGGTGGCTGGTTGGTTGGTTGGCCAGCCAGCTGGGCGTTCTCCCCCGCACCGGCCTCCCTCGGTGCCTGTTGCTCGGGGTTTCGAGCGAGTCCGGGCTTGCTGAGCTCAGGGCAGGTCTTCTGTTTCATTTAAGCTCGGCAAAGGGCTATCCAGGATGCTTTCAGGTCTTGGAGCTTTTGCAGTGGCTTTGGGGTTGTTTTGCTGTGTGGTTATAGGAGGTTTGGGATTGGTTGACCCAAGGCCCGCCCAAATTCAGCTCTCAGCAAGGCGGTAATGCGGGGAACCAACAGCCTGGCCAACCAGGCCCAAGCTGGAGGTGTATGGTATTTGTTGCAAGGTCCTCTGCCAATTTGGACACGCTCTCATGTAAAAACCTGTCGTTTGGCCTAGGCACGCCATTTGGTGCTGAGGATGCCGGAAGGATGCTGGAGATGCCGGAAAAGTGGCCAAGGGGAACTCGAACACTTGTTGGTGTGTTCCGCAGCCCCTCGTATGAAAGGATTTCGTGTACGAAAGGGGGCACCATCTGAAAATTGCCCAGCGGCACAAAGCCACCCCGCCTCAAGCGCTCTTCCGGGCTAGGATGAAAGCTGCGGTTGTCTGATTGTTTCCTTGAAAATGCTGGTTGGGTTGGTGTTGGTTTGTTGGTCTGTCGGTTTGTTGGTTGGCCGGCCGGCTGGACGGCTGGCCAGCAGCTGGCCGCTATCCCCCTCTTGGCTTTGGCGTTGGGCTGCTTTCGAGTGAGTTTCGGGCTTGCTGTGATCGCAATGAGGGCAGGTTATGGGCTTGGTTGGCGTTCATTTCCAGGATGGTTGCCGTTGGGTCGGTTTGGTTGGCTTGGAGATGATTTGCGCCAGGTTGTTGTTTTTAGGATGGGCTAGTTGGGATTGGTTGTGGGGTGAGAGATGCCAAGCCTAATGACCCGCCCTTATTAAGAGCTCAATCAAGTCGCTAACCAACCAACCTGACCAGCCTGGAGGATATTGCTTGTTGGTGAAGCAAGTGCTCCCAGCCACCTCAGGGCAGCCAGGGAGGTAGTCAAACAAAAACACGGTTTTTGTTTGCAAGGTTCTCTGTCAATGCGGAAAGTCCTCACAAGGCACAGCTAGGGACCTGCCGTTTGCCCCGATTTTCTCACGTGCTCTAGGCACACCATTTGGTGCTGAGGATGCTACGAAGCTGGGGATGCTGGACAAGTGGCCCAAACCCAACACCCCCCAGGTTCACACGCAACCGCACTCCCTTGTATGAAAGGATTTAGTCTATTGCCCAGCGGTACAAAGCCCCCGCCCACAAAGCCAGACGCTCGCCCCAGAAGGGTTGGGTCAGGTTAGGATGTGTCTGGTTGTTTCCTGAAGACGCTAGTTGGACGCTTCAAAAGGATCCAAGATGAATTGCCATGCATGTCCGCCACTTTCCCACAGGCTTGACGGTCTGTGTGGCCCGAGCGCCAAAGCCAGGGCGAAGGAGAGGCTCAGTCAGGGGATTAGTTTTGGTCTAGCACCCTTGCGCAGTTCCGCAGCTGCGGTGCACCAAACGCTCCCACGGAACGTTTGGGAGAACACTTTTGCACGGGCCTAGTCCCGCTTTGCGACGGCAACACGAGCTCAATCCACCAGTTGGATGGTGTGCTTGGCTCAGCCCAAGCGGGTTGTTTCCTTGTTCCAGCTTTTCTTTGGAGGCTCGCAAGCATAGAACATGGCCTGCGCGCAAGATACTGATGTCCAGCCAGATGCATCCTGAATTGTTAGTTCGCAGGGCGACAGCCAGGCTGGAAATGTCCAAAACACGGCCAAAACGGGACCCTGGGTGGCAAAAGCAGACCTGAATTTTGGAGGGCTATTCTGTTGGGGATTTTTCCCGTAAATTTTAAACATTTGTGTTGGGGTGATCCACTTTGGCCGACCTCAGATTTGGACGGCTAAATGGTGGGGAGTGTTGCCTATTTCACCGCCTGATGCGTTTTTGTTCAACATCGAGCGTGTGGCGAGCTTGACGCAGCCGCTCAAGCTTTTGGGAGTGACACAGTGGTGATTACCTATTGTGACAAGGGAAGCCTGTTAAGTATCAAGGTGATCGTCAGCCATTTCCCTGTTTCAGCTTGGCGGGGGAGGGCACTCAGGAGACATGCGAGCCGGAGTCTCAATTCAGACTGGGCCCTCAAGCCGCAGAACCCTTTTGGGACACCAGAGTTGAGTGCGTCTTTTTTTGGGGCTACAAAGAACAGCAACCATCTTGGACCTGCAAGTTGAGACACTGGCTCGATTTGCCTCTTGGCGCGCGTGGCAACATGGGCTGAAGATGTGACCAAGCCACGGGCCCCCTGGCCAGCGGTACGGAATATGGATTCTTTGGCTGCTGCGTGTCGGGCGTGGATTTTTCTCAAATTTGGATCCCCTTCTATTTTCCATTTGAATACCAAGGAACTCCCAGAAAAGTTACCAAAGAATGGGCGCCCGGCTGGCACCTGCCACTTCTGAGACCTTAACGGTCGTTTTCAGGCGCGCAAAGCAAGCGGTCAGCGCGGTCAGCCCCCAAGCTGGCACCTGAAGTCGCGGTTGCGTTTAGCTTGGCTTCGGCTTACCTTTCGCCGACAGGTAAGGGCCCTCATGAGATCCCAATTTGCTCTTCATTCTAAAATGGTTGCCACTGCCAAACCACAACACCCAGGGACTGAACAGCCACAAAAAGGGTTTATGCCTCCTTTGGAAACTGGCTGCGCAGATTGCGTGTTGGACACAATCCCCCCTCTCGTAGACTTGTTAGTGGCGGAGTGCATATGTGGAAGCTTTGCGTTGCACGAAGCTTCTCATGTTGCGTTCCAAGTTGGAGCTCCCTGCTAGCATCTCTCTGCATGAAGCTTTTCACTTGTTTCAATTGATCAGACCTGAGGGTTGCGTTGCCAAAACGAATCACCTAGTGTTGCTGATGTCGAGTTCGGGTTCAAAGAGAGCGACACACTCGGTGCACGTTGAGACGGTTTCCCTGAAGGGATCCAATGGACTGGGTAGAATTCTAGCAAGGTTCTCCGTTTTTGCCCCCAAAAAGGTGGTCTGAAGCATCACGCATCACCTTTTGGGCACTGAGCTTCCTTTTTCCGGGGTGATAGGGGAAGTATAGGGAAGCCTGTGTAAAGAGTCCCCAAACAAGCCGAGACGTTGGCAGACCGCTTCCTCTTCGCCGCATGCAGCAGTTTTGTGCTGGCAGGATAAGTCCGGCTATGGCAACACGGGCTGCAACTAAACCTTTAGTTGCATTCTTTGTCAGGCTGGTGCTGGTTTGCCAGCACATGCCGCTTGGGGATCCGCGCACGGATCCGAAGTGTATGAGCCGCCGGTCTGTACGGACGGTAGGACCGAAAGTCCAGATGCAGCCTGCGCGAAAGCAAGCTGTCCGCCGATAGCTCAGCCCATTTGGTTTTTCCAATGGAATCCAAAATGAGATGGGGAAAAAGCAGACTCTCTTTAGCGACGAAGCGTGTTTCGTGGGCGACTCGCCTTGTATTTTGAGCGGCTTTCGTGCGGAGCGTTGCCGATTTTTATTTTTCGGAGATGCACTGCAATTGCAGCCGGTCTCATTCTTTTCCTAGGCCAACTAGGCTTGAATCGCCCTAGTTTTCCAAAACCTGATGCTGAAAGTCCATCAAGCTCGAGCTGAGTGTTTCAAGCTTCAGGCCATGTTGCTTTTGAAGTCAGAGTTGGCGTGGAAAGCCTCGTGTTGAAGGCCAAAGCCACAGGAACTCGGGGACTTCAGCCACGTTTTGACCTATCTGATAACATCATTTCATCATTTCGAGGTCATTGTCAGGACATTGTCAGGAGCAGCTGCGCCTTGCATTTCCAGCCATTGGCTGTATGCCTCAGGGAGTTACGTGCTCTGCTCTGGCGCTTGGGCGAAAAAAATGGGTGTCGATTGGAGAAGTGTCCCAACTGGAGAAATGTCCAGTTTTGACACCTATCCAAATCGAAGGCAAACTTCAGAAACCCACATCGGATTGGCCACCTCAGTGAGTGTCCAATGGTGAAGGTTGAAGGCCAAGTAAAGCCGCTCGCACATGTTCGGGGGACTTCAGCAGGGCAGGAGCAATTTCGCCCTGCGCCTCAGGGGTGTGTGCTTTGCTTTCTTCCGCATCGTTTGCTCTGCGCTTGGACAGGCGTCCCAACTAATCCGTCGGCGGCAAACTCTTGCAGCCCCAATGTCGCACTTGGGTTGAAAGAAGAGAACAAGCAAACATGAGCCAAAGCTCGATTTTAATTTGGCATACACCAGCAAAAATCGTCAGTCAACCGCCTTGGGCTATTTGGGGCGATTTGATGGGCCTGGTACAAGGGGCCCCTGGACAAAGGCGCCTGGAGAACATTCGTTTTGACCGCGGCTCATGTTCAGCAGGGGAGCCGAAAAGCTGAGGATCGCCGCGCAATGTGCGCAAGTTTGAACACAAAATCAGGGTTTGGCAGTGATTCTGGCTATACCCGTGGAACATCGTGACAATGTTACCACCAAACACCGATAGCTGGGGGGGTCTGAACAGGGGGGTGGAACCAATAGTGCTGTTTGTCACGCATCCAGAGCCCCGGGTTTTGAAAGCCTAAGTGCAGAAGGCCCGCGTGCATTTGCCCCACAAGAAGAGACGGTGTCGGTAGAAGGATACCTATGGGGAAGTATGGGTCCAGGTCTTTGTGATGATCGTTGTGGTTGTTTGGTGGTGTTTGTTTTGCGCACATCCAAGCCCTTTTGCCTTGCTGCCTTGCACAAACAGCAGAACTTGGGTTACCGTGGGTGATCTCCATTTGTTTTTCCATCAGCGCAAAAGTCAACTCACTGCCTGAGTCCATGGGCCTTTTTTTGCTTTTTGGGATGTTTTTTAATTCTTAGCGGCAAACAAGAGTGTGGACTCTTTGGCCACTCTCAAGTCAGATGGTTGCGAAGAATTGACAATGGGTCTGCGCACCAGACACCGACGCCAAAACGCGATCACCCCTCCCAGGAAATTCGCATGTGGAGGAAAATCCGTGGCTTCCTGTTACATCCTATATCCGCTTTGGTACAAACATGTCTTTCCCATTTTCCAAACGTCACCAAAACAACATTCGGGTATTCGGACAATTTGGGTTGGACCTTTAACCTTTCGCTGTCTGGTTGCGAAGTATAGCTAAGCTTTTTGGTTGCCGATCGTAGCCAGGCTTCGCGAGAATTGGCTCGAAGCGCGGAATCCGTGCCCGAGTGCGCGAAGAGTGGCTTTTTTCGTTTTCCCGAGGAGTGGCACGGTGTTTGTCAGGTCTCCACGTCTTGGCGTTGGTCGGTTGCCAGGTTTTTGCCATGGTTCTTTTTGGGTCGGGAAAAACGGAAGCCAGGAAAACCAGGGGTTCCCCTTGCCACAAACTCACAGTCTGGATTTTGAAGGAACTTCTGAATGACGCCGATTCGGTGAAAATTCATGGGGGGTATCGGCCCAGCGCTCCGTCAGGAGTGCCCCGCAACATGCGCCGGAGCTGCTCGGACCCCGCGCTCAAGGCGCCTGTGCCCGCCCGCCGGGCAGAGGTGCGGAGGCGCGCTACACGTGAACCTGGGCCCAAGGGAACCAAACTTAGTACTCCCGAAAGATTTTAACCCAAGGTAAGCGTTGGGATCCCGGGATGTGGCTTCGCCGCGAAGCATAAAAGCGCAGACGGCGCAGGGCAAATGGTGTCGAACACAGCGTCGCAGCAGCGAAACAGATTGCCGGCATGCTGGTTTTTGGGCTGTCTCGTTCAGTGTATCGGCGAACATCTCACCTTTGCCACAGGGGCTAGTTGTTTGGAGTACGGAGTCCTTTGCCCAAAGCGCGGGTGCTATCCAATAGAAAGTCCTTTCCCATCTGACTGGGTGCCGTTCGTTTTCCCGAGCTTGCAACTTCAAACCCCCCAGTTGGAAGCAACACGGCCCATTTCATGGCCCCCTTGCAGCTCTGTTCCATCAACGAATAGAAACGGATTGAGAAGTGCTCGAGGCTGCTGGTGGTGCCCCCCCAGCGCTCAGCGGCACAGCTGATCAGCGAGCCCTTGCAGAGTCAGAGCCATGACCCAAAGGTGGCCAACCAGGCCGAGCGGGTGAGCTGGGACTGGGGAAAGAACAATTGTTGGGGTGGCGCATCGCACATGTTTAAAACCCGCCTCCGAACTGCCACTTTGCAGGGTTTCGGGTTTCGGGTTCAGTTCGGCCAATTCAGTGGTCAGTAACCCAGCTTTGCCACGCTGAAAGCGCCGACGAGGTAATGGTGACCTTGCATATCCAAGGTGGCGAACGACTTAACTCGGCCAAACATGAAAACCGCCTGTCTGGGCTGCGCTTATGGCACGCACGGCTCCCCCACTGGGTTTAGAGCACTGTCGAACCACTTCTACCAATACACTCTTAATCCATTCCCTAACTACTTGTGTCCGTGTGTGCGTGTGTGTGTGTGGGTGGGTGCGTGCGTGCGTGCGTGCGTGCGTGCGTGCGTGCGTGCGTGCGCATGCGCGCGCGTGTGTGTGTGTGTGGTATGTGCACGCGCGTGCGTACGTGCGTGTGTGTGTTTTGTTTGTGTGTGTGTGTGTGTGTTTTGTTTGTGTGTGTGTGTGTGTGGCCCCCCTGTTCCTAAGGGGTTCTGCGGTCGTGCCTCTCTCTCTTTATTGGAGTATGCCCATGCCAGCAAACCGACCCCTTTCTTAGTACCTCGTCGCGGTAGTCATGGGCACTGACGAGTAGCCGCGGCGAGCGAACAGATCGGGAAGGCTAGCTGACGAAACTCCACTTTTCAGGTACTTGGGGATGCGCCCTTGCATTGTTGCCGTCTCATATCAAGTGTGTTTAGGCACTGCGTCCGGGCTTCGGTCAGTGTCTTGATCCCTGTTGTGGGCATCTGTTCCGACTCATGCAATGACATTTTCTACAGACAGTTACCGGACCTTGTCGCTCGTGACGCTTGACTGTTCCAGCTGACCTTCTCAATACAGGCTTGGACTTCTCCCAGACCTTCCGGCACCCCAGACTGTTTCCGTGAACCTTTTCTGTCGGACCAACTGTTTGACAACCCACCAGACCACCCGACACATCAGGTGAGAAATCATGACGCCGTCAGCTTGCTCTTGGCTCGCAATTGTCGGCAACAGATGCCTCGCCCCAACGCAGGTCCGATGTCGAACTCAGCAGGCCCCATGACCAAGGCATCCAGGAACACTGCCGGCCCTACGCCGCCCAGGTCACCAGTGCACCAGACAGCATCACCGAGCAGGAGTGCGCTTGTGACACCAGCTTCTAGCATATCTTGCGCGGTGTCCAGCACCTCAAGGGCTACCAAACCTGCGGTTCCGGCTCCTGCTCCCGGCGACGCCTCGGCATCGATCCCTACCTTGCATGTCTGGCCTGCATCAGTAGCTGGCCCTCTGCCGCAAATCCTGGTGAAAGCACGCCCGGCCACACCGATGACTCCAATGACTCCAATGACGCCAACTACCCCAACAGCTTCAACTACAGCATGCCCACCTATGACCACAGCACCGACCCCTATCGCACCGATCCCTACGGCAACCCCATCAGGTCAGATGCTTCCACCGCCCAACCCACCATCCAGGTCACGCCACACAACGGAGGGAGATCGGTCACGTTCCCACAACGCTTCCCCCTACTCCAAGTCAGTGCCCCCACAGCGGCGAGGTCGAGCTCGCTCCAGGACGCCACCACCGATCTCCCGAAGGGACTCAACATCGGACAACTCCATCACGGCAGCATCGGATCTTGCCGCGTCGGCGCCCACAGCAGCTAAGTCCTCATCCCGGGCGCCTACGGCAACTAAAGCCTCATCCCGGCGACCGAGAAGCAATCGATCTCCACTTCCGCGTAGCAGAAGCAGTGCCCCATCGGCTCCAGCCTCAAAGGCCACAGGTGCTCACCCAGATGTGGGGTCGTCCTCGAGGAGCATGCAACTACGCCCAAATCCGCAGGCGCACCCACCGCTGATCCTGCTTCCCAACCCGGAGTCTGACCCCTGGAGGAACGAACTTCAGGTGCTTGCCGCACCGTATCTCCGCGATGGGATCCCAGTCAATCAGGAGCAGATGGACTATGTGGCCGCTACCTTGAATGCAGCCGGCATACCGTCTCAGCACTCCACTCTGAACTATGCGAAGGTCAACCCGGAACATCACTTTTATAAGATCACCCCGCACTGGTTCATGCTGACCGTCCCCTACCTTGGCGCCACAGTTCGGCTCAAAGAACCGACGAAGACGCGACCCATGCTGCTCTGGACTCACGCATCCAGTGTCGGCGGTACTCGAGGCATCCTGCGGAGCCGACAGATCCATCCTTCCCGGCAGCACTCCTCGGAGTGCCCAGCCTTTTACGCCCAGGGCTGGAAGATCACTGGACACGCCGACTACGACGCTGAAGAAATTGCTCGCACGATGAGCCAGAACTGGAGCATGTCTTTTAACATGGCCCAATTGCTGTTGTTTGGACGCGCTGTCGGCACCTGTCAGCCGATTCGATCGGGAGGAGAGCAAGCTTGCATTGAGGCCCTGGATTCCAGTGAGCGTCCTGATGTCATCCACTATGTGTCGGGCAAGTGTTGGATGGTGATCCCGGAGGCAAGTCAGATCGTTGGACTCGCATGGCCTACCGATGCAAAGCCACCCACCGGTGTCCTCCGCTCGTGAACCTGCACCAGGAGCTGCTGTAACCAATGACAATTAATGATGTTTCATTGCGAATAAGAGCATACTTCGCCACACTGCCGTCTTCGACCACCGACGATATTTTGCGACAAAAAGTGCACGCCAGAGCCTCATTCAAGCATGTGTTGGCCTTACTGCGGGTTCTTTTTCCTTTTTTGATGCTTCGTGTGACTACTGCTGTTTCCCGGTTTCAAACTGCCCTGAGCCTGGTTGAAATTCGGGTGCCGTTTTGACAATGTCTGCTGTCTCGGCAATGTGTGGCGTATCCCTAGCTTTTAACCCATTAGCAGTGTTGACGGCAAACTCCCATCTCGTGATGGCTTCTCAGTGGAACTATTCATGGCCGGCGGCATCGGCACCCTCCTCCTCTTCGCATCCGGGATCCTCGTATCTTCCATCATGGTCAGTTCCGCAGTCCCAGCAGGAGGTATATTTGAGCTCCAATCGGATGGAACCCTTGCAACATCAACCTCGAGAGGAAGCAGCGCCTCGCGTCAATCCTCCTCGACCCCCACATATGGCTCACCAGTTTCCTCCTCAACCTCCCGGTCAGTTTTGCAACTATCACGGTGGTGGAACAAACCACATGCAGACAGGTCTTCGTCCTCCACCACCAGCACCGCCAGTTCAACCTCCAGTTCGGGCACCTCTAGGCCAAGGTGATGCAACGCAGTACACTCAGCCTCGATACTCGCAGCTACTCCCCAGCACCTTCCAATCTGACGACATCTTCCTCGACAAGACGGAGGTCCGTGGTCTGCAGCTGTACCGTCACGTTCAGCCTACTCAGTGGTCCAGAAGGGTCGGGCTCGCAGGAACAGCTATCCTGGATCTTCCACTGACACGACTTCTTCGAGGAGGATCAGAAGATCACGCATTACGAGCGCTGTCAAATGGGCGATACAGCACACCAGTCATGGCTCAGACGATAGCCGAGGCAGTCTTATTGACATCCATTCTCAAAGCATTGAGAGGCAGGGAGGTCGACATCGACAGGACAGCTCGCTCTCTCCACGCGGACAATGCGCCGGATAAGCGCAATGAGGCTATGCAGTTTATGGAGCCACTTGCGCTCAAAATCGTGGATCTCATGGAGTCGTTGCAGCCCGCAAAGCAGGAAAACCTCACTCGCCACAAAATTGCCGAATTGGAACAACAGCTGGAGCGCTACAAGAACAAGGGCATCACTCTTACACCGGATAAGAAGCTGCCATCCTCGTCACCTTCCAATGCCGCGTCCTGGACCCCCACGCCCGGCCGCTCTGACCAGTCCCTCTACATCAATGCGGCCAACTCAGATGCTCAAGGACCTCCCCTACCAGTTCCATCTCCAGAGGCTGATCCAGCCCCTAAGCGACGACCGGCAAAGAGAAAAACCCCGGAGACTGCCCCGGATATTACGCTAGACTCAGAACTTCTACGTCAAGGAAATCCCAAAGGTCAACAGGTACCACTTCCCACCAGCCTCACGGACAAGGTCTTCAAGGCATGGCAACACGAACGCACGCTGTCCAACCAAGCGACCTACCTTGATCTCATCAAGCAGGAGCTGGCATCCGACACAGTGGAGCAGTTGAAAACCATTGCAGTCAAATGGGGGGCCCCAATCTCCTTAGTGAGCAAGGGATCGAAGCGAGCACTCCTGCAGTTCATCACGGTTATGTACATGTATGGCAAGTGAGGGGAGCGGCGGTAGCGCTCACGAGGAGGGAAGTTAGCACCATTGACACGACTGGCACAAAAAGCCCGCTGCTCATCACGCTTGCACCTTGCCCTGAGACCATCAGCTGCCTTTTCTCCTTCTTTTTCGTTTTCCTGTTTTTCTCGGGGTCGCGGGTCGGGGCTTTTCCGATGTTTCCAGTTGACCCAATTAACCGTTCAGTGCTCGAGCGTTGGATGCATGGCTAAGCCATGCCGGTCATTCAATCTCCAGAGACGGTTCTTCTTTTGCAACTCTACAGCAAGTATGAACGGTCAGAGCTTTACAGTGCAGCCAGACACTATGGTATTCCTGAGCCGTCTTGGCCAGAGCTTGCAGCATGGCACCGATTATTTCCTTCCCTACATCACTGCGCTTATTGCAACCAGACTCGGGGACTCCCTCGATGTGCATGCAGCCTACCAGTATTATCAGGTTCTTTATCTGATCATCGTCACGAGTCGCCAAATCCTCAACATGCCGATGGTCAACAAGCAACTATCTATGTGGTCCGAGTCAATGTCCACGCTGTTGATGATTCATCACTATGGTCGTCCCACGCATGCACTCACGGAACTCAGACGCCGACTCCGACGTTTGCGCATCCACCCGTTGTCATGTACACATTCACCCACTTCTTGCAGCCCAACGCAGTGTACTGGAAGCAGCGAGTCGAACTCCGCCCGGACCTTCCACGCTCCGTCAACCCGCAGTCGGACGTATACATCGGAAGCACCAGCATCACTTATCCTAGTCGAGAACACAATCGTAGGGCCAAGTTACTGGGTATTCAGCACGGACAGTTTATCAATGCGGAGCCGGCCCTCAGATGGTGGCATCACTTCGGCAACTATGACGAGTTTGCTACATGGGTCATCCTGACAGACTCCGACCACGCAGTCACCTGGACCCAGGAACACGCCTTGATTAGCATCTATCAGCCGTCCCTCAATTGGCCCTACATTTATCGGCGGTACAAGCGCATTTCCACCGGCTATACGGCTACCAGGTTTCTTGCAGAACAGCCCTGGTCCAGGTTCGGCAAACGCCTTTTCCTCCGCTTGCGCAGGAGGAGTTGCACAGTCTATGGCAGGAACTTCCATCGGGTGGCGCTCAAACACACCCAAGCCTGGTCCATCATCGCTCGCCTCACCTCGGAGCACATTGAATCCTGGGAGGAAGAAAAACGACTTCGTAGTGGACGGCATTCAGACTTGGATATATATGCTATATACAGGCTGTCCGGCAATGTGGAACAGCCCCACCGGCATCGAGTTCGGAATATTTTGCGAAGAGTTCTTGATTTCCGTCAACTTCAGCAACCCAAGATCAACTTGTTATTGCGATTACCGTGGCTGTCCCATCCCCATTATCAGCGGTCCACCAGGGAAGTACTTCGTCGGCTTGTTCTCGACCACCGCAACTGGGCTCTCCCATTTCACTTGCCCAGCACGCAGTTGGCAGAGACCCCTCATCCTCGGGTTCATACAGTTATGTGGAACTTCTCGTCGTTTCAGGACTGCTACCTTTTGACATCCGCCGGACCATCATCGTGTCAGTGCGCAGCCTGGCTAAAACGCCAGCCCTGGCTATCTCATGTTCAAGGCCATGTGGCCGCGGGATTGGATGAGTTCCGGTTTCCGGGAACCCCCCAGCACGTTCATTACACCTCAGCCCTGGCGTCATATTATGTGGACCTTTCAGTTTACGAAGTGCAGGTTCATGAACGCCTACGAAAATGGTGCTTGCACCATGGCCTGCCCCTGGACCAGTTCCACGCACCCCTCATGCAGCACCTACGCAGTCAATTTCAGAAACATCGGCAGCACGCGTCCACCCATCAACTCCTCACCAAGCACCAGCTGAACATCCTGCATCGACACCTCGGCCAGGACTTTGTGTGCCATAACGAGGATCATGACAACCACCACCTCATGTTCTTCTGCCCCCAACTCTACTTCAAAGGCCTCCACAACACCTGGCTTCAGTCAGGCACATTTGCCGCCACTCCACTGAAGCCCGACCAAGCTGGGGCTCTTATTGTTGAAGCTATCCCCCGACACTTGCAGAAGAGGTACAAATGGGCATACAGGAAGAAGACCACCGCGATCCCGGTTGGAAAAGTCTTTCTCAAACGCAAGAAGCAATGGAAATCGGGGCGGACTATTATAGCCTACCATAAGGTGGTACATCGGCAGCTCTTTAAGGCGGTTGCAATCCTCCTAGGCGAGATCGCCGCGAGTACATGGAAGAGTTCGTGGGGGGTACACCCCACGCCGAGGATATGGCAGAACGTCAAACAATACTTTGACAACACAGACGATACAGTCACCCTCGCATTTCACAACGACGATTTGGTCGGCTTCTTCAACAGTGTCCCTCAAGATCAGGTGTGCGCAGCAGTCGAGCAGCTATTAGCAGAGCACCGGCGAGAGCATCCTGGTCTCATCTATTCGGTGGAAACTCAGGCGGCGGTCCACTACAACCGGGTTTTTGCGGGTAAGCAATCCTACGGACGTACGCCGACTACGCGGGTCATTTATGTGGAGGACATCCTGGATATAGTCAAATCCAGCTTCCAATGCATGTATGTCCAGGTGGGGACTCTCATTCTGCGCCAAGTCCACGGAACAGCGATTGGCTCTCAGCTGAGCCCAGTTCTCAGTCACATCTGCGTCGCGAGGCACGAAGTTCTTTGGCAGCGTATTTACGGACAATGGTTCGCCAGTCACAACATCTTCTTGGAGCGATATGCCGACAACAGATTTGTGATCTTCCCGTCTCCGGCTTCCGGTCACCCAGCAGCCCCATTGGAGGCTTTGCTTCAAGCTGACTTGTATGGTGCACCCATCGTGTTGGAACAGGTGGGTTCCTCTGAGTTCCTCGGCTTCGTGATTGACGTGGGCGACCGTGCGATTTACTACAAAACCCCAACAAAAATCTGGCAGATCAGAGGACCCCACACTGCAGGAAGTCTTTCCACTCTTCTCTCCGGGGCCAGGTCACGGTCAGCCCTCGCTACCAAGTACGCGCACCCGGCCCGAGCAGTACAGATGGCGTTGGATCAGCTTCGCAGTATCTATTTGTCCGCCGGCTACAAGTCAGCTGACCTGCAGCACCTGTTTCATCTTCCGGCCATCCCAACCGGAAAGAACGTTTACGTGCTGATTGTCGTTGTTTTTCGATGTTTGACTGTGTGGCTCGCTCTTGTTGGTTTTGTTCTGTTTCGGTCTTCTTCCAAGCCGGGTCTGGCTCGGTTGGGCTGTTGCGCTCGGGGTTTTTTCTGTTTCTGTTTGGGTTCCGGGGTCCCTTGACTCTTGTGTTTATCACGGAGCTTGTCTGGTGGTTCAAGACGTGGGCCTGCTCGCCGACATCGGAAAGCGGTCGTCATGCTCGGACGCATGATAGCACTTCACCACCGGATGACCCAGAACGCTGCGGACATGATGCAGCTCATCCAGGAGACTCTGAATCAGGCTGACGAGGCACACAGTCGCAGGCTTCATGGCGGGCACGATCGCGTGCGGCAGCAACATGTCCGAGGTCTCTCGCTGGCAGAATCATCGCGACCGCGAGCACACGATCATGCTGGACTCGATGAGGTGGAACCACCTGGCCCCGGGATTCTGCATTGGGTCAACTCGGAGGATCTGGCCGACCCTCCACCACCAGTCGACTTTCAGTCACTCCAGCTACACGTGGACCACGAGCACAACGCCGTGGCTAACCCCAAGTCGTTGTCCTACGGCATCATCACGGGGGACGCCAACGAGGCTATAGACCCGCGCCCGAAGAGCTCCATGGCGCACACCTATGCTGGTCAGCCGAGCATCAAGAAGGCCAATATTCCCAGTTCCATCATGGACAAGGGTGGGACCGATCGACGCAGAACAAAGCGGAAGCGATGCCGCGCTACATCCTCCGAGAAGACGAATTCCCCGGAACCTCCAGCACGTCCGGCACCTCGCACTCCAGCGCCAGCTCCGGTCTCTCCTTGCGCGGGCCTGTTCTCCTCTCCTGAATCCCTTCCTGAACCTCCTGCTCGTGCTCACTCCGATGCCGGCAACCCAGGAACTCCTCCGGAAGTACCTCGCGCCTGGACAGAGGAAGATGACCAGCAGCTTTGCAGCCTGAAAGCGGACAGCCGGTCCAAGTACTCGTACAAATCGCTGGCCAAGAAGCTCAACCGGTCCATCGCGGATGTCACGCAGCGCTGGAAGAGCCTGGAGCGCCTCAGAAAGGTGAAGGAACAGCATCAGAAGGCAACAATTTCGAACCAATGCACCTGAACCTAGGCGGTGATGCCACATGTCAAAATGGCCGCGAGCAATTGAGCATAGGCAGGAGTTCCACAAACGGACCAAATCACCCATCGGGAATCATGATGGAGGCGGCTTTCAGAAGTTGGCTGTTCTTTTGAGTGTTGCGTTTCGGGCGTTTTGTGGTTTTTTCCCCCCTGCGGGGGGTGTGTGTGTGGCCCCCCTGTTCCTAAGGGGTTCTGCGGTCGTGCCTCTCTCTCTTTATTGGAGTATGCCCATGCCAGCAAACCGACCCCTTTCTTAGTACCTCGTCGCGGTAGTCATGGGCACTGACGAGTAGCCGCGGCGAGCGAACAGATCGGGAAGGCTAGCTGACGAAACTCCACTTTTCAGGTACTTGGGGATGCGCCCTTGCATTGTTGCCGTCTCATATCAAGTGTGTTTTGTTTGTGTGTGTGTGTGTGTTTTGTTTGTGTGTGTGTGCGTTTTTGTGTGAGTTTTTGTGTTTGTGTTTGTGTTGGTGTTGGTGTTGGTGTTGGTGTTTCTGTTTGTGTTTGTGCTCGTTCTTGTAATTTGTGTTTGTGATGCTTGTGTTTTTGGAAGGTACTCTTTTTGCAGGGCCTGTTTCAAAGCAAAAGTCTGTCGGGGCCAAAGGTATCTCGACACACAGCCAGGCGAAGTCCCAGCTGCTGTTGGCGGCGCAGGCCGGGCTCCAGTTTCCGGGGGCCTCCAACCTCCGAGCGCACGTGTGGCGTCTGGCATTCCTTGTTGTTTTTTTTGGGGGGGGGCCCGTCCGACACCGTGTAAGTCTAACTCATGTCAACAGAGACCCATATTTTTCGTGTGACCCAAATTCGAATCCATGGATGAACTCTTTACTCCAAGCCCAGATCCCTGATTGGCGATCTTAAAGGGAATCCCTCGTGCAAAAAGAAGAACAACGGAAATAAGAGACCACTGGACTTGGTCAACATCCGGTACAAGAGTCTCTCTCAATTTGGGGGACCAACTCTTGCTTGTTTCAAGGCAAGCCAACAGGAAACCAACCATTTGGCACAGATTCCTTTGAGAGCGCATCTAAAAGCGATGAGTTTTTGCACTCCCTCAGAACATGGAAGCTCCCAGGCCTTTGTAAATGGAACCAAGTCTTCCAAAGTCTTGGGAGCTTCCATGGTAGCCTGGGGCAGAGTATTCGCTTCAAGAACCCCCCAGATTTCTTTCCCAGGTCCGGAAGGCGCAGTCCTCAGCCAAGCTGCCGCCCGGGCAGTACTGGTGGAACCAGGTGGAGCGGAAGGTGACCGTGTGGCGGTGATCGGATGGAGCGAGCCACGTTGGGCATACCTTTTGAGCACCTGAAAGTCGGGGAAGTGACACACTTGGCCGGCATGTGGTTTAGTGGCACAGGAGACTTACCTGGTTCATTGTCAAACTTGTTGTGGGTTCTTCATCTCACCTGTTTGCTTGGCACGCCTCAAGCTTCTCTTCTTTTTTTGTTTGTGAGAACAGGCCCCCACAGTTTACACTTGTGGCCAGTCATTTCAGCAGGCCTTTGGGGAAGGGGCTTGCTTCTAATCTTCCTTCAGTTGATTTGGCTTTCTTTGGGTTTGCCTCAGCCTGGAAGGCATGTTGCCATTCGCCTGGGTCAAAATTGGTTGGAGGCTTCGGGTCGCCAAAGGGAAATCAGGAGGCTGTTGAAGCAAGGGACTTGTAAACGTGTTTCAACAAGGGCATGCTTCCGGAAAAACATACATTTCACGGCTTTGGAGTTTCCGCGATACCAAGGAAGCTCCCTTTAAGGTGAAGCCGGGGGATGCCTCCCACCTTAATTCACCAAGGGCGTTGGTCCCTGCCTGTGACCCCGAGGGATTGTCGGTTGCGAAGCTTGGGAAAAGCTCCATTGATGGGATGCACCCGAGCCTGCGATCTGCATTTCGCATCAGGCGTCCTTTCCTCTGCACTGCACTGTAAAAAAGATAGGCTGCCCCCCCCCCCCTCTGCCCCCCCGAAAAGCTAGAAAAGAAGAAAAGAAAGAACGCCGAATCGGGTTTCGATTTTCCGGGCCGGCTTCGCCTTCCCAGGGGCCGATTTTTGGCTTGGGCTTCTCTTTGAGACCTTGTGCTTGAAACTGCGGCCAACGGCCAGAAGGTGCGGATATTTGTTTGCATTCTTGGAATGTCCGGGACCATTTTAATGAGTCATCACCTGCCAACCCATGGACACCCACAGAAAAATTGAGAAAGAGTGTCACTACGTAGGCCCATTTGACCGCCCGAGTGTGAACTCGTGTGCGAGGGTCCAGCCGAGCCACGTCGCACCCCAGGAGTTGGGGAAAAGCTGGACGACCAAGCGACCCAAAAATCGCCGGGCACAAGGGAAGCCTAAATGAGATGTTGAAGCAAATGACCTTCTGCCGTATTTGTTCCACAATCGTGATGAAGCCCCCTTGTGAATTACAGCGAGTGTAGTCTGTATGAGATCAAAACAAGCGAAGAAAAGCAGGCAAAGCAGCATTACATGGAACAACCAACCGGAAAACAATGTCAAACTGCAAAACCGACGAACAATACTGATTGTTTCGTCAGAGTCCCGGCTCGCGACCTCCAACTCTCCGGAACCCGCCAAGCGGGGCCCGCGGTCCCAGCTGCAGTGCTTCCAATCACCATTTCAGGTAGGAACCGCCATGTCGAAACACGAAACATCCGACCTCTCACTTCCCATCTTGCACCTTGGTTGGGAAGAGAACAAGGGTAGACGTTCTACTGCCCATCAGGAACGTATCTACTTGGGGGAGCTGGTTTCATTCATAGATCGGCAGCGGGCCGATTGGAGCGATCGGCCCGTTTTTTGGCGTCAAAACGCCCGCCCTGGTCGTGGAACTGCGCTCGCTGAGTGAAGGAACACCTTGAAGGCTTGACATCCAATGTTCGAAGAGATGATCTCGCCCATGTTTGACCCATTGGCTTCCGGCGCAACATCGTCGGCGCACAAAGCCGCTGGCCATTTGTGCAGGTGGTACGTGCCCAAACAGGGATTGAAGATACACAAACATTCTTTAACATCAATGTCAGAGGCTCAATGTCATAGGCTGTTAGTTCTATTTTGTTATATTATAGCTTTGTGACACGCCAGCCTCCAAAGAGGTCCAAATTGGCCCTGGGTTAGGCGGAATCAGCCCACAAGCTCCGGCTCATGTTCTGCGACCTGTGCACCGTTCATCGTGAGGATGCGCTTGCGTGACTGCCCATGCCGAGTAAACAGCGTGCCTCTCACGATGGGTGGGTTGGCATGGGTTGGGTTTGGCGGTTTTGTGCTTTGTTTCGTTTGGTTTGATTTAGTTTGGTTTAGTTTGGCTTAGTTTGGTTGTGTTTGTGTTGTTTTGCGTGTTATCCTGGTTAGTTGGTTTCTTTTCCTCGATTTTGTTAGGCTTGTTTGTGTACTTACTCGCAATCTATTGTTCGTATGGGGCTCCTTGTGGGGAGGCAAGCTACTGTCCAGGCTCCTTTGACACTAGCGAGCCATTGGGCGATATTGGAACGCAGATGGACCACCTCTAAACTATCGGCCCCGTAAGTCAGCCTGACAGGCCCGGCCATCCCACAGCAGGTGCCCCCGAGATACCTCACTGGTAAAACCGCTAGGTTCGTCCGCAGGGCACCTGGGTTGGAAATTCCACCCTTTTAGGGAACTGAGGTAGGCTTCCAGTGCAACCGGGCTAGGTTGAAGGAAACTGATCACCTTTCAACCAGCACCTGATCACCTTTTGCAGGCATTCTGTGACGGTTGAAATGAACCAGTTCGTACCAGATATATATGCACACGCACACATACACACATATGCATATCTATCTATCTATATATATATATATGTATATATGTATATATACATATATATATATATATATATATAAATATATATTCTAAAAGATGGGCCTGGGTTTTTGGTCTATTGGGACCGTGAGGTGGTGCTTTGTGGTTCTCTCTTGATGTCCTGCCGCCCTTTTCTCAGCGCAGAACGGCAAGCGCAGGACTCTCCGCGCAGGTCCAGGACACATCGATTCCAATTGGCACGCCGCGCCTTTCGCCCTGCCGGTGTTTTCTCTCTTCCGCCCGAAATTGCCGGTGCTTGCCAGACTTTGAGCGATGCCCGCGGTGTCCGATTTTTCAGCCTATCCGGCAGACAGGCGGGGAGCAGCAGGGAGGGTGGGTGCGTGTTTGTTTGGTTCAACGGGAAGAAACTCGGTCACAAAAATTGCGACTCGTTTGATAGTACCCCAATATAACCCAAACATCACTCAGCAGTGGCCCCATCAACGTGGCATCCTTCAACACTGTGGTCAATCCTAGCAGGGTCTCCTTTAGGGTTTTGACCGCGCTTCCGTGCGAGCCACAAATTCCTCGAGGTCGGAGACTTGAGTCTGGTTTACCAACGAGCCGAATTCGAGGTGTCCACCCGGTTTCCCTTCGGAGCCACAGACCGGAAGACCCCAAGACCGGCAGGGCCGGCTCAAAGTCCGAGAAGTCTGGGACGCCCGCGCAGTTCGAATGCCGCCGGGGAGCTCGGAGCTTGCGGTGGGAGTTTTGACTTTGCGTGTTGAAGGTATCCATTTGCGTGTCTTTGAAGGTATCCATTTGGGCTGGTCTAAAGAAGAAGACCGGAGCCAGTTTGGGCGCCCCCTAAAAAGAGACATACCCGTTATTTAGTGGGACCAACAGACAAAAGGTTGCACAAGCTTTGGGCAATCCACATCGGAAGAAAAGGCTTCTGGCTAGCAGCACGGGATATCCTTCCTCCCCCTCCACTCCCCGATTCCAATTTGCTTTCTGACCCAATGACACAGGTCCATCCACCCCCTCGGCATGTCACGAAAGGATTGATTCGAAACCAAGAGGGAACAAAGGAAGGTGACTGGAACGACCATTTTCAACAGTGTACGACTATCTAGTGCCCTTTTGCCCTTCTCAAGCCACCCAAAGAATGTGTGCCGATTCTTCTTTTGGTGTGGGGATGAAACATTTTTGGTGTGGGGAACACATTGTCCATGGCTTGGGTTGAGACTCCAACCACGCATGGTGAGTTGCCACGGTCCGAGGGTATTCCATGCCATTCAGGTAGCTCCCCAAAACCAGTTGGGGGAAAACCACTCACTTGCCCCAGTTTCTGGACTTGACGGAAGCTGAAGCCTACGTTCGGATCCAAATCGCTATGGTGATGAGCTGGTGCCTGAGAACCAAGATGGTTCATGATGTTTGGATTTCTTATTGCCGGGCTAAGCCAACCTCTGCAACTTTTCTCCTTTTTGGCGTTTCCTCATGTTCCCTTTCAAACAAATGATTCAGCGTTTGCAGGGGCCTCCAATTCTTTCCCAAGGGTCGACTAGAGTTTGTTTCGCACATACTGATTCAATCGCACCCCACATGGGCCGACTCGCGCCAAGTTGTTGCTAGGCCTTGCCTGGACCGAGTGCGACAGCCCGAAGAGCGCCCCTGGGAACCTCGACGCGGCAGGGCATCGATCGATGCTTCGATTCGGATGCTTGGGGCAGCGTCCAGGGGCTTCTTCGCGGTCAAAATGAAACCACCAGGTTTTGGCCGTCTTTCCATTTGCCGGGGTTCCATTTTGGGCACCTATTGCTGACTCGGAACCCATCAAGTTTACTGCAGGGAAATCCACCCCAGAGGAAGATCGGGGCTTGCTAAATGTATGCAAGCAGCTCGAAGCGGCAACCAAAGTGCATTTTGGATCCTTCTGCAATGTGGGTCACCAGATTTTGGAAGCAAACACTCAACCCGGTCTGGTGGTTGAGGCTTTCCTTCAAATGTGCGAGTGTTTCTTGAGCTGGGATTTGGACCCGCTTTGGGTCGGCATTTGTAGTTTCAAGGGAAACCGAAAGGACAGCGTTGCCACTTTAGGAAACCTATTTTAGATCAGCCTCCAAACTCGAGCACGCTTTTCTCCCATCCAGCAGGGTCTTCTGGACAAATTGCTTCGAGCTCTCTTCAGTAAAACAGCTGCGAGCTGCCTTGGAGGGATCCGGATCCGGATCCCTACTTCGAGCTTGGGAATTGCAACACTTGCCCCAAGATCAGCGGAGTTTCGTAGGACATGAGGTGTTGGGGTTATTTAAAACTACGTTTAGTCATGAGAAGAGAAGAATGTGTATCATGTCCTGGTGCCCTTAGGTTTTTTCGTTGTTTGGGTTTAGCGGCAGTTTTCACTTAAACCACTAAAAGGTAGACTTTTAGCAGGGGATCTGGGCTGCTAGCCCTCCCTATTTCCCCAGTGGAAACGTCTCTTATCCCCCAGTGTTCTAAAACCCCCGCTGAAAAACTGAGGCTCAGAGGGCTCTACAGCCTACGGCGAGAGCGCGACGTGTTAGTGTTACCAACTAAATGTGGCGGGCCCCGCGAGCTTTCAAATTTGTTTCGCAACATGCGCACGGAACATGCTGCCGGCTCGATTCCCGGCTGATGCAATTCTTTTCCAGGGCGCTTGTTGCGTGCTGCCAGTTCTGTGCGCAGTTGTCAAGGACTTGAACACCCACCCTTGCAGAGACACTCCAAAAGTAGATTTTCCGGGGTTTTGTGGTTCCGAGAAACGCCACGTAGAGCTTTCAGGAGATTCGTGGCTCACTGGAAGCACCATGGTTCCCACAATTTGAACACCTCATCGTGGCCTCACAAAGGGGGTTTGTACCCTCAGTCACCCATCAAGTTTCCTTTCAACATGATTTTCGGGAATTGGCCCAGGACAATGTCGAACCACGGAAGCCCACGAATTGCCTTTTGTGTAGGTGTCAGGTCTTTTGACCCAAACCCAACGGGTTGTAGATTTCACTGGCACATGCGCCCTGGTCGAAACTCCGAATCTGCATGGTCATGTCTAGCAGGACCCCAGACCAGATGGTCTGCTAATTATACGACTGCCAAGAACCATGGTCTTAGAAGCTCAAGTTTTCTTTCCGGATCCAATGGCAGCAAACCAACGGGTTTGTGGATTCCAGTGACAACTTGTTTGTTGGGAGAGAGCTCAAATCGCGCAAAACATCTAATGGCACATCGGCCAGGGGAGAACGAACAAGTCCTTCAAGCCGCGGCCCCTATGAGACTGCGGATGGCAGGAAATGCTGAGGAAGCGCTCGAGGGAAGCGCTCGACTCCCCTGAACACCAGGAACGCGAAAACAGTGCTCCCCTAAACAGAGTTTCCTATAGAAATGAGGTTTCTTGAGTTCCATGTGCATTTGCATAAGCTCCAAATGCCCAGGAGGGGTGGGCTAGTGCTCAGAAGGGAAAGACTGACATGCTGGGTGGAGGGAATGTGAGAATGGCCCTGTATCAACCGTTGGGTTCTTCGACGGCATGGTTGGAAGGCGCAACCCGAATTTCGGATGGCAGTTGGCAAACCTTTCTTTGGGGGTTGATGGGAATTCAAAGAGACTTCACAAATGTTTGGAGATGTTCACGGACGCGCTTCTCGGTGGTCAACTTGGGCGAGCGAATCCACCCGCAAGGGTCAAAGACCAACCCAGATATGAAGTCCTTGGATGGTGTCAGATGTTTACTTGACCACTTTTGGAGTCGCTGAAAAGGGGAGCTAAAGAAGCATCACCATTTTCTAAGTACAGGTTTTTACTCCTTTCTTAATTTTCTTACACGGCCTCCTGAACTCATGTGGATGTGTGGATGGTTCCACAGATGTTTGTGTTCTTGAGGGTAAGCAGTTAACTTTCCCTAATTCAAATAGGGATCCCTTTTTGGGTGATTCTGCCTATTTCGTATAACGAGCTTACCATGATAAAGGTCCTTTACTAGAGAATTCCTTAATTCAGCTTTTAGAATTCTAGTACCGTTTGCAGATCCATTCGGGTGACAAAGGATACCAAACAAACACCCCCTGAAAACAATTGGTTTAACTAGCTGTTCAAGACCAATAGGTAAAAAATGAAGCATGAATGAAGGGGATACTTTTCACAAGACAACAACCCTATACGGGTTTAAGGAGTGGCCACGCTCGTTTTCGCCTCAGCTCCACGGGGAACGCTGCCAACGCCAAGGTCCAAATTTTCGAGCGGATCCGTCACCAGTGAGCCACGCAGCCCCTCCACAGCCCCTCGGGATTGACCGGGTGGAACGGTTGGCTTCGCAGACGAGAGCGCAAAACACCGGGGGGGTTATTTCATGGGGCTAGGCAACTATAGTACCCATTGGGAGTTGTCAAGCATAGGGGGGCAAGGCACTTGTGCAGCCTTTTGAAGGGGATAGCAAAAAGGGCCCCTACTTTTCACAAACCTTCAAATATCTTATCTTATGACCATGACTCAACATGGTTCTAAAGAACCCGCTATCCAATTCTAGTTTGTTGGGCCCTGACATTGACCCCTCTTTTTGGGTAGTGTGGAATGGAAGCAAATTGACACCAGTGCCTGATTTTGGGATCCCCTATTTTGACATATGCGCATGGTTTGTAAACAACAAAACGCGGGTTTTTCAGTGGCACCCTCTAAATCCCCTTGGGTCAACCCCAAACCTGGGTCACTCTCAACTGGGAACCTGTTCAGGTGAAAGGCGCCGGTTGACCTTGACTTGTTTTCGCTTGTGCTCTGTAAAGCTAAAACAAGTCTGACAAGGTCTCTCTAGTGGGGGCTTCCCACGGGAACAGATGTACTGAAGAGGTAGGTTTGAATTTGAACCTCTTGAGGGTAACGGGGGTTGCCCACCCCGGAACTCCAAGCACCACTGTGACGGAATCAACACGTCCCAAGATGTTGGCTTTGGGTGGCGTCGGGCCTCGGGCCCGGAAAAGCTCAGGGTGACTCGGTAGATGGCACAAATCTTTCGTGTGGGCGGGGACTCGTCGGCATCGTGTCTGCACTCACCCAACTGCACTTAGGGACTCTTTCCTTTCACCCAGGTGTAAATCCAGGTGTCCCTGCGCCTTCCAAAGAGCCCAAGAAGAAGCCTCGAGGTGCCCTCCCTTCAGCAATCAGAGCTGAGAGGGTTTTGGAAGACTACTTTCCTTTTGCGCAAACCTATTCACTTCCATGGGTGCTAAGAAGGGCAATCAATGCGTATCCTAGAATGCGTTTATTGGAAACAACAACAAGTGTCACTTTTCATTTCAAAACCTGGAAGGACGTGTAAATGGGCTCTTCCTAAACTTTAAACGCCTCTTTCCGAAACGGGGGTCTCCTCTACTGGTTCTATATTTCAGGGTAGACGAAATATGAAACAGCCTCTGACCCCGGAGATGGACGCAGAATGCCGGCATTGAATGTCTCCACAATTCAAGGGGTTGCAACGCCTGGCAATCGTTGCAAACCCAGTCCGCACGCTCTGGGGTTCCACCTGTTTTTTGTTCTTCTCACTTTTTTTAAACGTATTTTGTTGGTATCTACGACCGAACAGCTACGTGGTTTTTATGATACCCCAATTCCCGGTTCTAAAAACTGTTTAGCCCCTTATATGAGCCCTTTGGGTGGTTCTAAAGCGACCTCTTGGTGTTGTTGAAGGACCTTCTCGAAAGGAAGATATTGGCTAGAACTCAAGTACCTTTGGCCAGATAGGTCGGTGGAACGGGAACCCTGTTTTGCTTTCAACTTGGCAGCGCTCAGGTTAAACCCTGAAGGTGTTTGGACTGGTGGGAACCGGGGGTGGAACCCTTTGTTCTTGCAGAGGGCAAGTTGGAGACTACCCGGAACACCTTCAGACCACCAATCCAAGCCACCAATTAGAGGGAAGCTGAATTGTAGTCGTTTACCTTCTAGTTGTCCTAGCTTGCTCGCCACTTTTGGTGCTTGACCTTTCAGCCTTTGCGCTTTCGTCAGTTTTCCTGTGGTGCCAGTCTTGAAGGTTCCAAAAGGCCAAGAGGTGATCGTCTTTTTTTTTGAAGTCCTTGAGGGCTAGGCTTTGGGTTTTATTTAGTCAAGTTGGGTTTGTATCTGGATGCGGACTCCCGCAATCCTGTTGTGTCCCTTTGGTTTCCCTTTGAAAACAGCCCCAGCCTTCGCTCCCAGCTGGCATTCGACCTTGCGGTTTTTTTGGCGAGTGGGCCCCCCGGTAGGGAGGGGAAAACCGACAACTTAGCTCTCGACTAACCGGATAATTTTGGGTTTGGGTGCAGGATATCTTGTTGCCAAGTGATGCAAAGTCAGTTGATTGCGCCACTGACGGATCCAAGTAGTTAGATGCCACACTTGTTTCTGAACCTTACTCCTCACTGCTGCCGCGTTGTTGGGGTAGCCGCTATGGCAACTGGTGGGAATCTCCTTGAAAGCGGTTGCTTTAGAGAGGGGTATCAGAGAAAGGGGCAACTACATACCTAGACACCTTGGCATATCATTGGAGTCAGCTGAGCATTTGGATAGCAACGGAAAGCGCAACCAGCAGTTTTGGTTGGTAGCACTGGACAAAATCCGTTTGGCACCGGTCACGGAGAAAACCCAAAAACCACCAGGGTGTGTCCTCTTTTGCGAGAATCTTGCTTTGGTTAGTTTTAAAAGACATCTAAAAAGGAAACCGAAGCTTTGATTTATTTTTTTTTGGGGGGGGGCCTTACAAACAGAGCCCACCAATCCTATCTGGTACCGATCGAGTCGGATTCGCGCGGATGTCCAGTCGGGAATCATGTCACGCGCTCAGGCGAGTTGTCCGGACCTTCGCCGCATGCCCGGGCCCTCGTAGGGCAAAACTGAGTATGGGCCATGCCGTATGAAGCTGTTTGATGATACTGGTTTGCGATGTTTGTTAAAGCCACATATTATAGGTATACATATACTGTGAGGCTCAACACTGTGTGTATATATATATATATTTATACTCTTCTCAGCAACGGCGCAAGTGTGGAACCCCGGCCGCATGTTTTCTTTTTTAAGGTACCCTTTTTGAGGTTGGCTTGAAGGGAAGCCAATGGAAAATCGCCACAAAGCGCGGGTACCCTTGTGAAAAAGAGTGAACCCATATGGATTTACAGAAATTGTTTGCCGAGCCCACCCCATGCTGAAGTAACCTTACTCGTTTTGTTGTTTTGTGTTTTGTGTGTTTCTAGTTGTTGTTTGAATGTAATTAATTGGTGCTGATTGGATCCCAGATTTGGAGAATGTTCATCGGTGATCCTTGTGCAGATTTACATCCCCAGACACCCACCAAATGCCGATCCATTTCGGGGACTCGCCGGACCGTGAAAAACTCTGCCCGGATGCGCGGGGCCGAGGATTGCCCTAGGGTTCCTAGGATACATCCACAGCTCGCCTGGAGAATCTCTGAGGCTGGCTTCCCAAACGCATCCCAAATCAGGGATGTTCAACTCCTGTTCATGGGACCAGGGGGGGGGTTTGTGCCAAGAAAGACTGCTACTCCAAACTCAACCACCCGGATGCCCCCACCCGGGTTGGTCTAGTGAAAGGCCGACGGCCGGGCCACGCCAAAATGCATCCTCCCACAGCAACAATATTGGTTCGGCCGGGGGTGTCCTTGCGCGGGGTCTCCATACCAAATATATAGAAAATGTATGTATATATATATATATATTATATATATATATATATATTTCTGGGCAGACAAAATATGGCGCGCATGATATTTTGAAAAGAGGGAAGCTTTTTGACCCCAGAGTCGGGCCAAGCGGTCGGAGGCGTTCAAATTCCCTTTGTGTGGTCCGCCGAAAAGCACGGCGTTGGGTGGAACTGACACCGCGAAGCCGTCAGGAACCAGCGGCAGGAGATCTTGACAAACCTCCGACCCTCGCCCACCAACCCTCGGCAAGTGGCGGCTCGGTGCAAGCTGAGTGGGTCGGTCGGGCGGTACCTGTCGGGGCTCGGAACCATTGCGGTGGTCAATAACATGTTGGGGGACTTGTTTTTGGCCAAATGCACTCAGGAAGTGAGTCTCATGCCAAATGGACAAATCTTTGACTTCGCCAACACCAAAAGGGATTGGCCATTTGTGGAGGTGTCCAGGATTCAAAACCCAGTTCTCGAATCCCAAGACAAAACGGCGTCCTTTTGTTTCTCCCCGAAGCAAACAACACACTCGCACGCACAGAGACCCAAAGCTTTGGGGAAGATTTGCTTGGGTGGTGGTTGCAGTTCTTGCATCGATGGAAGCAAGCTTTTTGGTCCTGAGGATTTCACACAAGGACATCCAGGGTTAGTCGAGCTGTTTGACCTTGCACCCGCCGATAGGTCCCGACAATCAACAGACCCAAGTCAGATTTGGAAGGATGCTCGTTGCCCAGGGAAGCAGATTGATGCACCATTGTGAGAATTGGTGAACCATGGTTATGACATGTTGCGACATGTTATGACCTTTCCTACCTGATGTGGGAAGGGAATATCCCCTGTTGTCCTTTTGCGGCCCTGCCACGAAGAAATGTGGTGCAGCTTCGACCCCTATGGCTATCAAACGGTTTGTCAAGTGGCTCAAAACTAGCGGGCCCAAATGGAACCGTGGCAAATGGAACGGCTTTGATTGGCTTCGGTGTTGGGGCGGGCTTTCCCTTCAAACCCAGCAAGGGGTGACCCCTTTTTCCCATCCCTCAAAATTAATCCACTGGAGGTCTGGGAGGGAAGGCTACGTGCAGGATTTGGATGATTGTCAGACTCCTCTGGAGTCTCATAAACCTGTTTTAGATTGGTTGACTAAGTATGAAACAAGATCTGGACAGATTACTTTTGGAGTACCCATTGGTCCAAGTTACGCTTTTCCGAATTTTGCCGTTTTGGTTTTCCTCCATCTCCTTTCGCCACCAGCAAAGACAGCTTGTTGCCATCAAACCGAACTCATTTGCCAATGGCCCCTTTGCAGCCCAGAGCCAGATGGAAGAGACCTTGGCTGCTTGGAGTGTAGTTGTTTGGTGCAGATTTCAACGGACAGGCACAACTCGCCTGGAGCGAGACCTTTGGGCGGTTGTTTTTTGCCATCGGTTTTCTTTGGTTTCCCTCAGTGCCATAAGTAGGTGATGACCTTGCCTTTGCGGGTTTCCTGCCCCCCTTCCGCCTTAGATGTCGTCCGGCGAGAATGTGTGCCTTGGCATTCCGTGGATCAGTTTGTCTCGGCTGTAGGCTTTCCACCGCAGGAAACAGACTTTGGCACTGTTGTGCTCATACTCATCGAAAGGTAAGGCGTGTAAATATAGCAAAAATGTGGGGTGGGGGGCTGTGAGTCGCTGAACAAATGCCCACTTGGCTGAGTATTCTGACTCGTATCCTTTTTGAGGCTCGGTATCCTTGGGGTCCAGGGAGACCAAGGGAAAACACTCCACGTTTGTTTGAGTAGATCCACTCCGTCTGCTTCCAACTTGGGGCCTTTGGCCTTAAGCTCCCCATTCCGAAGCGATTGAACCGGCCTTTTGGCAGGACCCCGTTCTCCAGCTGTGTGTATTGGGATAAACCCTCAAATTCTAGTTGGCGGACAAAACCCTTCCTGAGAAACTGTACACCCATGCCCATGGCGTGTGTGTTTTTTAAGCGTCCCTTTGCACCCTGGTTTGAAGGGAAACCACAAGGAACAACACCGTTTGGGGGTCCCCCTACATTGACACAGATCCATTTGACATTGGCTGGTAAGTGTATCTTTGGCTTCGATGGGAACTGGCGAATCCCTGTCCTCTTCCACTTAAAACAGCAAATTACCCCGGGCACATGGAACATGTTTGGTGCCTGTAGTGCCCCTGGAAGTCCTCGACCGTTTTTTCATGGTCTATTCGGAACGACCGTTCTCGGCCAGTAACAGCCGTTTGTTGAATATAATATTGAGTTTACAGCCCTCCTGCCAATGAAATGGCTCCTTGGCCTCAAGACAGCCACTTTGGCTATCATGTTGAGGGTGTTGGGGCAGCGCTGCGAGTCAAGTGTTTGAACATATGCTCGCTTTACAACATCAAGTGTGTAGGGCAATTAGCTCTGCTTCTTTGATGCGCATTTGTCAAAGAATCACAGCTGAACCGACCTTTGAACTACATTCTCTGGAAGGTATCGCGTAGCTGAGCATGCCCAAGTTTGCATCGCAAAATAGATAGCAAGTGAACGATTGTACTGTAGCATATAGAGTGTAAAACTCGAAGCAATTTGCAGCGCAAAGGTGTCAATCTCGTTGTTTGAGGACTGCAGAAGTTATCCTCCTGAACATACAATAGCATTGCGACAATCACTTGTGATTGAAAATACCTTGCTGGGCTTATGAACAGTCCTGAAATAGCGTGACACTACCGTGAAATTGCCGTGAAATTACAGTGACACGCCGTTTTTGGCCGTGAAAGATCCACGCCTCTAGTTTGGCAGTTGTGTTTTTTGAAGCAAGCTTTGAACAATAGAAACATCGGCTTTCAAGAAGCCGTCTTTCTTTAAAGCACCGCAATGAATACCGCCTTTGGAATCCCAGGCGTACCTGAGGACTCCACTGGGTTTGATCTCCCTCTACCACCTCCCCCCTACACCCAATTTTCTTAGGGTTTGCTTGAAAAGGATATATTTCACATGGAAACCTGGTTGACTAGAGCAGAGTCCCGGGTACCCTTACTTAAAGAAAGAGAGACCGTTCCCTTTCGGGTGTTCCGTCGTCTGAGGAATGGGTCGGCGTCTTTGGCCAACTGGAGAGATTACATCGACGACAAAAGGAGGGCGGAGGGGGCTCAAGTGTCGCATGAGTCGCTGACGCTATGAATTCAGTACAATGCCATGTTATCAGACATATGGCACTATAGGTCGTGCCGGCGCATCTTTCCTGGTGGGGGTTTTGATTGGATCCCATAAATTATTCCGACATGTTCAAGAGGATGTGTGGTTCACAACCAAAGCCATGGTGTCTTTCTTTAGGGGGCCCTCCCAAGATGGTGGTTTTCCTTTTGGTTTCCTTTTGAAGCCACAAAACAAGCGCTCTGTGCGCTTCTATGAGTTGGTGGCTTTTGTGTAAGTTTGCTCGCTTGCTTTTGCTTTCACTTTTACGTTTGCTGTTGCTCTTGCGTTTGATTTTGCTTTTGCATTTGCTTGCTTGCTTGCTTGTTCGTTTGTTTGTTTGTTTGTGTGCGCAAGCCAGGGACCCCACTGTAGGCCATGTCGAAGCAGCCAGCGTGAAGCCAAACAATTGGAGGCGACAACGATCGCCATGAGATTGCCTGCCGACGGCAAGGGGCCTTCGTATGTCCGTCCTTTTGTGAGTGGGTACCCTCTTTTGGTTTCATTTGGAAACCAATGGAAGCCACAAGGAAACCGAAATTCATTTTGGGAGGTCCAAATCCAAGAAACAAATCAAATCTGGGAGGGGGAGGGGCTGGGGGGACAGACCGAGACGGTGGTTCCGCGCGTACCCTTTCACAACCCTCACGCCGGTAGGTTGTCCTCTGCGCGCATTTCAAGGCAAGCGAACGGCTGGCGCCAGCAAGTGATGCTAATGTCCGGCTTTTGTGGTTTGCAACTTTGGGAATTTGCGGCCCTGGATTGCCTATGGGTTGCCATGGGTTGCCTATGGGTTGCCCTTGTTTTCCGAAGAGGGGAATTCCTGGGTTTCTCACACCTCGCGCGCGATCTGCAGGAAGTTCCCTTACCGTGGCATTCGGGGAGGCTGGAATTGGATCGGATCCGACAGTGAAAGGGCCGAAGTCGCACGTCCATGAGCTGACGCACTTTACTTGTTAATTCCCTTTGCTTGGGACCTGGTGTGCTTGCCCTTTGGGCACTATTTGGCATGGAGCAATAGGGCCAAACCGAGTCCGTGGAAGATAGATTGCCTTCCTGCAACTCCTGGAACCCACTTGGGGTCCATTACAAGAGTCCTGGAAGCCGCACGTTTGATGGCCCCCTGTTCTCCGACACACCCGTATTTGCCTTTTGTGTTTCAGTCGCTGAAACCCACACGTAACATTTTGCCAGTTTTCATGTGGGACCGTTCAAAAAGACGTGTGCATGATTTCTTTTCAGGAGGGCCCGGGGACATGTAACTCTTCGGCAGGAGGTTGTCACATGCCCGCTTCAACCTCTGAAGCCCATCAAGCGGTTCAACCGGGACCAGGAGGATGGAATTCGTTTTTTTCCCCTTGGAGCCACGCGGCCCGAAAGCCTCTGGCTTCCTCCCCGCGTCAGTGTTTGACCTGCGTTTTCGTTGTCATGCCTCATTGGAAAGGAGACTCTGCTGGCTTGTTGTTGGTTTGCCTTCTTGGTTGGGGGCTTGACATTGCCCCCGGATAGAAAAGAGCTGGCGTTTGGGTTGCGCCTTTTTCTTCAACTTTTCGCCTTTGGGTTTCCTGAAAGTTTCCACTTAAGCAGCAAACAGTTGATGGGTGGCTGGCTTGAAACTTGCTTTTGCATCCGGCCTCTCGAAATCGCAAGGCTTTGCTCCTGCATCTTGGTACAAGGTGATGAGCTTTGGCTGAACCAGTGCTTTCCTTTCAACTTCTGCCTACACTCAATACCCACAGTCAGGGGATGTTAACACCTGACTAAACAAGAAGGTATGTGGGCCTTGTGTGGCTAAACTCCCATTTGTCCGGTCAACAGGTGAGTCAAGGGCTCCCTTTCTCAGTGCAGAAGTCCGGTGGCTGTCATCCATGGGTCGAAAGGCAAACCCACGCCCCAATTCCAAAGGGGGATTTTGACGAATCGTGACAAAGCCGTGATGGGAATGCCAAAAAAGATAACCCCATGGTCATTTCCTCATCAGACCCGCAATCCCCCCTTTTGAACCCCACTGCCAAAGAAACAACGGGCCAGCTCTTGTTTTCTGGGACTATATGGCAGGGTTTCTACTCACCTCTTTACACAAAAGGGCTGGGGTGGGGTGGGGTGGAGTGAGTCGGTACCCTTAGAGTTGTTTTCTGTTTCTTCCCGCACCAATTTGTTGCGTCCCGTTGAGACAAACTCAACGCCTCTGGAGAGAAGCAACCAGTTCACGCGAGTTGAGGCTACAAAAACAATCGGAGAGTTTGGGTTTGACTTCCTGTTCACAAAAATGGAGCGCTCTGAAGCGGGTCACGGCAAGTAGGGCCGGGCCCTCATCCCACATCTCAAAAAACCTGTAGCAAATTCCACAGGCAATCCTTGTTGCTTGGCTGGGTATGCCAATTTCCGGTATATAGAATGTCCTGCTGGTTCGATCCAAACGTGCAGCTAAGGAACACCAAGTGCTCCTGAGGCTTTAATCCCAGGGGCTTGCGGGGCGGCCAGCAGCCTTGGCGTCGTCTTGGGACGAAGCTTGCTTTGTTTGGCAGCTGGTCGCCCGACAGACCGCGCGCTCCCCAGAGTTTGTGACATCAGGAGTTTTAGTTACCCGTAGACTTCCGAGGAAGGGTTTCCTCAAACGGTTGGTGTCCTGTTGGTATTGGTCCACCATGCTGAGAAGCTCCCTGGTGTTTCTTCAGGCAACCTATCTAAAGAATCCGATTTTTCTATTCTTGTCGGCCTTGAGGCATCGGGGATCTGACTTGGAGAGGTCATGACGCCAAAAGAATGCTTGATGTTCGCCGTTTCCCGTTTGAATTGTGAGTTTCTTTGGGCGAGCTCCATGTGTTTAACAGAAGGGTGAGTCTGCCAATTCTGGAGACCGATCGCCAGCCCGGAACTTCTACCGGAAATTCGCCAAACACCAAAGCGCAGGCTTGGGGCGGACTTCCGAAGAATTGCCTGGTCGGCGATGGGTATCCGCGAGCCAAGCTCGCAAGACCCCGATCCGTCAATGCACGGCCAGGTTTTCCTGCGGAACCTTTCACGCACTCTTGGCCATCCCCATACCTTGCAAAGCAGTGCCAATTTTGTTGAAAGATAAACAGTTTGACAGGACAAAAGCAGGACCAGAACTTGCCATATGCTTAAGAGGGCTCCTATTTTGAGACGAGCCCGCGTTTGAAGAAAGGGCTGGCCCGGCCCTTGGGGGAATACTTGGCCGCGTCTGCGATTCAATGGGCTCGGCCTCGACGGAGCAGCTTTCCGGGACGAGCAAACTTGGACACCGGCACATTTCGTTCAAATCTCCAAACGCCGCGCTTTTCCTCCAATGCGTACACGGAAATCCCACCCTCGCTCCGCGAAGGCCTGAAAGCCTGGGGATCGTCGCCAAAGTATCCGGCGATCCGATCGACCCCGCCCTGGCCATGGCTTCTCCGAAAACGAGTTGCCCCTCTTGGACTTGTTGGTGTTCTGCTGAAAGCACGGGGTTGCTGAAAGGCCTGCAGAATAAGGGCTGTTGATTTAAACTCACTTCCAGAATTAATGGACATCAAGCTTGTTGGGTTTGGCTCATTCCAGCTCTAAAGATGTCTGGGCTTTTGCTGACCACGCTAATTACTCAGTGAGATCATTTGGGGATCTGTCTTGATGATATTGTTCTTTCAAGATTCTTGTTTCGCTTGCTCTCGGGTTTGACCCACCTCTGCATTTTTATGTTTTTAAGGTTTGCTAGATATTATTCTGTTTGGTTGGGCCAAAGGCTTAGGTTGGAAAAGCAACGGCTAGTGAATATGTGGGAGAAGAGCTAGATTCAACGACAGGCAGAATAAATGCTCAGCATCCCTATTGGTTTCAATGGGGAGCGGTCAACAATTAGATGCTTCAACCTTGTTTTCCTCGGTTGCTCGCACAAACTTTAGAGCATGCACAGATAGCTCTCAGAATATCGTCATGGTCCCAGGACCATCCGAGGAGTCCACCTTCAATGCAATCTTTGTTGGCGGGAATCACCTCTCCGTTCGGAAGGATTTGTTGTTCGAGCTTTCCGTTGTAAGTTTTGTTCCATCCGAACATACTAGACTGACTCAACTTGCGGTTTGTGCTTCCTCCGTTTGGGCCAGTACGGCAATCAATGGCGCATTTTCGGAGAGGCTTGCAAGAACTTTATCGTCTCAGGGTTTCCTGTATTTCCCAGTGTAGTTTTCAAAATCACCTTTTGGATCAAATTTAGATGAGCTTTCCTTGGTCTGGGGGAGTTTTCAAAGGGAATATGGGAAGCCCTGATTGTCTAGGCACTCATTTACTGCCGGTGTTGGACTGCTGAGCAGATGCCGACACCTAGGTGGCCCACCCTGTGTTGGGTGCAGGTGCAGGAAGCGGATCTTTGGCAACGGCAATCGGCTTTCACGAAACGCGACTCGCCATGGACAGAATCCGTTTCCACCAGTTGGTCGGTTATTCCCAGCATTCAAATCGGGATTCATCCACACTGGCACGAAGCTGAAAAACGTCCATGCGAGGATTCCTTCCAGATTCCTGAAAGTTCCGTTGCTCCTTGGTTTATCTCATTTGAAATTGTTTTTCGTTTCGAGAATCGCAACGTATTGCATGCTTGTTTTCGCCCCTTGCGGGTTTCAATGTGGCGTGTTAACGAGTTAGTCATGCCAAGATGCCAAAGGCCCAGCCGAAAAGCCAGCTTTTTCTTTGTTTATTGGCTCTACTGAGAGGCTCCCAGTGCCCCCGCATTGCCCAAAAATGGCCGCAGCGTTTTCAGTGAGCGCGACTGAGCTGGGCAGCACGTTGCTTGGGTAACTTTGGGGCAAAGTTGGAGAGGAGTGGGAGGAGAACTGGTCGTCAAACCTTTTTGTGACTTGGTTTTAGGCCCTCCCAGTTGAAGGCGTTTTGTGATTAGCTCTTTCAGAGCTCTCCGCGTCTTTTCGGGAGCCCTTGTTTGACATCCTTTTCGGAGCCTTGCCGAAAGCCCGTAAGTTGGCCTATTGGTCTGGTTGAACTCGAGCTGTGCTCAAAAAGGTGTGGTGTTCCTTGGTTTTCAACGAAAGGGGAAAGGTGCTTCGTTTCATTTGGACCTTGGTGCAACCCGTAAGACCTCTGTGAAAGGCTTGCTAAAAAATGTCATGGTCTTTTTGGGGGGACGTGGGTGTCGTTGTCGTTGTCGTTGTCTTTGTCGTTGTCTTTGTCGTTGTGGTTGTTGTTGTTGTTGTTGTTGTTGTTGTTGTTGTTGTTGTTGTTGTTGTTGTTGTTGTTGTTGTTGTTGTTGTTGTTGTTGTTGTTGTTGTTGTTGTTGTTGTTGTTGTTGTTGTTGTTGTTGTTGTTGTTGTTGTTGTTGTTGTTGTTGTTGTTGTTGTTGTTGTTGTTGTTGTTGTTGTTGTTGTTGTTGTTGTTGTTGTTGTTGTTGTTGTTGTTGTTGTTGTTGTTGTTGTTGTTGTTGTTGTTGTTGTTGTTGTTGTTG
>CAUJNA010003633.1:285000-395496 GCA_963377175.1 Effrenium voratum
TGTTGTTGTTTGGCTGTTGTTGTTGCCTCGGAGATATTCCGTTCCCTTCCCCCCACAAAGTTTCAAATGGACTAGCGTGAGGTACGACCAGTAGGCGGCAGGTCCTGACTTAGCTCGCTATTTGCACTCTTCCCCGTTTCGGTTTTCAATCATTTTTTATTCAACCTGCAAAGAAGTTGGAGGCCGGCAGTGTAGTCAGTGCTTTGGCTACGAAAGGATTGGCTCAAGGCATCTCACTGTGCTTTGATTGCGCTCTCCCATTACAATGAAGCAGGCGGGCAGGGCAGCTGGCGGAACGGCGCACATTAGCAAGGGGCGCAATTGACTGAGCTTTCAGGTGCCCAGGTGGTTTGTAGGCTGATGTTTTTCTTGACAAAAAATGCAGGTGTCCGCCCCGAAAGCACCAACCGAAGCTGTCATTTACAAGGTTCTTTAACGATGGCTCCCAGGGTAATTACTTGTTTAAAGGTATTTGTTTGAACGACGATCTTTTTGGAGTATCAGTATATCTTAAAGTCTTTTATTGTTTGACAGTTGTGCTTTGGTTTAAAGGTGGTGTTTGGCTGTTTTTGTTGCATTGGGGGGATATTCAGGCAATTTTGCTGGACACCAGTTGTTTCAATTTATGTACTTCCTTTTCGAATTAGCGACATGCGCAAAACAAGGCCAGGTATTTGGAATAGTGGCAGCTGTGAACTTCTGAACATCAGTTGGGGGAATTCTAATGGGTGAGCCTTCTTTGGTTTCCCGGCGGGGTTCATTTTCCCTTTTTGCCCAGGTTTCAGGGCACCAAACAAAGTAGGCACCTTTTTCCCAACCTCAGGTTTGCTTGGCTTGGTTTGGGCAGATTTGCAACCCAAGACCCCTATAGTGTTGGTCTCGGAGGGAACTGGGAACCACACCAATGTACTTTTGAGTCACGGTCAAAATCTGGTTTGTTCAGAGGGTCTACCCCCAAAAAAAAATCAATCTTATGGACCCTCCCCACTTTTCCACAAATTGCTTCCCCCGTTTCTTGCAACGATTTATTTGAGTCAACCACGTTTTTCTCTCTGGGTGAGACCTGCTGCTGGAGGGGCCTGGTTTCAGGCACCTCGCGTTTCCGGCATGAATGCCCCGCAACATTGCAAGGAGCAAGTTGGACACTCCATAATGAAACACCTACAAGATCAAGTGTTGCGCTTTCCCCTGGTAGGTGTTTCCTAAAGACAGAGACCCCATTTGGTTGGAGCCTAGAAAACCATCTTCCACTTCAAAGCGTTGCGAGTGGAAAAGGATCTGTTGGTTGATTTGAACTAAGAGAAGGTCTTGGGCGGGTGCCTATTGTAAAACACTCCCCCCAAATTTCATGGATAAGTCTCGAACCAAACTGAAACCAGTGGTTCGAATCTGTCTATTTTCAACACTGACAACTAAAAGGGCAACATCATTTTCCCTTCCCTAAACCCTCCTCTTCCACCGAGCAAGCCCTGAATAAACCTATGAACGGTCGTGTGTGACATTACCCTGGGTTGATAATCCTCCGTTCCAGGACATAGAACTCACAAGCAGGGAATTTTGGGGTTCCCATGTACTGATGGCCCACATGCAAGTAAACTAACAAGACTCAACCACAAAACCATGGTGAATCGCGGTAAATTAGAGAGGATTGCTGTTTCCTCGTTTTGGTTCCTGCAGTGAAGGTCCCATGGTAGGGTCGAGCCGGTCAAAATGGATTTCTCGTTTGGCTTCCCTTTGCACCCGCAACGCTTTTGCGGCCAGTTCTGCCCAGGCAGCTGTCGCAGTTCTCCTCACGGCAGCGGATGGCGTCCTGATCCACATGCAACATGCGCCGGCCCAAGTTTGACCTCGAAACAGGGTGCCGTTGTGGGTCCGTCTCAAAATAGGGGAGCCCCTGCAACTGGTGTGTTCCTTTGTTTTTCCCTGTAAGCCAACTCCAAAAAGGATACCCACAAAGCCATAAAGAGAGGACGCCCATATGTGACAATGTTTGGCTTCCCGAAAGCCACAATTGTGAGGAGACGTGTCAAAATTCCGGGAACGCTGGTTTCGCTTCTGGTGTCCGGCATTTCTGAGCCAGACCCCAGTTGAAGCTCGCCTTGATACCATGCACCCCTGGAGAACAAAGACGAGTGGTTGGCTGCACCCGGTTGCTTTTTCGAAGCTTTCTCCACCCAACGCGTGTTGTGTCTGTGCGGCGTGCAAAGTCGGGTTAGCCTCAACTAGGGAAACTGGAGAACTTTGCTCTGCGTCTCTTGTCACCTGGCGGTTCCCAGCCATACCCTTAGACTTTTAGCGGTTTAGAGTTTGGAGGGATTTATCACACGTCCCACTACGAGTTTAGCTTTTAGCAAGGGGTCAACAAACCACCAAGATCGAATAGATGGACTTTTTGCAGGGGGCCAGCCACCAGGCTACTTCGCAAGCCCGCGAGCCAGGGTTGTGGGAAGGTGTCACGAACAATCTTCCCTATGCAGAAGTGCAATGGCCACACAAAAGCTTGATGGCTCTTACCCCCTGCCCACAAAGTGTGGAAATTCTTTTTGCAGGTTGGGATGTTCAAAAGCCAAGGTTTTCTCCATGCCTCCTCCTTTCGCCAGGGGTTGGCATCAATGGCATTTGCGCACACCACGCCAAAACAAGCGTGCTCAAAGAAGGATCAGACCCACATAATGAGGAATGCCCTCCAACATGGCTGGTGGACACAACTCCCCGATTTCGGATGTCCACAGGGTCCGGGACAGATCGAAATTCACTCCCAGGTTCCAGGCTGATGTGTCCGACACAAAAAAGAAACCACCAACCACCCATTTACCCCGCCGAGGCCACGGGCGGCTTCAGCTTCGGGGACCCCAAGTGCCCCTGCGTGGGCATGGCCGGCTTGGAGGGCAAGACCACTGTGCTCCTCAGCTCTCATGCCAGGGGTGCGGAGTCAAAGTCCGAGTAGCACAGCCCCAGAACCGCAGAACCACGAATTTCATAAGCAGAACAACTAATTCTGCGGGAAAAATGATGGGGACACACAAGAATATGGTGAGCTTAGGTGGTGAATTACGGGTTCCTTGTTCCCTACTTGCGATATGGCAGGTGTATCGGCAGAAGCTTACGCGTGGTTTTTGTGTGGAGAGGGGTCCGTCAGTACGGGGCCCGAGTCTGGCCAAGAGAGCGACATTGGGATGGATCCCCGTCTAGGTGGAACTATGTGGAATTCGTGAGCTGGGAGGACCATGGATAGTTTCACCTAGTTGCCATGATGGCTTGTAATTTATATTTGTGTATAAACATCACGCAGCCGTTGTTCTGATTCTGACTGACACCAAAGCTAAAGTTTCAACTCCTTGTGGTCTGGTGGCCAAGGGGGCTGCTGTCAACTGTGAAAAGGGGCTATGGCGCAATGGCAGCGCATCCGCCGCCGAGTCTGCGGAAGGTCGTAGGTTCCAGTCCTACTAGTCCTACTTACTCTTTTCTCAAAAGCTCGCCGAGTTTCATGCAAACTGACTTGCGAGTATTGATCTATTTTGCCGCCTCCTTCTTTGGGGTATTTGGCTGTGGGTAAAAAATAGGACAAACCTGCGGTCCAACTGCTTTTACATGGGATGATCATTGGGGGAAACCACTAAAACGAGATGATACTTCATATTTCAACCTCCTTTGGGCCCATGATCAAAACTGGGGCCTCAAACGGAATATTGAGATCAATTTCCAGGTCGATTGAACGTTTTCCACGACCCAGTAGCACCTCTCCCTTTGATTATTTCGGGTTGGATGAGGGGGGTGGGTGCCCCCTTTTAGTGGGGGTCCACCCCTCATAGAACGGGTTCGACTTTGAGCGGTCATGACCGTAATATGGGGGGGACCGCAGGTTTTAGTCCTTGTTCCCCCTGGCTGGGTCCATGGATAGGGACAGGATTTCCTCCATGGATCCCTTTCGGAAAAGAAAAAAACAACCTCCGAGGCGATGGTTTCAAGGAAACCCGCCAGTCCATTGATCAACTCTTGATGGGAAATCCAGTCACCCCAAAAGTCGCAGGTTTACATGCCAACCACCTCTGAATTGATCAACCTTTGGGGAAATCCAGTCGCGGGAGGCGATCGGTCTCCCCCAGCCTTTTCGCGCCCGCGCCGCGCCAGCGAGGCGCCTGTCGCCCAACGTCACCGCGGAGTACCCGGCGGACTTTGCGGCCCGCTGCGCGGCCTGGGACGACGCCCGGAACTCCCTGAGCTGCCTGGAGGGTCAGGCGCGTCTGGCCGGGATCCGTTTTTGCCGAAGCCGTTCAAACGAAGCTGACATAAAGGGAAGTATCAGCTTCTGGGAGTACCCTCTGGCTAAATGGTACATAAGTTTACCAACTATTCATGTTGAAAGCCAAATTTACCCATATGCGTTGGTAAATTTACATTCATTTACAGAAACCCAGATGGCTCAAAGGGGAGTAGGTGGTTT
Organism: Effrenium voratum; assembly: GCA_963377175.1. Lineage (NCBI taxonomy): Eukaryota > Dinophyceae > Suessiales > Symbiodiniaceae > Effrenium > Effrenium voratum. The sequence continues at coordinate 289,445 of CAUJNA010003633.1, forward strand.
GATGTATTTGTTTCCGCTCACCGGATCCAAAGGTTAGGCTCACCGCTTGACGCCAGGAGCCTGGCAAAGGCAAGGGCTTCTGCGCAGAGCCCTGGTGCTTCGTGGACCCCTGCAACTCGACTTCGGCACGCCTCCCAAATCTTCGGCTGTTTCATGGCCGATCTTCGGTGTCAAAGTCCTTTTCGACACAAATGACATGTCCAATTAAGCCCATGAAAGTCTAAACGTTTTGAGGGCTTGACACGCTGTGTCCGAGTCCTGGTAGCTTCCCAAGGCTTGTTCGTTAAAGGCAGAACGTCGGAAACCCGAGCTCCTTGTCCGGCTCCCTTCCAACCACCTGATCTTCCATAGACTCATAGACAAAGCCGGTGTTTCAACAGACATGACTTTTGGCGTTTGGATCTCCTTCATGTTCCGTTCCAAGTAGCACACACTTCCTTTCGTTGACTTTTGGTGTCCTTCAATTTCCCCCACAAACCTGGAAACAGACTCTGAACATGTGTTGTTTAATCATAGTTCATTTGTGCGCGCCTTTCTTGTGGGCCAAGAAACAGTCGTCACTTTCCCGTAAAATACTGTCATGTATAAATGGGGTCCCTGCTCAGACGGTTACAACGTCACTCTTGGTTGCCCCTAGATGTTTAAGTTTTTTCAGGGGCCGGACTAGAGGTTGCCCGGCAATTTCCAGCACCCCCTTGGCGGTTCCCTTCTGTACCCTGAGTTTAGAGTGTATCACATATCCCACGAAACGGTCTTCTCACTTTTCAGGGATCGAGGAACAAGTCACCTTGGGGCAGACACATAGGGAGCGCGAGATGAGGCAACTGCGAGCTGGACGAACCCGCCACCAAGGCCCCCCCGACGGGGTACCTGCCCGAAGGCCGGACGTTCGGTCGATTGAGAACTCGCCTTCGAAGGTAACCTTCATTCCTTGCCTTTCACAAACGGGTGTGTGACGTGTGTTTTTTTGGTGTAGGGTTCGGAAAACCCATCATTTTCCCCCTTTTTGGAACCTCGGGCAGCTTCCATGAAAACCACGTTTGAGTTGCAACCTTTGGAGGGGAAATCCGGTGGACTCACGTCGACCTCGGAGTCAGAACCTCTGGATGAGGCTGGTGTTTCCCAAAGCCTCCCCCATTTCTCTGGGGTTATTGAGTACAGGTTTCCATGAACGGAGCTTTAATTGGGAGGAGCCGGGACAGGTTGGGTGAGTTGCACTTCGATGTGTGGCCGAGTTTGTTTTTTTCTCCGAGGGTCGTATTTTTTTGACTGTCTCTCGTTGAACGTCGGAAGCGGGGGGGTGCCCCTTCATCTTCAACCACCAAAGGAGTAAAAGTCAAAATGGGCTCCAGGTACCTCCCCACATTCCGTTTTGTGAATTCTAGCAAGATTCCCAAAAGCTAAGGGACTTTGTCACCCGGTGACCCCTGCTTTGCACTTTGTTTGGACTTTGTTTTTGTTTTTGGACTTTGTTTTGGCTTTGCGTGGCTTTACGTGACCCCCGGCCCTTGTTGGAGGGGGACCCGCGCCAAAATGTTTCCCCAAGGCTCCTACCAGGGCCACGGGCTCTGGTACTCCTACAAGACCTGCGGCGGCAAGGTGGGAATAGCGGCCGGGGCGGGCTGGCGGGCTGGCGGGGAGGCTGCGGGATGTTGCTAGAGAACCAACTCCTGCCGCTACTGTCCACTGAAACCGTCATTGGAAGCTGAACATCGGGGGCTTGGGCTGAATGGGAGCTACCCTCCCACCTCACCTCTTGAGCTGAGTCGAACCTTCCTTGCAATGTTGACCCCGGATTAGTTAACCCCGGTTTATTAATATGGGGGTGTCCCTGGTTTTAGTGGGGATTTATCACTCTTGGAGGGGAACACCATGGGGCTACGAAAGTGCGAGACGGGGCCGCAGGACTTCTGGATGTCCGAGGATGCCAAGAAGAAGCAGCAGGGCGAGCCCAAGGAGTGCAAGAAGAAGGCCGTCGAAGACATGAGCTGACTGCTTGGAAGGTTCAAAGCCTGGGTGGCCAAACGAAAACCAAGGAGAAGCCTCCACCAGAAAGCCAGCCTGACGCCAACCCCAAAGCAGCCCTAAGCTACTCCTACTTCAGCCCATATCGGACCCACGACACAGCTGTCCCACATACATCTTGTATGCTCCATTGGCTGGTGCCCAGTTATAGGAGCACACCCGGCAAATCGAGCAACGCCGCGTCGAGGGGTCCCGCAAAAGGAGATTCCTGTTCCCTTCCGTGGGTGTGTCTCAGAGGGTACCCTTGTGAAAAATCCGCACTTGCAGGAGAGTGTATGGTTGGCATCAAAAGGCGATCCCAGTTGCGGACCTTTGCATTTCCAGAAATGTGGGTGTTTGTTTGTCGTGTTGGTGCCCCAATACCGATGTGTTTAGGGTATGAGGCCAACGCCTGTTTCAAAAAGGGTCGGGTCGCGGCAGGGTTCTGCCGACCACCTGTAGAACGCTCACTGTATGAGTTGCTGGACTTTAAGCTTTTTGTGAAGACACTTTTAGCCGTAAATATAAAGTTTGGACCTTATCTTGACCAATCCTCTCCGCAAGTCCACTACAACATAATATGTCAAGGCTACTTGTTGTTTCAACAACCACCAGGTCAGCATTGCGTTCTAAACTCACCCTGGTTGAGCTTTCAGAATCGGGAAACCAAGGGGGCTCCTTTTTTTTCAACCCACCGGGCGGTTGATTCCGTTGAGTCGATGGCACAACTCTGATGGTCAAACCAACATGCTTTGGACTTGGTTTTGCCGGTGTTTTTTTGCAGGGTACCGCTTTTTTCTATGGTCTTGAAGGGAAACTGAAAGGAACCCACCCTTTTTGGGGGGTCCCCAAAAAGCGCACGCCACAATCAACACCCGGGTAGATGCAGGTTCAGGGCCAATCCCAGCCATACCCCGGTTTTCACCATGACCTTTTTGTGGTTTGTCTTTTCGGGCATTGGGGCGTGTCAGGTGGACACCAAGAAGTGGGGCAACGAGAAGTGCCGATGCATCGGGCTCGACAACGTGCCCGGCGCGGCCAACGTCTCCATCGCGGGCAAGGAGCCAGCGGCTTTCGCGGGCTGGGCGTGGCGCAGCGCGGCGCGTCTCGTCTTTTGGAGCGTCGCCTTCTTCTGGGTTTAAAGGGTCCCTCTTTAAAAAGGGCCCTGTGTGTCGCCTTCTGCTGCGTTGTGTATATATATATATATATATATTGAAAAAAAGGAAAACCCAAAGGGTTCTCCAAATTGTTCAAGACACGCTCAGATGACTTCATCTCAGTTTCGTGACGGTCGACTTTGGGGTTGGACCGGTTTGGTGGCAAAAAGATTGAACTTTGTTTGACCACACAGGAAAGGAGGGTATTACAGAAAGGTGATTTCTCAAACATGGAAGGCTGGGTCAAACTAACTCCAGAAGAGCCTTGCTTCCAATCGACGAATGGGCAACGGGGCGCATTGTCCGCTTGGTTTTAAAGGATGGGAATTAGTATTTGGTGGCATCAGCAAATAGAAGCTTGCTTGTTGGAGGATTTCATAAACCCTTACAGGGGTCTTGAATAGTCATCAGGTAAGCCGCAAGTGGAAATGGGCGCCCTGGAGAACATGCATCGCAGTTGGAGTTGGCCATGCGTTCGCCCCTACACATGGCAGGCGTTTAACAGTTCCGGTCATATCCTTCATAGGGGAAACCACCGAACACCCAAACCAATTCACCGAACAAGAGGCTGCCAAGCTCCTAATGACAACAGGAGCGGGGGTCTCTAGTTTTCAAGCCATGCCACTTTTAGTCAGCGGGACACGAATCCGCCTGGACGCCAATTTGTTGAACGGGTAATGACTCGTGGAAAGAGCGTAGGGGTATGGGCCGTATGGGTCAAAAAAAATTGCCGCCGGACCGCAGGTGGTCCTTTCCGGAAGTCCTCTGGCTCCGAGCCTTGTAGTTCAGCTGTTCGGTTCTCGTTCAAAAACAAAAAGCAAGCGGGCTGCAACCCAACAAGAATGAGGAGAACCAAAACAGATCAAAAGGTTCTCTTCAGTTGTTTCTCTTAAACAGTTTGGCAGAAACACATTGGGCTTTCCTGCTGTGGCAAATCAATCTGCGGGCAGTAGGGAGAGTCATGCTCGCGAAGGAGGTGCCGTATCCCGCCGATGCTGGCGCCACGTGCGACATTTGGGACGCCAAGCGGCACCCCGATTGCACCGGGGACAAGCCTCCTGAGTGGTGCAAGCAGGCGAGGACAAGAAAAGGCTTTGGTTCGGTGTGCATCATGGTATTGTTGTGGTTGTTTCTCGGTTGCTGGCTAGTTCACTCATAATTTTGCTAACTTGTGGTTGGTTTTGCTTGGGCCTATTTATTTATTCCGGTTGTTCCAGTTGTGGCTCCGAAATGTTCAAGCATTGCCAGACAGGTAGCTGCCCTTGTTGGTGCGTCCTCTTGCAATGGGAGGCTTGGTGCTACGTGGACCCCTGCGAGTGCCAGTTGGAGGAGACCCCCAAGACGTCCTCCTACCTGCCCAAGGGCTTCGGTAACGGGCCGCGCGGATGCAGTTGGAGCGACTTTTCTTCAGCTCACCCCTTGACTTGACTTGGTGCTGGTTTCCCTCCCTTCCACTAAACCAGCGCCTGACAAAGCGTGCCTTTGCTTCCAGGTACTTCCCACGGGTGCCATGTTTGCGGGATGGAGGTGCTTCTCCTGGTTTATCCACAAAGAACCAAGGGGGTGACTCCTCAGCAAGTATGTGAACCGGCTGAATAACCTCTGGTTTGATGTTGATTGGGGGGATCCAGATGACTTTTGAGGGACCTCCCCGCATAATCCAAGTTGTTGAATGCAGGGTCTCCGATGCCATGCGACCCTTCGCCAATTCCCGACGCCCCTTCCGTGTGTTTTTGTCTCTGTTCCTCTTTGGGTGTCCCCATCACCCTGCAAGTGGATCACTTTGTCGTGAAAAAGACCAATGCCAACTGCTCATGTGGGTTGCTTGGTGTGGAGCTTGGGAGGATTCGAGCAGTATATACCTTTGACACAAGTTGTATGTTTCACTTCCACAGCTCCAGCCTGAACAGGTTTTTTGAGAGCACTCTGCCCGGTTGTTGCAGCATTTTTGGCCAACCCCTTATTGAGCGCTTATTGAGGGCAGGATCAAACTGGTTTTAAGGCCCTAGCACGCAGCGAGAATGGAGCAGCTGCTAAGGCCTTATCAATTCGTGCCTCAATGGCCTTCAACTTGGGGGGATCTGTTTGGGGGGGGGGCGGGGGCAATAGTTTTCATGAAACTTGCATCCTTGTGTGTGTTTTTTGTTGTATATGAGCTCCACACCTCGAAGCAAGCCACCTGGAAATGACGCGGGATGCTTTTCTCTCGGGCCATCGGGCGAAGGAAGCCGGTGTACTTCTCCTATGCCGCCTGCGGAGCTGATGACGCGTGCCGCGGCAAGTGAATGGACCATGGGTCTGCCAGCTGATGGGCTCTGGGCTAAAACGAGCTGGCTATGAATCCGTAGATGGGTTGTGTGACATAGGCACTAGGGCAATCTGCGATATCAAGCGAACCCCGCACAGAGACAATCTTGTCGCTGGACTTGTCCATGGTTGTTCATGTGCATGGGCCTTGCAGTGGAAAGCAACGGCTTGAGTGATCCGGGCAAGTTCAACAGCTCACCGATCCGGGGGTAAGCCAAGCGTAAGCCCATGAAACGGGTAGTGAAGCTCTCGCTCACTTCCCAAGCTTTGTGTACCCACGGTTTGGACAACAGGTTGAGCCAAACTGTTGGCAGATCGGAGTGGACTTTGGGCTTGGCGCGACCCCTCTTCCATGGACATCCCCGGTTCCAGGTCTTGGGCACGAGCGTTTCCACGGCCCGGTTTCGACCTCGGAGGTTCACCAAGAGCAACCCCACGGCCTGCGTGAACCAGAAGAGCTCCGGCAACTGCACCAAGCTGGAGAAGTGCGCCTGGGCAGAGGAGAAGTGCGTGGGCAAGGACGGAGCCGGGTTCAGCGGTGCCGGGAGACGTTTGGCAGGTTTCGAAAGATGCTCTTGGAAATATGGTCTTGCGGGCAAACCCAGAACACCCAACCGGTTTGTGCGTTCCCCTCACACATTTTAGGGTATGGTTTGTAAAAGCATGTTGTCCATTGCAAATACCTCCTTTTGTAGTCTAGGTTCGCATCTACCCTCAAGCAAAGATGGTATTGGGTGTAGGGAGGGAACCCTTTCAAATAGGCGTTTTCCCAGCAACCCGAAATCCCTCAAAAAGCGACATACCCATTTTGCCTGTTTTCAGAATTGGGGTTTTAGGGTTTGGGCCCAAGGAAGAGGACAAACGGCCACGGCTATGCGCGGGTGCACATAAGGAAGGCGCGCGCATCGGCATCATTTCATGCTCTGCACCGGTATTGTCAAGTTGTTTTAAGCAGAGGCTTGGATTCAGGTACGCCTTTGTTGGGAGATTTGAACCCCTTTTGAATCGCGGGGAAGCTTCTGGGTCGATAAGCACTGTCAAGGTATTTGCAATAATCGGGAAAAGCTAATCTGGAACAGAATCTCAGTACCTTTTGAAACTAAATGGGGAAGGTACCCAATTTGAACGTCCAAACCAAACAAACCATCGCTTCGGGGTAAGGTGATTCTCATGTACAGAGAAGCCGCTCGAGCTGCGGCAGGAGCTGGTGGAGGTGTGCGGCGGCGCTGGCCGCGCCGCGGCGTCGCTTCTGGCGCTGCTCGCCCTCTCCGCGCTCGCGTGAGCCAAACGCCGGGCCCCCCGGCGACGGGAAGCGGAGGCCAAGCCCAGGTTCTTTGTACCTGTCCAGTCAAGGGATCAGAAAGCGAGGTCCAGAAACTTGGGGAAGCGTACCCGCCAAAACCAATGGAAGTGGACATGGAGCTTCCCGAAAAAAGGTTGTTTTGCGGAAGCCGATCGTCAGCTGAGCAATAGTTGTAGACACAGATGTGTCAAAATAGGGATTTGGACCCTCAAAGTTGCCGTCTCTTGGGTGGGCTTCGAACCCGCACAGAGAAATGCACACCGCATGTGTTTGTTTCCAGCCACGGTTGAACAATGTTTGAATCGTAGTTTAAACATGTCTAACGTTGTTGGCCCTCTGCGTGGTGGCCAAAGCCACTTTGATATGGATTTCAAGCTATGGACCTGGGGGCCTTTGCCTTATTGAGCCCTTGAGGCCTTGTTAGGGGCTTTGGCTTATCTCAGGCATAGGGTCGCCCAGGATTTATCCACCCTTAACTCTCAATTCGGCTAAAACCCATCCTTCGAACCGTCTATTGGAGCAAATCAATCGTAAAAATTCAATCAACATGGAATTGGGGCCTAGAATGGAGCCAAGAGATGTTACATGAGACTGTCGGGAAGGCCGCTCTCACATGTGGGTGTGTCTGCAATCTGGGGTGTTTTTTTGTTTGTTTTGTCCTTCCGTGTCCCTTTCAAGCAACCCCAAAGGGTACCCACCCCCCATATTTCGTGTCAGCAGTTTGCTTGATCCTGCAGTTCGCGGCCACCGTCCCAGGCTACATTCGACGAAAGCCACGACCATCCAAGACCTATTGCAGGAAAGGGGCGCTTTTGGACCCAAGAGGTATGGCCACATAGTTAACAGGATTCCAATCCCAGGTCACAAAAGTGTCCCTTGCCAAGATGCTGAGAAGAACCCGTGGAGTGCGCGTGTAGACGCTCACGAACAAAGACGACGCATGCCTGAAAAGCGACGTCTGTGGCGCGAGTATTGTATCCCTTCCAAAGTGGAGAGTTGGGCGTGTCTTGTTTGGACGGTAGCCCGGTTTGTGGTATGAAACCACCCATTTCAAAGGGCGCACGATTGTTGGCTTCTGTGGCCACATGGCAGTGCAGACTTCCCTCAAGCATTTGGTGGTGCTCTGGCAATCAGGATCCCTGACAAGAATGGGGACCTTGCCGCTAGAAACACCTAAATCAGCTAGGGAGTTAGCGCAAGATCAGCAGCCATCGAAGTCTCGACGCACGGCACCTTCGTAGGAGGCCCTAGAATGGTCAGGTTGAACATAGATTGTAGGTTGGTTCCAATGCTCGACCAGTGCCATCTATGGGCACTTTGCTTTTCTTGTCGGGGGGTCGGTCCCTTCCCATTGTTCTCTCCTTTTCTCCAGACCTCGCATGTGTTCTCCCAGGCCAACCAATCTCAAGGCGGCAAGCCCTGGCTTCGAGCTTTTGGGAACATGTGGATTTTCCCGGCCGACCTGCAATGGAGACTTTTGGGCAAGCCACAGAGGCGGGATTTTGGGTAAACCCCTTTTTGAATGCCAAGTGATTGCCCCATGCTCCCTTGCCCAAATCGACCTTTCAAGCTCTTGGTTTCCCCCAAGTCCATCAGTCAAGGTTCCAAGCGGTTGCCAGAGATGTTTTCCAGGTGATTTGGCTTCGGCCAACCGAAGGGTGATCGGCCGCTCGGCCGATCGCCTCGTTCGGGCAGCCGAAAGCTTTTTGAAGCCACGGCTGGACGTGCTTTTCGCAGCTTTACGGCTCGGTTGTTATGCCCCATTCGCAGCCATGTCAGTGGCTCCGGCGCATTTGGGCCAGGGTGGAGTTACATGGCCTTATTTTACTTCTAACTCTTCATCGCTGTTATTATCCTTGCTTGGGTTAATATCGCCTCTCTATGTTTGGAGTATTTTGTGATTTATCTATTCTATCAATAGTTCATGACAGATGCCTCCAACACATATTTCAGGATTGAACCGTGAAATGTGTGTCCAACTGTTTAGGGAATCGGCTGAGTTAGCCAGTGCGAAACGAAGGGATGCATGCCTGTTGCAAGTGATGACCTGGAAGGTTGCGAGGAGCCATGTTGTGTTTCTGTGACGAATCAAGATTATTTGGATTGGTCCGTGGGGACATGAACCTCAGTTGCTGACAATTGAATAAGAAGATACCCCTCCTGGTAGCTCCAACAGGTCTCCAAGTCGTGCCCTTTGCTTCAGGGAGGGGTCAGCATGGGTCAGTATGGGTCAGTATGGGTCAGTATGGGTCAGTATGGGTGAGTATGGGTGAGTATGGGTCAGTATGGGTGAGTATGGGTCAGTATGGGAACGTTTGGTGGGATCGTATACATCTTTGCAACTTGACTGATATGATTGTTGGTCCAACATGGAGCCCACCAGAGATTTTCCTGTTAGAGGAAAGTGGTCTTCCAGGAGACCCCTCCCTCCCCCCCCCCTCAGATGCCATGGGCCGGGTCTCGGGACTTGCGAACCCGCCGGCCATGTCCAGAAGCGAAGTGAATCGCCGAATTTTGTCCAAAGGGTCCTGTTGAACTGAACAAAACACCTACGTGGAGGCTTGAGCAATCACCGAGAGATTCCCTAGGAAAACGTGCCCAAAATGCTTCCTTTTGGGTTCCAAACTCACGGCCGGGGACAGCCGTGCACACACACACATACTCCCCTGTAAATTGATCAACGCGCATTTGCAAGCTCCCAACAACAGATTCATTGGAAACTGGGGTGCTGTGAAGCCCTTCCCCCCAGTCCAAGTACCACAATTTGTTAGGGCATGATGTCAAACTCTGACCAAAAAGGGAACCTTAACCTGTAAACCCCTCAAAAGTGGTTGGTGGACACCACCAAAGGGACCGCTTTCACATTGCTCTGCGTGGATCTTCCTCAATGAGGAATTCCCGGGGGGGCGGGGGGGGGGGGGGAGCAATTCCTAGTTTTAAGACACGCATAGGGTAATCATGTCTGTGTTTATTGGGGACTTGCAAAAATGTTTGTGTTTCCTTTTGGTGTCCTGTAAAAACCAAATGGGGGGGTGCCCTCAAAACAGTGACACACAAGGCGCCCGGAGAATGCGGCCAGGTGATGCCAATGGCGGCCTGGAGCTCAGCCTTTTGGAGAAAAACGGGGCCAAACACTCTTAGAGGTTAGACGAAAAATAGGGCTGTGGCTCCAAAGTCAGCCAGGGATCAGGTTTTAGTCTTTGGTTTTCAATTTGCCAAGGTCACAGTTTCGGTACCATCTTGTGAGCCACAGCCATGTGGGTCTGTCTTTTTGGAGGGTACCCTTTCGGGGTCGGTTTGAAAGGAAACGAGGAACGCCACCATTCCTGGAGGTCAGAACAAAAAAATCCGAGCCACCCTTTTTCGCGGGCCAAGCTTTTCTACTAGAGCCCTTGGATAGTTAGACTGCGGCTGCGGGGGCCTTTGACACAAAATCTAATGTGTGCCGTTGGTTCCGTAACGAGGTATTGTCAACTCCGGACTTCGAAGGACTCGTGTCGTTTCTTTTTTCTTTTGGAGACCCCCCCCAAAAAAAAAACACAAAAAAATGGGGTCTTCTCGTTTTTGCTTGTGGACCCTCCACAAAACGAGACGTCCTTTTCCCTTGGTTTCCCTTTGAGCTTCCACGACAGGGGTACCACCTCCCGCAATGGAGCCGGCCCTCTTGCCGATGTCTGGGGCATCGGAGCTGAGGCTTGGAGCATCGGCCAGGCCGGCGCCCCAGTCAATCCATGTGGGGAATGTATGCCAACCTTTGATCTATTTGGAGGGTAAATGTGGGTATAGAGATTATTGTTTTTTACATGTTTGTCTTTTTATTTGTTTCAACACAAATTATATGTTGCCTATGTTGATTGCATGTCGTTGATAGCAATCAGGATCCGGTTTTGAGAAAGCAGAGACTCTGAGGACTGCTATTCTGTTTTTTGATTGCGAGTGTCCATTGCGAGTGTCCGCTTGGTTATCAAGGTTTTCCGGAAGATCCCAAAAAGACAAAACACGTCTTCCGCCTTTTGTGGCAGGTCCGAACTGTTGATTCCTTTTGATCCGGGAGTGATGAGGTCGTAGTAACCCAGCCAGGCTTCGATGGTTGCCGCCGGGGACGCGGTTTCTTGAGGTAAAGTGTCACTAGGGCTTCCACTGCCTCAAATATGGGGTTCTCGAATATTTGGATTGTTCTCGAGCTCGTGTAATCCCTCCACTTGTTTGTAACTTGTTGGATCTTGAAGGGTACTCCACTTCACACATGGGCAACAATCCCTTAGGACATGAACCCCTGATTGTGGCCCCACATCTCCACATTTGTGCTAACTGCTTCCGTTGGGTATGCGAGTTGCTTGTTACTCACCGGCAAATAGCTCGAAGGCTTTACGAAACCTGTGTCCCTCTCCCAAAAGGCAACGTTGCTCGCAGCCGTCGCGCTTGCCCACGGTTCGGATTTTTTTTGGTTGCTGGTGGTTTTGAACGTCACCTTTTGGGCGTTTCCTTGTGGGGGGGATGTTTAAAGGGAAATCTGGGTTAGTGTGCTTTTTGAGGGTGCCACTTTTGGGCTACAGGAATAGTACAGGAAAACCATGTTCAGACTAGACCAACCCATAGCACGTCTCAAAATAGACCCCCCAACAACCATGAAACTCAGGTTTACTTTTGGTTTCCCAAGCCGCCAAAAGAGAAGGCAGCCTGTCCAAGCATGGAACCGAAGCCACCAGGTCTGGGCCAATGGGCAGGCGCGAAACCCGCATGGGATCCCTCACTTAAGTGAGCGCGCTAGGGGTCCACATGGTTTGCCCAAACAAGCAAAGGGGCTCCCCAAAAGGAGGTCCCTCCAATGGTGGATTTTGGGGTTCCATGTGAATCTGGGGAGAAAAATGGCACTCGAAGGGCTCCGACTTGCGCAACGGACTGATCAGGCTTCCATTCTTTTTTCCTAAGAACCCTTGGGGTTGATTGCCTATTCTTCAAGATGGAACCAAACCCTGACTTTCTTCCAAGGGCTCTCAAAGCCCGCCAAAGCCTGAAACATCCTGATGGAGGCTGGCAAACGTTTGGTTCCCAAAAGCCAGTCTTTTGTTCATACACAACTTGAATAGTGGCTGGACATGAATCGCCAGCTAAATGATGTCCACCAAAGGGTCCCCTACTTAAATTTCATCAAACGGCCTTGACTGTTTTGGGGTCGTTGCGTTTAAGCACCCAGGGGCTCGAGGTTCTCATGGGAGGATATTGGAGGTTTGCATTTGTATATCAGCTGGTCCAAGGTTGGCCCGTACAAATGGCGCACGTCGAAGCGAAGATCTGCCAGGTGTCTCCGTCCTCGCCCCGGCTGCCCGGAAGCCCAGGCCGAAAGACGGACACTGGGCTGCTGTTTTTTTGTCTAGAACCATGCCTTAGTAGAAGGATTGCCCTTTTTGGAAGTCTGGAAAACACCGCAACAATGTTGGGGAGTAAGGAAAGAACAACTCACTGGGAACCCAGGAAAAAGCCCCTAGTTGATGAATGGGGTGTCAACCCTTTCCATGACCCCCCACACCTCTCGTGCCTCTCGTGGATCCACCCTGTCCTTGGTCACGTTGGTTGAGCATAGGGTGCAAAACAGGCGATTCTCAAAAAATGGGTTTGCGTTTTTCCTCTTGGTTTGCGAATGTAAAAGCAACCGCAAAGAGGGTACTCTCAAAACAGGACACCAGATCGGCACAGGCAATGGTTTGCTTGCTATGCGCGAAACATAGTTGTCGAATTTCCAGGGGCTTGTCAGCGCCTGTCAACGCGTGATGTACGCTGTGGATGCCAAAAGATGCAAGAGGAGAACAAGGGACACCCTGCAGATCCCCGTGCCTTGTGGTTGATTTACTTGCAATAAGGGCATCCACCGTGTGGTATTTTACCGTGCCAGTCGCTGAGGCTGCCCTCCGGAATGGTGAATGGAGCAGCCGGCAAGGCGTGACGGCCGGCAAGTGGCCGTGAATTTTGAGAGGAGCCTGAAAGTAGTCGGACATGAATCTCCACTATATCTCCATGTCTGAAGGGGTCACAACCACACGGGTGCCTTTGGAGTTGGGTTTCACACGCAAAATTTCGACCCGGTTCGGAGGCTCGGCGTAACGGATGGGCTTTTAGGTTGGACTTCCCTTTGGACTTCTCATTGCATTTCCCAGTTTTTGCCTTTGGTTTCTCCAGTTTCCTTGTCAAGCAACTGGAATTCGGGGGATGTAGGCAGCCATTGCCAGGGTAGAGGCGGTGGCCCGGACAGCCAATGTCAGGGATCTCAAAAAACGACCGGTTTGACGTTTGGTTTCCTTTAAAGCCCCGAACAGGGCCCGTTGTTTGAGCAGTTGGTAGCCCAAAAAAGCGTTTCGGCTATTTGCAGTGCTTGCAGGTCCGGCCACGTTAACTGCTTCCCAGGTGAGAACCCTGCAGCAAGATCTCCTTTCAAGCGGAATCACCAGTATTCTTGGGATACCGGTACCAACCAGGAGGTTTTCCACCCGTCGCCTGTTTGCCCCAAGCGTTTCCCTCCAACTCTTCAGGACATGGAACCCAAGAAGCCACCAGAAGCAACTCCCAACATGCAGGACTTCTGTGTATAGTGTTGGGCTGGGGATTTGGTTTCGCCTTTTCAACCAAACTAACCTGACTGCAGTGGATTGGATCCGCCGGTTTCTAGAGTGAAAATCCACTGGGCCAAATTTGGATTCGCGGCGCCCGAATTTGCCGTCAGGTGGCCCGGGCAGCCAGCTCGAGTGAAGGCAGAATCGAAGTCGAAAAGGGGCCCTCCAGAAGCTTGCTTGCGGGTCGACATGTGTGTTTCTTTTAGGATCCTTCGAGTTGCAACGAAGAGCCCAAAGGAAAAAAACCATTTCTGGTTGGGGCCCTAAGAACAAGAGACACACCTGTTCTGGCAACCCTTGGTTGGTTTGGATTGGGATTTGAACTGGTTCTTGTTGAGGGCAAAAGGGGTTTCGCACCCCCGTTCTCCTGGGGTGTGTCCCAGATCAGGAGTAAGGGGTATATGTGTTTTGTTTTTTCTGGGGTATCCTGCGAAACTATTGTATGTTTTTCGGGTAGACTCGATAAATTAGGAGAGAGAATCTGAACATTTTGTGTTCTGTGTGCCGCATATGCGGGCCAAGCTAAATCTTTGCCCCTGTCAAAACTGATGAACCATGAAGACATGTAAATCTTAGGTTGCGGAAGTGTGACCCATTTCGTAGAAAACATGGGGACCCCAATGTTTCTTCTTAAGTTCAGGTTGGAAGCGACCGTGTTTTTGGGTTCGAGCCCCATCTTTTCAAATGGGGCGTACGTCACCACCCACTGCGCGTGGTTGCCTGGGCCATGCCCAAACTGGGACTTCTGAACATGGTACATCTCCAGGTCCCGGGCCCCATGATGATTGGTCCCCTTTTGTTGTTTTTTCTTCTTCAGGGTGGTGAATTTTGGTGGGTTGCTCAACAGGCCACAATGGTTCGTTGCGAACAGGGACGGAGAATTGTTCAGAACCCTTGTTTAACGCCCAGATAGTAGTTTGCGCGCATTTTTGTGGCGCTTCCGGATTGCACAGCAACTCCTTGTGCCGAACACGGTTCATCCTTCGGCAGGTATGGTAATTGTAATTGTCAATGCCCGATGCCAAGTATCAGTTGATGGACGCTTTTTTCAGCGATGCCCGGGCCAGTTTCTCCGGTTCCTTGACTGCCAGAATCATAGCTGGCCTTCTGGGAAAAAATAGATGGTCCAATGGGGGCTAAACCAGTGGGTTCCATACTTCTAGCAAAAGGACATCTATGGCCAGAATGCTCAAGGCTCAAGTAGCCCCCCTGGGAGCGCCATGCTTCGGGACAAGCAAGAGGTCCAAGATACAAAGCACGCCCTGCGAACGTATTTCTTGGGGCGCATCCAAGCCGTTCTCAAAAAACAAGAGAAGCCGGAAGTAGCCCTTCGCAACGGGCCATATCGCAAGCCAGGTGCCGGGCGCCCACCCAATTTGCTGCGGAAACAGTTGTCATACCCATCTCCTTGTTTTAGGGCATGAGGCTTACCTAAAAAGGGAGGTAAATCAAACACGGAACGCCAGTTTTCCAACATGCGAAGGCTTCTCCAAGCGGGTCGTGAGCAAGTGTTACAGATGTATCACTTGCTCCAAGCCTAGGCGCAGACCGGGACTGACACTCCAACTGGTGAATCGTTTTACCAAGTTGAGTTCAGTCAGGTCGTTTTAATTTGAAATGCGTGGGCGCAGGTATGAGAAGTCCCATCAACATGGGCATGCACAGGCACGGTTTGCGTGGTGCTCCCGCGCCGGGTCGGTGTGACAGGTTTCTGTCAAGTGGATCGGTTCCTCTATGCTCCTGTTTTCGCTTGGCTGGCATTCTAGCGCCTTCGGAGCACCCCTCCTTTGGCCTCCAACCTTTTACCATCAGAGGAGGTCCCTGGAGGAAATGGTCACCCGAGGGGAAAAACCGTTTTCAGAAGCCCAAACCTGGGCCCCAGGTTCATACCGATTCCCATGGCCATAGCAGGTTCTTCCCCGAGCTTGAATACAGACTGAGTAACTGACCTGATATGGCCTCTATAAACCTCTATGGGGATGTCTTTTTTGAGGGTACCCTGTTTTGGTGGTAGAAGAAAACAAAACAAAGCACCATTGCGCCAATTGGGGGTCTCCGCAAAGAAGACACACCCGTACAACCGTCAAATGTCACACAAGTCCAGTCCAGTGAAAGCTTCGCGCTGCTCTTTGCGCAGGCGATGTTGGCCTAACAGATTGCGCAGTTACTGACGTGCAGTCATGCCAGCGCCCAAACTGTGCAAGCAAAATGTATCTTCTCAAAATGTTCTGGCAATTGGTCCCTGACGGCGCATATCGAAATCAGCGACCTTTTTAAGTTTGAACCAAGCTGCTGCTGCCTATTGCATTAGCGTTTTTGTAACATGGCTGAATGGACGCAGTGTGCGTGGTCGACGAAAAGCGAGTGACTGGACATGTGGCTTTAACAGAAATTGATCTTGTGAGTCTTCTTGTGCAACCTTAGTCACTAAGCCTTAGTCAGGCATGCAGCCC
Source organism: Effrenium voratum (assembly GCA_963377175.1). Taxonomy (NCBI): domain Eukaryota; class Dinophyceae; order Suessiales; family Symbiodiniaceae; genus Effrenium; species Effrenium voratum. The sequence goes on from CAUJNA010003633.1 coordinate 305,277, forward strand.
CGAAACAATGACCCACACTCCCTTGACAAAGGCGGACATGCCTCAAGCAAAGGCGGCAATTCCTGGACAACATGCGCAATGCCTCCCAGCAAGGCTAAAGGGTGAGCAGCCAGATTCCTGAGAAATGTACGCATAAACGACACCATTTCACTTTGGCATCTGCGGTTGCTACACGTCGACTTGACCAATACAGCATGTTTTAGAGGAAGCGAGGTTTTGCAAGCAACAAGGTCAAGAACATTTCCTGGCAACAAATGCGTTGTTTCCAGAAAGCGACTCCTTGTAGTGCGAATTGGAGCCAAGGCGTGTTTTTGCATTGTTGGCTGTTTCAGGTATGAGTGTGTGTGTGTGTGATAGGGGCACGCCCAGAATGGTGATGTCCCTTTTGGTTTCCCTTAAAGCAACCTGTGAAACAGCCTGGAAAGGGTATGAGCCGGCTTACATGCTGCCTCACTTGGGTAAATTGCGCAGGCAGTTCTTCCTGTTTGACTGGGTGCTTGAGTGCTCATGTCTGCTGCCCTTGGTCAGCTCAGTTTCAACTAGAACGGTGGGCCAGGCACAAGTGCGCTGAGATGGTGGTCCCAATGCCTGTGATCGGAACGATTGTTTTTGGGGGACATTCTCTCCGGGCTGATGCTGGTGGCCCAAATTCTTTCTGAATCGTTTCAGCTCATGATGTTCGCCACGCGGGTTGGATCTCCGGGGTAAATTCCGATAGGATTTACCCTACATGCAGCCCGCATCAAGGGCGTGTGTATTCTTTGGAGTTGAGAGCCACGAATTAACTGGGTGTGTGTGATTTTGAGGGTAGCCTTTTTCGAGGTGGTAAACCCAGAGGGAAACCCAGAGGACACCCCACCTTTTTGGGGGTCCACATCCCTATTTTGACCTATACTCAAGTCGGTCGATCCAGACAGCGGATGGATTGCTCCACGCACCGCACTGCGCGTCCCGGGTTTTGGCCGTGCTCGCAAGGCCAGTGGCAGTGGCTGGACACCCAGTGACTTTCGCGGCTGAAGGAGAACCCAAACCCGAAGCTCATCGTGAGGCCCTGATCAACCATATCATCCGACCCACTCAGAGGAACCCCCAAAAGTCATTTCCTTACTAGGAGGATACCTGATTAGTGCGGTCCTCAGGGTGAATCCGAGGTTAATTTAACCCTCCGCCAATTTTGATTCCGGCCTTTTTTGCCGGGGGTTTCTTTCCAGGGAACCGATGGGGTTTGATCAGCAGGGGTCAACATTAGAGAATTAGTTAGCTCGGAAACTCAGTGTTGTTCGTTGCAAAGTACGTATCATACGTTCAAACGTGCGAGTATCACATCTAGCACACAAAAAGCGGTGTTCCACAGGCAACCCGTTTATATGGCTATTTGGAGTACACCCGTTTGTGGCTTGCAGAAGAAACAGTTCAGGGTGCTGTAACATGTTTGGATATACATCCAAATGAGCACGTTTGGAGCAGCTTGCTCGGCCCAGGCAGAACTTTTTGTCTATCAGGGATCATTGCCAGAAGATCAAAGCTGGGTTCCGTGCATTTGACCGGTGGGCAGTGGCCGTTTTCTCTCGGACAAACAATGACGATAGCGGCTCCCGGCTCAACTCTTTGCTTGCAATAGCTGGGTCGTGCCAGCAGAAAAAGCACCCCAACGTTCAGACTACAACTTTGATGCTTTTGGAGTTGTTTGTGCTTGCATCCTGAAAGGGGCTCAGTTTTGCCCAGACTCCACACTTTCAGGCGGTTTCTCTTTAAACCCAAGTTGCCAACGAAACAACGGTGCCCATTTTTTCCAGTGGAAATCAGGTCTGGGATTTGTTTGGGTCGAGGGAACTCACCAAGATGCTCGCATGCTTGCCGTATCCAGCGGGTCTCCTGGAGCCTTAAGGCCATAGGAAACCAGTCCGTCGAAATCGCACCATTGAACAGACCTGCGGCCTGCCCCTTTCTCCAATCGCTTTTGTTCAACGGCATGTTTCGAACAACGCTGCTTGATTTGGTAAATGCCTCTTTTTTTAGTCATGGGGTTGACATCACGCCCTGACAAAAAGATGGCTATTGAGTGTAGCTGGGGTCTTCTCCAAGACTACCCTATATATTGGGGTCTGAATATATCTAGGTCCCCCAGTAGTGCCCTTTTACCCTTTTTTTTTTGGGGGGGGGGTTCCCCTACCTTTATTTTCACCTCTCTACTGGAGGACCTAAAAAAAAAACAGAGCGCCACAGGCGCCGACGGCATGAACATCCGATCGAGGCCTCGGCATCCTTCTCGCCGGTGAGCTTCGCGAACCTGCCGAACGCCCCGCAGGCCACGTCTGTCGCGTGGTTTTTTTGCCGTTCCGCGGGAGCGCGCCACGAGGCAAAGTTTTGGAAATCCGTGTATTTCAGATGGGACGTTCGGATCTGAGCAGCCCCCATGGAGTTTGATGTTGGATTTGGATTGGAAAATGAACCCTCCCTTTCAGGAGGGAGTTGTCTACAAACTGTTTGGGGGCAACGCCCCCAAAGCAGAGGCGGGGTCAACACTACAGTGGGTAACCAGTGGTTTTGCCTTTGCATGATGGTTTCCCCTTGGGCCCAGGTTGTAGAGCATCGGGATTTAGGTTGCCACTGTTGCCACCTAAGGACGCTCAACCCAAAGGATCCTTCAAGGGAACCGTGACCATGCCACACATGGGAATTTTGACCATGGCCAGCGGACGTTCCTCGAAACTGGAGAAATTACGAGGTGAAGGTCCTGCGGATTCCTTATTTCAACTTATGTCCAATCTCCGAGTTATTGGAGGTTGCCACCCCACGGTGATTCATTCATTCTTCGGGGGTCCCTGGTTTTGGATTCAGATGGCATCTCCTCCCCAACTGTCCGCTATTTTGAGTAGACTAAGATAAACAAGTGCTTCCCCCACTGACCGGGTCCCGGACCAACCCCCGAAAGAAATATGCAAGCTATATGACAGCTAAGATTTACTCAGATGTTTTTGTGCCCCCCCCCAATTGTCCCCGTTTTTTTGGGGGGTCCCGAGGCGGCGGTCTGCCACGCGAGGCGCCTTTCGCGGGGAGGGCGCGGGGTTCGGAAGGGATGGGGCAGGGGGTGCAGAGCCTCGATTTTAGGGCGACTTGGCGGCGGATCGTTGGACGTTGACGTATTTTGAGGTGTGGATTTTTGCAGGACCACAAGAAGTCAAGCACTTTTTGCAGAGGGGTCGACGGCAACCAAGTTTCGGTCAAGCCGGTCAAGCAGCCGAGCAAACCACTTTTGGCTTTCCTGGCTGGGTTCAAGGGATGCGCACGTGAGCAGATGACAATTTACCCGCTCGCCAACAAGCAAATGAGCAAAATGGAGGTATCCAATCAACAGCCAGTTCCGGTTTGGACGGATCCTTTGAGTCAACTTGTTGACAGTCTACTCTGAAACACTGTTATCGCTGATTTGCAAGTGGAAAGGAGACAAAGGCTTGCTGCCAAACAACTCGCATCTTGTCGAATGCAGGTTTGGCCTTTTGACCCAAACCTGCCGACCAACAACTCAACTTGTTCCCCCGGAAGGGCACCCGTACCGCCCATTTTGTGGGGCTGGAAGTTGACATGCGCCGAATGTGCATCCCCTTTGACGATGTTGGTGTTCCTGTTCTGAGGAGTGTTGTTTGTTTTCGCTGGTTGTAGGACAAGGATCATGGCTAGCAAATGACGCAAATGGTGGTTGTTGTGGATGGCGCAGTTCCCAATCTTGGTTGGAGTCATAACCTGTAGTCACCCACAAGCAACATTGTGCCATCTACTTTCACCCTGGTCAGCCTTGGCAGGCAGGCCTGTGTGAAACGCAATTTTCAAAAACGTCTTGGCTGGTTGCGACCGGTTTTGCCCGTGATGATCCGGTTCCCGTCGCGAAGCCCCTGCGTGTCCTACTTACTCCCCTGAGTTCCTGGACATCCATATTTAAGTGGCAAGCCTATCCACTCATGAAGTGAGGCTATGACACACCTAGATTTGTTGGACAGAGCTTTCTTTGGCCTGCGGGAACGCCGCGGCATGGACCGTTCAAATGAGTTTCACAGGGGTAACATAGGGATGCCTCACGCGACCCAAACTTTTCTTCGGGGGCCATGACAAATTCGTTGAGAGCCACGCCGGAGAGTCAGAGACACCAAAGAGCCAGCTTGACTTCAAGTTGATCCATCCACATGTTGGAGCTATTTGTTGAGCCGGTGGCCTTTGGACACATACCCCGCCCGAACATCGGCACCAAAACGAAAAACTATCCTTGAAGACGCGCTTGCGCAGGGCTCCGACTGCGGGACCGGAAGAGGCCGGAACAGAGACGGAAGAATTCCGATTTCCGGGTGTTCTTTATGGGGGTGTCTAAAACCTGGTGGTTGTCCCTTGGATCCCCAAAACACCTACCCAAAAAGGATGCCCTCAAAAAAAGACACACACACACACACCTATCCCAAAATTCGACCCATTTGGAGTGGGAACCTGTTGGAGCGAGAATCATTCATGGCTTGCAAGCCATTCTCACACTTCATGTTGGCGTCTTGCAGGGATACTATCCACCGACAGCAAACGCGCGGCTGGGTTTGGCCGTCTGCCCGTTTTGGCTCCAAACCTTTTGTACTTGCGGGGGTCTGCTTAACCATCTTCTGTTTGAGTGTCGCTTTTTGAGGGTGTCGCTTTTTGGTAATTTGAAGGGAAACCACAAGGAAGACCACAGTGTTGGGTTTGTCAATTGACCCCGAAGCCAAACTCATCTTCCAACCTGGGGGCATCTTCAGCCACCATTCCCAAAATACTGAATGGATTTTGTGGGTTCCTTTGTTTGGTGGAGGGTCTCCTGTTTTGAGTTGGGAAAACCGCTCTTAAACCAGGGTCCCCCAATTTTGACACAGATGTCTGCATAATCTATGGTCATTCATTCAGCGACCGGAAATAGGGAACCAGGTCAAGTGACCAACGTCATAGTAATCTTGCTCTCGAGTCATTGAGCTCGTCTTGACTAGTGCGCAGTCCAGGCCGCCAGTGGCTACGGCAAAAAGGGCACTCTTGCTTCGGTTGAATTAAAGGGAGACCGGGAGACCCCTTCAAAAAGGTTGACAAAGGGAAGCAACCCACAGGGTGTCTGGGACAGTTTGCGCACTTGTAACAGGAGTGCCAACGTCTGTGTCTGAATGCCCACATCTCTGTTTTAACGGGCATACACATATTCAAGTCATGAATAGCTGAACACGCATCTGGCTTTTGCTCAAGGTCAAACCCAAGTGCAAGCTGACACGCTTGACAAGTCATAAAGGCGATTATTATGGTGTTATTAAAAGCCCAAACTTGCTCATTTGCTTGCTGCTTTGTGGCCAAACGGCTATCCATGCCAATTTGCTCCCGTGTTGGCCAGAATGGTCATTCGCAATATTTGTACACGCAAAAAAATACTTCACTGTTTCCTGTCATCTATCGGATGTGTCTCAAAATAGGCGGGGAGGGGCTCCACTAGCTGCTTGGGAAAACATCTGTGCTTTCTCCGGGAACTTGTGAGTTTTGAACCGAGCCCGCCGAAGGCTCCGTCCGAAGTGGCTAGGATATCTTCTGAAATGTTCACACCCAAAAGAAAACCGCATGGATATCCCTTGGCGGTTTTCCCTATCACTTGGGTTGCTCCAACCTTCCACGACGAAACCACAGCGTTAGACAATTGGCTGGGGCTCAAAAAAACGGTACCAAAATGGAACCCTGGTAGGTGGAAACATGGACCAAAACCTGCGTAACCCCTCCTGTTTAATTTTGAGCCACACCCAATTGGCATTGGGACGGGTTCTTTCGCTCGAGTCACTGTGTAAGGGCGCGAAACCCCGAGTGGCCAGTTTCGCCGGCGTTTCTCGTACCTGGTTTGCTTGAGGTCACAGCAAAGCCTATTGTAAACTTAGTCTAACCTCAAGTTGGTCGGACCCAAAGTCGCCGGGTTTTAGGCGCCGCGTTGTTTTGCTTGTCGCACCTCGGAGGCCAGAGGCTCTAGTAGCCGCCGCCTCGGAGGGTATGGGCGTTGTGGCCTGGATGTCCTTCTGGTGGGTGCCAGGGGTGGATTTGGATTCCCTAAGGTCAACTTCGGATGACTCAGGACCAAACTCCGCGGGATTCACCCTCATTTGCTTCAAAAGGGTGACTTCCCAAATGGACCATTCGGAAGTCATATTCGGTGGCCCACTTGGGGAATGACTTCAGTATCATGCTTACAAAGGGGTGGACTAGCCAAATGAGCCAATTGAAAGTGATGTTGTGAGTTGCTCACTTAGGGAATGGCATTGAATTCATGTTCAACAGTATGCACTTCTTCCCACAAGGGAGTGGGCCATTAGCAAGTCATATTGTTGGGCACTCACTCATGGAATGTCTTCAGAGTGGTACGTTAAAGGTGTGATTCCCCACAGAGGGTGACTAGCCAAATGAGCCATTCGTAAGTCATCTTAGGGGATGACTGCAAAGTGCTATCTAAAATATATGCTACTACAACAAACGGGCATTAGCTTTGTCAAGGAAGGTCTGAACAGTTTCATGTTTCTTTGTGCAGCCTAAGTTGAGGCCCCTCAAAGCTTGAGCCCAGCCCTTGAAAACCAAGGGAGCGGTTGCTTCAGAGGTATGCATTATCCATCCTGGCCCACTTCATTGGTTGATCCACTTCCCTGTTTTTTGTTTTGTTTTGTTTTTGAAAAGAAACAAGGGTCGACCAAAGCCCAAAGGCACAAAAGCCCTGAAGTCCGAGCTTTCTGAAATGCGTTTGTTTTCAGGTGTCCATGTTGCTGGAGGGCATCAGGGGTCAGTTTTGTGCCTTTGTGCTCAGGGGTCCTCACAGCAACCCTTTGTATCCCAACCTCGGAGCCCTCCCGGAACCTGCCCCAAGCGCCCCAAACCCATGGACGGATCAAACCTATAGCTGTTGCGGGAAGAAACACACACACACACAAACATTGAACAGCCAACAGGTCTGGGCGTGTTTTGGCCAATCAACCAGTTCAAAGCAGAAAGTCATCGTCCCAGAACAGCAGGCCTCAGACATGATACCAAATCGGGCAATGCCAGCCCCAGTGATTTCATATCCGTCTCTAGGTAACCAAGAGACACTTTCAAGACCAGAAGGACATTTGCTGGCTTACACAATGGTAGCTGGGATCCACTGAGTATGGCATGCGCACAAATCCCAATATCGCAGAACATGCACTCTTTGATAAACCAGCAGGGATAGACTGGACCGCAAATCCGGACCAAGACAAACCTGTTCAGCGGCAACCAAGGAAACCCATTCAAGAATCAAAGGAGACTGGTTGGCCTACCATGGCAACTGGGAATCATCGGGGATGACAAAAACAAACTTCGCACAAACTTCCCCGAAGCCTCCGAGGCGTCTCTTTGCCGGTGAAGCTCCTGCGCTGGGACAGCGCAGGCGGGCGGACTGAATCGGGAGGTTGGGCTTAAGACGGGGAGCCCGCTAAATGAGGGGTCCGTAGTTGTATTCCGTTTGAAGGAGCTAGTAAAGGGTCAAGCAAGCATGTCATTCTGAACGACATAACAACATGTGAACACAAACAGCCTTCAACTTGAAAGGATCTGTGTTTTTGTTCTTAAGGGGGTCATTCCAGCGTCACAGGCATCCCCCGTGTTGGTGCTTAAGCGGGTCAAAAGACAGGCTATCCTGGCTTGAGGAGGACGAGAAGGGGCCGAAACACGAAAGTCGAATTCCAACGCGGGGTTCTGTGATGTCAGGTATTATTTCCAGGCTTATCATTCCGAGGATGAGTTCTTCAAGTCCATGAGGTCTTGGCTCCTGAGATGCTCACTCCCTGTTGCTTTTTGGGTTTGGGGGCCATTTTAGTGGCAAAAACACGATCCAGGAAGTGACACTTTGTAGTCTTTGGCTTGCCGGTACTTGCTGGGTTTTCCGACGAGACACGTGGGAACAATCACGCTGACTCCCTTGCATTGCCTGCCCGAATATATTGTTCCATTTTCAGATTCGCCCTGGGCTGAGAATCTGGACATGTCATTTGGGTGCGGGTCCAAAAATTGGCCAAAATGAAACCCTGGCAAATGGAAGCCAGGATTAAAGCCTGCGGTCCGTTGGTGGTTTAATGTTGACCCTTGGTTGTGTGGGAAGCTGAGGAAGATCCCCGGGGCTGGCAAACCGATCCTCGGTTTCATCGGAAGCTGAGTGGTTGCGTATGGCGTTTTCTGTGAGTCATGTCTTCTAAGAGTCAGCCCGCCAACTCGGAAGCAGCTAGGAACCTCTTGATACTGCTAAGAACCTCCTGAGTTCCTGATCTTGACACTTTTTGGGTTTGGACCAGTTCAGTGGCGAGCAACATGGCAACTGGTGAGTCTTGACAGCTCTTGCACCAAGATGATAAAACACTTTCTGCTCACTTGCCAGCGAGTCGACCGGACCTGACCTTGTGTTAATGTTTCTTGTGGTCTAAAGGTTCCAAAGGGTGACAAATAGACTTTTTATCTTGTGGTCTACTTGTCATCCTATTTGTCAACCACACTGTTTATCTTTAGTTCCAGAGGGTCACCCCTTCGATTTGCTTGCCCCTTTGGGCAAGCCGGCCAATCGGAAGCGCGTCAGGTGCTGGGAGTTTGTCCACCCAGGAGGGATCCGCGCAAGAGGGAGCCTTGGGACCTGCCCAGAGCTGCAGTTTTGCGAGGGGCTTCCCTTTTGTCAAAAATCAATCCGATGAGTTGTGAAAGAAACCCTGTGGGTGTGTCTTTGTTTGAGGGTCCCTGTTGGGGCTATTTTTTGAGAGTCAGCCTATTTTAAGACCAAACCAAGATTGCCAATTCCTTGTTCCGCATGGCCACTCGGGGGTTGATGTTTGGGTCTGTTCTCATTCCAGAAGTTGTTCCAGAAACCTTGTGATCATGAAAGCAAGATGAGAGCAAGCGATTTGTCCAACCACAAGCCTGGTTTTTGAATCTCCATTTTACCTCTTGGTGTATTGGCAGCCAACAAGCGATCGGGGGTCCAAAAACAGGGGCCCCTGTTTTCACGATCGACCAATCTTGGTTTCTCATGTCTCAAGTTGCCGGACTGCCTTAGATGAAGGAAAACCATGGGAAATGTAGAACACATCTCCCTTCTGCACTCATGGCAGTGTCCAATGGACTAAATGACTTCCCTTTGGGGCCTTTGCCATCGACTTTGTGTTTGGGCTTTATGGTTTTTTGCGGCGTACACCATGCCCGCAAACAAACGGTTTGGACCTCGCGCAGTGGGTGTACGACTGATTTCATGGGGGTTCTGGGGGGGAGGGGGGTCCATGTCGGATTTTGAGGAAAGGTCTGAATTCTGTAGAGAATGCGCCCCAACACCAATTAACCAATATTAGTAGGGCACTCTACGTTTGGATTTCATGGGGATTATAGCCAATGCCACTTTCTTGTTTACGGACATGTTGGTTGTTGTGGGCGCTGCTCAGTTGGGGACACAACGAAACACCCCCGTAATCACAAATTCCTAGCTTATTTTTGGCGTGCACTGTGCGTGTTTTCTGTCATCCCCTGACGAAAAAAGGAGCTTTTACCATTGAGGCCAGGTTTTTTCAAAATATTCCAACTGCAAATGTGGCCTTGGAGCTGTAGGGGGACTCCTACCCACACCTCCAGCTGTCTTCCGGTATCAAGCACCGCAATAAAAGGGGGGGTGGCCCTTTGTAAATCTACTGGTTTCGACCTGCCTTGGCTTGCAGCCTACTGCGGCTTCATGGTCTAGTTTGTGTGCGATCATAGGTGTGTGTGTGTGTCAAAACGGGACCCCCCAAAAATGGTGATTGCCCTTTGGTGTCGCTTGAATACAAAACCTGAAAAGGGTACCCTCAACACACCCATGCACATTTCTACAGCATGATCAGCGGTGAATTCGCTCAGTACCTGCCCACCACTCCAAATACTGCCCTTTTTGCGTAGTATACAGGAAAAGGACTGGCTTTTCAAGGTAATTGCCTCCTTCTTCAGTCCAGAAGTTGACATCATACCCAACAAATTGGTCGGTACTGAGAGCAAGGGGTATTTGCAAAAAGGAAGATCCGACTTGTCTTTAAATTGTCAGGCAAGCTTAAACAAAAAGTTGGTTCAGCCGAAAGATCTAGTCTGTCCTCCAAAAGGGAGGTGGGTTCCAATTGGACTGTCTCCAAATGTGGAAACTATCAGCAAGGGTGGTTTCTCTTGGCTTTCCTTTGAAACATGCCCCAGAGAGTACACAAAACAAGGACACATCCAAGTGGGGGTGTCTTACTTGTGGTGGTACGTTTAAACGGAAACCACAGGGAAAACGAACATGTTGGGTCCCTAGAAAAAACAACCACCAAAAAAACAAACAAACGGCCATGATCCCCCGATACTGATCACCCAAATGGAAACCACGACGCAAGTCCCATTTGAGTGGTACCTTTAATTAGTGGAAATCACGGCGAACTCCGTTGCTAGCTGGTGGTTGGAAGCCGCAGTATGTTGTCGTTACACATTGGAAAGGGGACGTGGGCATGCGTCAAAGTGCCTCAACATGGCGACTATCAAAGCATATGCGCCACGGATTTGCATCAGGTGCCCAAGATGCATGCCATGTTTTTCTCATGGACATACCCCACCCTCTAAGAATAAAATCTGATTTTGTTGAAGCGATCTTTTCGCGAGCCGAACACAGCACTCCCATGTCAGGAGCCTTCCGCATCGTCCAGCCAGCGAAGCGCTGAGCGGACCTATGGCGCGTTGCGGTCTTTTTGCCGAGGGGTTTTCCTTTGAAGATCGCCTACACAGGTAAAATCAGCTAGCAGAGTTTACTGGCTGGATGTTCTATTGGGGAAGTATCGGGAACCCTTGGGTAGATGACAGTGGATCCTCTCCTTTGACCAACTTCCTACCTATAAAAGTCCCCCTCAACCTACCCGCAGTTGCTCAACAGCCGTTTCCCGTTTTGCTCGATCAACCTTGTCAACCCCAAAGAGAGTTTGTTTGCTCCACAGAGAATCGCTTCTAGTACCAGAATACAAGTTACCAAAAATAAAATTATTCTGGCGCCGTTGGGCAATTGGGTACCTGAAAGAACCTCTCAAATTCTAACAGGCCAGTTTAGGTGGTTCTAATGCCTAGTTTAACGAGAATTGCAGTAAAGGGTGTCGGCGTATTTTTTCAGGGTACTCACAAACCAGCCATTTCGAGGTCTCCTGTTTTGACACAAGCAACCATATGGACTTAGGGTACACTCGAAAAGTTCAGAACCCAATAGATTTCATTATAACATAATGTTAGAATCAACAGTCAGCTCATGTCAGCTCGAATTGGTCTGTGTCGGTCGCATGCGCCAGCCTGTCGCCTCAGGCTGGCGGTGGGAGGCAGCATTGCGGCCAGCGCTGCAAATAGTGTGGGCGATGCGCAGGCGGGCGAGAAAGCGCTGAACCACGACAGACTGCCCGGGGGGGGGGGGGGCCGGTTGGTGTGTTTGTGTGTGTTTGTGTGTGTTTGTGTGTGTGTGTGTGTGTGTGTGTGTGTGTGAGCTTGCGCGCGCGCGCGCGCGCGTGTGTGCGTGTGTGCGTGTGCGGGTGTGTGTGGGTGTGGGTGTGGGTGTGGTGTGTGTGTGGGTGTGTGTGTGTGGGTGTGGGTGTGGTGTGTGGTGTGTGTGTGTGTGTGTGTGTGTGTGTGTGTGTGTGTGTGTGTGTGTGTGTGTGTGTGTGTGTGTGTGTGTGTGTGTGTGTGTGTGTGTGTGTGTGTGTGTGTGTGTGTGTGTGTGTGTGTGTGTGTGTGTGTGTGTGTGTGTGTGTGTTTGTTGCAAATTGAAAAGGCATGATGGGCCGGGTTGTTTTTAGAAGGATCCTCTTGTGAAATATGACAAGTCATCCATAGATAGGAATCGAACCAACACGTGAATGTGGCCCCCTAGAAGAAGGGTGCCCCTTTTTGTGGCTTTTAAAGGAATTTCAAAAGCAAAACCATGGATCATATTATTGTTATTGTTTTGGGGGCGTGGAGGCGGGGGCGACCCTAAGAAAAGACAAGCCCAGTTTTCCTTTAACAACTCTTTTGGGTTCCATATGCGTCTTTGGGCGGGTAGTGGGAGGGTAACTACCCACCTTCCCCTCCCGCTCTCGGCGCGGAGAAAATGTACCTCCAGAATGGGACTCCCCTGTGCAAAAGTCGGCAGATTCCACCGCTTTGGACCAATGAGGATAGCCAAGCTTGGCCTCCAGGTGGGAGCCCTGCGGTGTGAGATCGAAGGTCGGGAGCTAAGGGGAGCCATGTGCCTTCCCTTTTTGGGCTTCGGTCTGGGCCTTTCCTTTCGGGTTCCATGCCTCAAACTTGGTCCGGGGCATTTCGTTGAGCTCAAGTTACTTTTGGGTTGTGTTTCCCCTTGAGCGCGAGGTGCAGAAATTCCCTGCCGTTTTGTCCCTGGCCAAAACCCTAAGTCGAGTTCACTCCTGCGGGGCCATTTGCCGAGTGCGAGCAATGGACCCAGTCAAAGGCAGCGCATTGAGCTTGGGGCTCGATACTTTGGCTCGATACTTTGTACTCGAAACACATCTCGGGAAAGACTCAGTTTTACCAAAGATGAGTTGTGTGTTTATGGGGAGTTTTTGGTGGTAGTGGTATTTGCACGTACCATTCGCATTAAGTTCAGTACCCTCATTTCTTAGTAAGCTAAGTTGGTACCCTCACTTCAGTACTCCCCATTCTTCTTTCCGATCTACAGGGTTCCCAATGTTTATCTTGTGGGTGTTTCATTCCGTTAAGGGAGCTAGATACACACCTGCAGCCAACTTGGCAACCCAACAAGCTCCCCGCCCCTCCCCCAAAAAAAAATCCTGCAAAGATTTTGCTGGGTTCTATGTTATTTTGTTTTTCAGTTCAAGCAACCCTATTGTAGTACCCTCAATTTGGTATATACTCGACATGTGTGTGTGTGTGTGTCTCAAAACTGACCCAGGACCCATTTTTGGAGGGAGGAACACCTTCATTAGCACTTGCGAAGGAATCAACCTTGGCGATTCCCAGCCTCACTCTTAGACGTTTAGCTCTTGGGTTGCGAGGGATACCAAAGTTTTGGTTGTTTTTTGCAAGGGACCCACGACCCCACTCATTGCCTCATGCCAGGGTTGTGCCACAGCGCATGGGTTGAAATTGGTTTCCTGTGGTTGGCCTTTCTGCAGAAAGCCCCCCGCATGATTGTTTCTGCTCCGAGGTCTTCGGAGAACCTTTTTTGTGGTGATCCAAAAGGTTATCAACAATAACTTGCCCAAAGGACCAGTTCGGGGTTTTGCAAAAAGGTTGATGTTCTATTTTTGGTTGCAAGTAAGTCAACACCTTCCGGTTGCCCTGTTCTTCTCACGACTCCAGATCCATGGCTTTCCTGTACAAGGAGGGAACGAAAGTGGCATATATGTTCGAGCAATTCCACTGATGCGGGGTCAAAACGAGTGAAAGACCAGTCTAGGCCCTTGCTTGGGGAAACCACTTCCGACGTCAGATGTTGGAATGATTGTGGAATTTGCGGATAGGATTCCTACAGGGGCAAACCACTACGGGGCGAACAAATTGCAGATGCCTCTCCTATGCTCAGGACTTCATTTTCGAGTATCTGTCGCGCCCGCAATTCCATTCTAATTATCAAAGTAAGGGCCCTTATATATCAGGTTATAACCCTTGATTGGTGATTTGGATTCGTGGTTTGGGGATTTGAACTCCTGGCTGTTGCAGAGGGTTCATGGGAAGCCCTTCCTTAACCACCAAATCACCAATCCAAACCACCAATCAGAGTGAAGCTGATTGTTGTCCCTAGTATACAGTTAAGCACCCCCTGAGAATCAAATGTCATGCACCACGGACTGCCCCAAATCTGCCCTCACATGCGTAGGAACCGAAGCCTGGGCACGTAGCGAGGTAGCATCCATATGCTTCAGGATATTTGGCTTGTTTCCTGTTGCTAAAGGAAATCGCCGTGATTGGGTAAATACAAGGGAATGGTCGCAATTTCCCCCCCCACCCAAAAGATGATGGCGTTCCCACCTTCACTGCGAAGACGATATTTGGGCACAGATTTCGCTCACCGCGTATATTGTTGTTCGCTTCAAAAATGCATTGCCAGACAACAGGCTTGCCTTTCTATTTTGCCCTTTGGTCTCTTGCAATTACCCTTTCAACCAGCAAAGTCTTCACTTTTGCAGGGACCAGTTTGGTCTCAGTCTGGCGGGGGCCCCAGATATAAGGACTCAAGTCAATGCTCGTTTTTGTGCATCTTATGCTGGTGACCTCTTTAGTTGAAATAAACATCCCTCAGTTTAGCACCTCTCAATGATTGAGCAAAGAGATACTCTTAACTTAGGACGCCTTCAGTTGACAGTGGTTATCCTTCAGGTTGTAGTGCGTAAGCCAAGTTAGCGCCCTCAAGTAAGTATCCCAGCATGGGCGTTGGTAGCTGCTGACACGCTTTTTGCGCGAAAGCCAAAAGCCATGCAGAAGAACCCGCCCTACGAGAAGTGGAAGGCCAGGTTGGGCGATTCACGGCCTTTAAGCCATGTTTGAAATCCAAATTACGCAGTTCTCCTTTGTTTCCCCTCCAACCACACACGCATATAATACACACCCACACCCACACTTGCACCTACCCACGCACTCACACACCAAGCACACATGCACAACCGCACGCAGGCACGCACAACGCACGCACGCAAGCTGGCACGCACGCACCCACACCTACACACGCATACACCCACACCCACACACCCACGCACCCATGCAGCCACGCACCCACGCACTTACGCACCCACGCACCCACACCACGCCACACACACACACACAAGAAACACATGAACGCAAACACCACACACAAGACGCACACGCGCACGCGCACGCACATGCACACGCACACGCACAGGCACACGCACACGCACACGGACACGCACACGCACACGGACACACACACACACACACCCACACCCACACCCACACCCACACCCACACCCACACCCACACCCACACCCACACCCACACGCACACGCACACGCACACGCACACGCACACGCACACGCACACGCACGCGCACGCACGCACGCACGCACGCACGCACACGCACGCACGCACGCACGCACGCACGCACGCACGCACGCACGCACGCGCGCTCGCACGCGCGCCGCGCGCACGCGCACGCCGCACGCGCACGCGCACGCCGCACGCGCTCGCACGCGCACGCGCACGCGCACCGCGCACGCGCACGCGCACGCGCACGCGCACGCGCACGCGCACGCGCACGCGCACGCGCACGCGCACGCGCACGCGCACGCGCAGCACGCGCACGCGCACGCGCACGCGCACGCGCGCGCACGCGCAACGCGCACGCGCGCACGCACGCACACGCGCACACGCGCACACGCGCACACGCGCACACGCGCACACGCGCACGCGCACGCGCACGCGCGCGCGCGTACACGCGCGCGCACAGGCGCGCACGCGCACGCGCGCACCCGCCGCGCACCACGCGCACCCACGCGCACCCCCCTCTCACCCCGCTCGCGCACCCCCCGCGCGCGCACCACCCGCGCACCCGCGCGCACCACCCGCGCGCACCACCCGCGCACCACCCGCGCACCACCCGCGCACCACCGCGCACCACCCGCGCACCACCCGCGCACCACCCGCGCACCACCCGCGCACCACCCGCGCACCACCCGCGCACCACCCGCGCACCACCCGCGCACCACCCGCGCACCACCCCACCCGCGCACCACCCCACCCGCGCACCACACCACCCGCGCACCACCCCACCCGCGCACCACCCCACCCGCGCACCCGCACACCCGCATACCCGCACACCCGCAGACACCAGCACACCCGCACACCCGCACACCCGCACACCCGCACACACGCACACACGCACACGCACACGCACACACGCACACACGCACACGCACACCCCACGCGCACGCACACGCAAAGGCCCACGCACACGCACACGCCCCCGCCCCCGCCACCTCCCCCGCCCCTGCGCGAACACGCGCACGCACACGCACACGCGACCGAGACACACACGCACACACACACACGGACTGAACAGAGCAGAGCAGAACAAACATAATAGCACATACAGGCCCCCATTTTAACCCAGTCCTGGGAGAGCAGGATGGTCAGTGAATAATTAAGTAAACAGGACTCAGAGCGAGCCAGCGCTGAGACGCCGCGGAGTTGCAAAACGTCTCGGGAACCTCAAGCAAATACCTCACGCAAGAAGCTACTTCAATCTGGGTGAGCCCTCAAGCTGCCCACTTTGGAAGCTGCTCAAGCAGGTCCGTTTCAAGCACCGATACTTCAAATGCGATTGACAGTTCCAACACGTGAAAGGCCGGTCAAGCACGCTGCAAGCTAGTAGGTTAGGGCGAGATTGGATCTGATTTCCCCAAGCATTCGCCCGCCCGGTTAGGCCTCGGAGCTGCGGCTGCCGGTGGCGCAGCAAGCCTTGGGCTTCCTCTCCGCGGAGCTTAAGGAGGCCTTGGCCCGAGGTGCGGCGGGTGGGGAGGTTGTCTTCAAGCGCAGTTGACAATGCTTCACAGGCAAGAACCGCACTGTTTTTTTCCTCGAAATGTGTTCGTTTCTCAGAAATCTGCTCGATTGTAGTCAATGTCCCAATTCGACAAAAATAAGTGACTGCTTGACGCTGCAGGTCACTTGTTCTACTCAACCTTCCGGGCCCCAATTAATACTCCATGTCAGCCCAGTCGACTCATCAAGCGATGCTGGCAGTTTGAACCCCATGTGGAAGCTTGTTGGGAGTATCAGTTGATATCAGTGGAACTTCAGAGTATGGAGGGGAGTGGGGGATGTTGGAGGCTGGGAGGTTGGGAGTCAAAGAGGCTTGGGTGATTGACCCAGGTTCTAAGCCATTGAGCCCCATTCGGGAGGTCACCTCCATTTCCATGCCCTTTTCCTCTTTCCATTTGAAGATCAACCAGCCAAGAAAAGGGTCCGTGGAGGGAAAAATCGAGGTGGTTTAGGATTACCAAGTTCTTTGGGTAGGAGGGTGCTGGCACCAATCTCCCCGAGTGCTTTCACGTAGTGCTTGTTGGGAAGAGCAAGTTAGCGGCAAAACGCTGTGGCCTTCTTCGGCCACTCCATACAGAGCAAGAGCAACCCCAAGAAAACCAGCAACAGGGCTCCCCTTTTGGCCTTCAGCATTTGTGCCTTGTTTAAAGCCAGAGGCTCATTTCTTCGGGTGACTTGCGGCCTTCCCTTTCCCCAAGGCTTGGGTTTCCCGAGTCGGGCGCAAGAACCGACTTTTGCCTTTCAGGTCTGAGCTGTGAGCCTCCCAAGCCCGAGCCCGGCGAGCCCGGCGAGCCGCCCGGCGAGCCTCCCGCGGCGGCGCGACACCGCTTCGACGTGGCCCTCAACACGTGGCTCGACAGAAGCACCGGCCTCCCAGAAGTTCGGTGCCCTTTTGACGGCATTCGGAAGACTTGCGGCTCCCATGGGCATCCAGGGCTCTGGGTTGGTGCTGGTGATTTTCCACGATGCGACTCAGACTCCCCTGAAAAGTCCGTCTGGGCTCATCGTTGGAAACTGTTGGCCCGTCCATGTTGGTAAATTCGCCCTAGTCCTTCAGGTTTCCGACCCTTTCCTGAGGGGTTGGGCGGGCCTTGGCTTCCTCTTACATTGGGTTGGTGCACAACCAGCCCTGCGCTGCAGAATCAAGCTGTTGTTTGGTTGGGTTTCCGCCAACAACAAAATCTTTTCGGGGTGGGTTTCCCGTCAAAATCCATCAAAACAAAGGATGTCCTTTTTCCACATCCGCCGGAGGCCGAGGGGCGGAGCCTATCTACAAGACAAGTGCCCTTCTTGTCTTCTGCATTTCTTTGGGACAGGGTGAGTCCCCCAAATGCATCGCTGCGTCAAACAGACACTGTGCCAAGCATCAAAGCAAACCCCACTTCCTTTGCCGGTTTCTGTGGCTGGGGATCTGGGATCGCCATTAAATGTTTTTTCCACCACCATTTATTGGGTTGTATGGTCCCTGAAAATGTGAGAGGGGGACCCCCTCAGCGTGGGTATTTTCCATGTCTGTAAAATTTGCCCGGCTGGGGTTCTCAGCTTATTTTAGGGGCTTTCTTTTGAAACGACCATTTAGAAGGTTTTTTTGAGATGTCAAACAACCACTTGGGCATCATACCAAGGGGTGTTTGGCAACCATCCATCGGATCTTTAAACAGAATAATGCTCAGACCATTTCATATTGGGATGTGTCAAAACACAAAGACCCAGCAAATGGCTTCGGTTTTCCTGTTGGTTCCCTTGCGTAAAACCACCCCAAACACGCTAGCGAGCCTGAAAAACAAAAGACGGATGTGTGTTTTTGGTGGGTACCCGTTTTGGTTTTACTGGGACAGCAAGAGGAACAACAACTCTCTTTTTTTTGGGGGGGGGTCCCTAAAAAGATCAGACCCCATTCTCCTCGCAGGCTGCTGAAGTCCGGCGCGGACGAGCCCACCGCGCAGGCGTTGCTGGGCGCCATCCGCCGGCAGCTGCCCGCGCTCAAGGCGCCGCAGGCGGCGACGTTGCTGCGGCGCAGCTTTCGGCACAAGGCGCGGCGTGCTGCGTGCCGCCGCGCCGCTTCGCCGGGGCAGCTTTAGTCGCTTTTGAGCCTTCGGCTTTCCCATTCTCCAAAGGGTCCCGGAAGATCCGGTTAAAGTTCCAGATGTTCGCCATCCGGCCGAGGCCCAAGTTGCATCCCCAAAACAATTTTAGGGACCACAAGCAACCTTTTGGGAAAAAAATCGATGGCCCTGGTAAATGGAATAAAACCCATCCAAACCAGTGCCATCTATTTTTAGCCAAACGAACCTAAAAAGGACACCTATGTTAGGGCCCCAGCCCCCCAAAACGCCTGGCTTAGGGCGCTGAGGTGAACTCCTTGCGTTGCCTCGGCCGGCGCGTGCTGGAGCAACTGCTGGGCATCCAGGTGGAGCCTTCGGAGCGGGCGCGCAAGCGCCGCAAGACGGGGCGCGAGGAGGAGAAAGGAGGGCGCCGTTACGCGGCGGACGAAATCTGTGCACCCAAAACAACAAAACGAGCACTTGTTATGGGTGTGTCTTTTTTTAGGGGTCCCCCGACATGGCGGGTTCTCCTTTTGGTTTCCGATTGAAACTACAAAAACGGGTGCCCTTCAAAAAGGACAACCCCTTATGTTCAACGGCAGATACGTTTGCTCCGTTTGCCGCGCGCATGGCATTTGTCAACTCCTAAGGCCTGCGGGCGGAGCTGGATGCGCTCAAGTCGCTCCTGGATGAAGGTGCGATCCGGATGCGTTCCTCAGTCTGCCGAAGGCAACTTGGGTTGTAACCGGCGAAGTTTTTTGAGTGGTTGGTGACTGGGCGATGACCCACTTCTAAGTCTCCTTGAGGGTGCCCTTTTAGAAGTTTAGCACCCAGTTCAAAACTGATTCACTCGGTAGAAGTGGAAGTGGCAACCGAACACCCTAGGACAAATCTGGGACTCTGACATTCATCCCTCAGCTAACTTTTTATGTGGGTCTAAAATGGGACAACCCTAATTGCAATGTATTGTTCGTGGGTTCCCACCACAGATCCTTCAAGAGCGTCGAAGGGGTTCCCTTTACCTTCCGAGTCCTGACACGAGTCCGGGGCGTATTCCAGTCTTTGAAAGGGTACTTGGATGTTCGGCCAAGTTGTGGTTAGCCACTTGGGGTATGCCTACAATTATCAATCTAGCCAAAAAAGGAAACGACCAGACCAGAGTAAAGCGTTGTTGTCTGATTCACCCAACCCCCCCGAAGTGGCAGCGTGCTCATGCCGGGCCGGGCCGCTGTATCGTGAGCAGCGAACCAGGCGCTGCAAGCAGCGTCTTCGAGCAGAACCAACCTGGGGTCTCCTAGGAGCGTGTTTTTTTGTTTTCGTTTTGGCTAAATGCTCAGGTTGGCTAAATATGAGAACACACATCAGAAGATATTTGTTTGGTGTATGGCCAAGGAACTTGATGCTTGCATTTTGATTCCGCAGAGCCACACAACCAATCGTTTTGAGGAACCAGCATGTCCCGGGTCTTTGGCGTTTTCCCGAAAAGACGGATCTCGAAATTCAATAGGGAGGTTGAAAGTACTGGACAAGAACTACATGGACTGTTCTCGCCGCGCCCTTGCCCCCTAGGGCGAAGCACCTGGCGTCGGAAGTTCGGAGTTGCAATCGGAATGCGTGCAACGACCCACAGGAGACTGACAACCTGGTGCTAACTCGACCACAACGTTGTTCATCGAAGCCCAAAGGGGATGGAACCTGGAATTGTTTGTGCTTTGGGAGCAGGCCACCCAGGCGGCACAACAGGCCAATTCGGTGAAGCCAATATATAGCAAACCAAGCCACAAGGCCACAAAGCACAAGAGGCAGCAAAAAGAATCGCGCCCTCTGCAGCACAACCTCATTTCTCAATGTCCAAGATATGGCCAGCTGAAGCCTGGTTTCACCAGCTATGGCCCTTTCAGCCCATGGTTTCACTCCCCAACTTCCCCCCCCCCCCCACCGCATCCGATCCCCGGCCGTGTTTCTCATGGCGCGGATCGCGCGGCGGGGCCTGCGGTTGGGGAACCTGCCGCTCTTCAGCCTGGGGCAGCCCTGGTCCTCCGTGGTGCGCCTCGGAGCCATCGGGGAGACCGACGGGTCTGGTGTCTGGAGGCCCTGTCTTGGTTGGGTTTTTGGGGGCTCCTGGGCGGATTTGTTGGATCCCCCAAAAGGGGGCAACGGTTTCCTTTTGTTTTTTTGGTTGAAACCACCAAACAACAGGTACCCTCCAAAAACGACACCCCTATGAGTGGACCGAAAGCTGAGAACGTTTGCATATGAAGGGGTAACAAGGGTTTTCCTGGTTTAGGGTTGAGGGTTGGCTGAGTTTGGTTGAAGAAAGCGCTGTGTCAAGGCAAACGGTGCGATATCTTCAGCTTGAATGTGCTCGCCTGTTTTCTGGGTTTCGAGCAGATCAATTGGGGGCTAAAACAAGCAAATGTTGGTCCTTTGCTTGGGGGGACCCTTCCTCCAGGTGTTGCAAGTTCTTGTAGAATGTGCAGGTTTATTCAACGAGTCTCCTATGATAATGTTCCTGGCGGTTGCCTACCCTACCCACAAATTTTCTGATTTGCGGGCGGGATTGTCTTCTGCTGGAAGCTCAAGTCATTTGAGCAATGGACAAAAACAATCCGGGCGTCAGTTTCCTGTGGGCCATCCTATTTCTGTTTTACCTTTTCTTCCACACCTGACAGGGGGTCCCTTCAAGAGACTATTGATCTTCCAGGTAACCCTCCCACAGTTCGCAGTTGCCATGTAGCGGAGGGAGGGGAAAAGAAAGCTTGAGAAACATCAATGATAGGCAGCAAGCTCATCTCTGAAACAGACTTTAGGGACCACACAACTTTCTTAGGGCCCTCTTGAACAGGGGTCCCTTAACTTGGTGGTTTCTGCAGGGGTTCCCGGAGGTTTTAGGTTTTAGTTGGTTTAGTGTTTGGGGTTTCCAGTTCACCCACTACCAAGTTAAAGTTTGAGCAGGGAGCTGAGGACAGCCGCCCTTGATATGTTCCCTTGTGATTTTTAACATCAGCACCTATGGCCCCTTGGTGATCTTCCCGTGAAAGTCCCATGGTTGTTTTCTACAAACGGTAAGCAATCAATTGCAAATGAGTTCCAGTAGGGACCCTTGTGGCTTGAAAGCAATGAGTTGTTCAAGATATGACAAAAAAGAAGCACGCAAGCGGGTATGTGTCAAAACTGGGGGACCCCAAGAGTGGTTGTCCATTTGGTGTAGCACGCCTCAGCATACGCGCATACCCGACACGCAGAGAGACCCAGTGGCCCAGGCAGAAAATTCAAACAGACGCCACATTTAGACGTACCAAGGCCTGCTTGCCCGGGCTGCCTTTTAGGAGACCCTTGTATAGTTCTAGGGGTTGATTCCCCCAGTCTTTTCAGCCATCCTTCTTTTCAAAGAGCAACCATTTCCCCAGGGTGTTTGTGTTTGGTGGTTTTCTAGAAAGAAGGATCCCTGAAAAGAATGGCTGGAAGTTACCCCTAGAACAGAAGCCCACTTTGCACGTTTTGAACCAGGTTGGGCCTCAGGGAATGACCCCGAACTGAACCATCCCTGATCCCTAGGATCTTCCCCGGGTTCACTCCCAAAAGTCCCACAAGCGACCGCTTCGGAAGTTGCCTGAGGAACGCAGAGGGAAAGCTGGTCCTGAGCCTCTTTGAGCCCCGGTATGTGGCCGGGCACCCAGGTTTTGCTGTTCGACGTTTCAATCGCCAACAGAGTTGGTTTGGCACTGGACATTTCAACACACACCTCAAATCTGGCATCACTTGGGTGTTTCTCTACGGGACACCCACAAAAGAGTGGTGTCCTTTTGTTGTTCCCTTAAACCAGCGATTTTCAAGGAAAAGGGCTGAAGGATCCCTAGATTCATTCCCAAACCCAAGGTGATTCCCTACGAAAATGCTAAGTACAAGAGAGTGATGCCAGAGTTGAGTCAAGGAAACCCTTGTTCTGGTTGGCGGAAACCCATATTCCCAAGGGGGGCGAAGTGGAATCTACTAAGAGTCAGGGGGTTTGGTTCAAGCATTGTAAGGGTTCCTGCTGGGCTACATGTGACGCAAGGTTCCAGGGGCTCACCGAAAACCCCACCCACTACAACAACCTGACAGTTTTTTTGGTAGCTTCGGCCAAATTGTCCCTAGTTGACTTTCTGCTCGGGAAAGGATCAATTGGCAGCAGGCTTGGAACAGCATGTCATCCAGTCCGCGCTACCCGTGGCGAGCTCTGGGTGAAACGAGCTCACCCCTCAAGGTCCATCCTCGCCGGACCCCTCAATTCTTGCTGAGTGAGTTTCAGAGACTACGGAGTCTAGGTCCTCCAGTAGTGCCCTTCTCTTCCCGTTTTAGTAGGGGAGGGTTCCCCTACTAAAATAGACTACATCCTTCTCGCAAGCCCTTCCAAAAAGACGCACGTGTGTGAGTGTATGTTGGTGGGAGGATGGCCTTTCTTCTGGCTCCAAAATGTGATAATGGGAACCCGGGATTAATCCCTGTTGATGAATGGAAGGTGTCCCATTCAGGGGAAGCCTCGTCTTGTTTGGGGAACCCACCCTGCATGTTTTTTATTAACTACTCGCCAGGTTGATGAACCAGGCTCGACTTGTGTTCTACGCCATGGTGTTTACATCGATGATTGCGGTGTGGAATTGGTTGCCGTTTTTTTTTTTTTTCTTTCTTTCTTTTTTTAATGTTGTTGGTTTACCTTTTTTTTGTTTTTGTTTTCGTTTTTCCACTCGGACAACCAAAAGGAACACCGCTGCGCCCGTTGCGCCCATCGATTTTGAACCAGATGAGTTCCCTCGAGTGATGCTTGGGCACTGTGTTGGTGGCTAGAAGGGACGAGGGTTCCCTTTTTAGCAAAGCGAAGGGTACCCTGCGTAGAAACCCTCAAAAGGGTCCCTTGGATGTTCGGCCAGGTCAGCAAGTGGTCTGCCACATGGGTTAAGCCCCCAAAAGCAAGGACCCGACTGACCGGGGGACTTATCAGTGGGGTAGCCTCTAGGTCCCCAACAAAACTTACCAGCCGAACACCGAAGTATGTTTACCCACCAATTAACATGGAACCTGACAGATGGTTCCCCAGAGCATTTTCCTTTTAAAGGGACCTGTCAGGTTCCATGTGAATTGGTGGGTACTCCGTGGCGTCGGCAAAGCCTGGGACGCGGTCGCCGCTCGCCTCGCCAGGAGGTAGCCCAAAGGCTGCTCGCTCCGGGCGGCAGCCGGCGCTTCGGCTATGCGGAGCACCTCGGAGTCAGGGCGAAGAGGGATTTGAGCGTGTTTGTTTGTTTTGTTTTGTGTGTGCATGAAGGGTAACCTTTTTCAGGTTTTGTTTCAATCGGAACCAAAGGGGAACACCACCATTTTGAGCGCCCCAAGAAAAGACACGCCCATGTCTTAAAGGCCGGTTTTAAGCATCATTTTTTGGGCCGAGTTCAAAACGTGAGTTTCACTGTGGCGGGGTGATGCTAAGAAGACATAAAGACATGCTCCTTGCGCTGGTGAATTTGGCACACCCAATGTCAATATGGTCCCCTTTTTTGGGTTGACTTGGCTTTGGATGGGTGAATCATAATTCACCCCAGATCAATGTGAATTTGGCGACGATTCTTAACAAGGAACCACCTCTCGAGGGGGTGATTGATGGACTCCACCAAGAATTGCGAATCACAATTCTAAAAAAAAAAGAACAAATCGCCTCAACACTTAGCTTATTAATTTCTCCCCTTCAGAAAAAAAACCCAAGGCCTCGCTTTTTACAAGAAGAACTATTGCAGGCGCGGCTCAAGGTGACTCGCCGAAAATGTTCGGCCGTTTCGCTGAGGACCTTCCCGCCGCGCGAGCACACCTCCGGAGTGGTGGCTGACATCCAGGATGCTGGGCTGCAAGGCAACCTGAAGGGCCAGTCAGCTTCGACAAGAGCCTCCCTCGGCTTTGGGCTTTGCAGTTGCGGTCTTTTGAGCCACAGCCATATGATGATATCTGTTTTAGCAGGACATGGCAAACAATGTGTATTCCTATGACCATGATGATGGTTTATTTTGATGGTACCCCGCAACCCCATTCCAATTATACAATGTAGGCCCTTGTAGTGTGCATTTGCCAGGCTCAGCTTACCTTTGGCCGCATCCTCCGCATCCTCTTCAGGAATGCTTTTTGTCAGAACATGGGCCTATGTTCCAGCCAAACGTGGCAACATGTTACAGGGGATCAGATCTGTTTGGCCCAGCATGCACCTTGGCGAGAGAAGTGGAGCCGCCGCAAATACATCATCACTGGTCAGGCGAATGGTTTCAACCAATTCCCATCTGATTCAACACTTTTGGGCAGACCCATTGGTGGCTCCCAACCTGACGCCCAAGTTGCTGTCCCCAACTGACCGAAAGGAGGCTCCTCTATAAGTGGGTGGGTTGCTCGGGTTCTTTCTCCAAAGATAGGTTTGTGTTTTGGTTGAGTACCTGCTTCAGGCTTTTTCAGGCTGGTTCAAAGGGACGCACCCATCCATTTCGGGACATGTTTCTAGGGGTTGATTCCCCATTCATTTCAGCCATCGTTCTTTTCAAAAACCGGCCATTTCCCCAGGGTTCTTGGTGGTTTTCTAGAAAGAAGGAAGGATCCCTGGAAAGAATGGAAATGGAAGCTACCCCTATGTTCTTTTTGGGGGGGGTTCATGGAAACCTGAGGAGTAGCCCCAGACATGCGATCGATCTTAGGACCACCGGTGGGTGGACGAGACCTGCGAGGAGTTCGTGCCGGGATTCGGATCCAGACCCCAGGCGGGCCGGACTCACCCCTGGCCGGGCCGAAAATTTCATCCGTCCAATTTCAGGTTTTTTGTTGGGAAACATTTGAATCATTTTTGCTTGTTGTGGTTCAGTGGTTGAAATCCAAGTCCACTTAACTGCCGGAATTTATTTTTCCAACGTCAACCAATATTTTTAGAGGGAATCCTGGACTTTTCGGAGGGAAGGAGAACAACTGAGCCTCGAAATCTGGGGTTGGAGAGCAACTCTTCAAGATGTGATGGGAGGTTCCCAGGATGAATACACTGCAGAAACAGAGGCGTGTGTCCCAAAGTCGGTTTTCTTGTCACAACTTAAGTGGCTGAACATCCGCAGATGGATGTCACACCAAAACCGGTTCCCAGCTCTAAGGTACCAGTTCAGTCAACAAGTTTGGGCTGGCCAGGCCCAAATTCTGCGGCGTATTTACGTTTCATGGGGTCACCTTGGGTCAACTGGGGGCGTCAACTGGTTTTACGTGGGGGACTCACAAAGGGCCCAGCTCCGTTGCTGCCTTCCGATGTAGCACGTGCTGGTTCTCGAGTCGGCTTTGGGAAGCTAATTCACTCGGTTGGTGCGGAGGGTCCGCAAAAAAAGCACTGCCATGAAACCACACAGGAAAAACGGTGGATTTGTGCCAGTGGCTGTTCTACATTTTTATAATGGTATGGAGTAGCGCGCTGCTACTCGGACAGTAGAAGACCTGGTCGGGGCGATTCAGATCCCCTCAGGTATCACCTGTGCTGTTCGTCTCCGTGCCGTGGAGACCACAACAGGTCCGGCTATTGGACAGTGGCGAGTGATGTTGCATCTCATTGGTTCCCTGGCTCGGGATTGGAAACCATCTCCAGGCGCAGCTTCTAGCGGCTGGCGCCGGGCGCTTCCGGATCCTTAAGATGCGCCTGAGCGCCCAGCGAGCACCAGCGAATCGAACCGGTTTTGGGAGTAATGGGCGTCGGTGATGGTTCCACCCCCTAAACCCTAGGTGTCCACCAAACTGGCTGTCAGCACAACTCGAACCATGCATTTGACCCAAATCGCGAGGAGTTTCAACCGTAGGTGCAAAGCATGTTCGCGTTTTCAATTGGCAACAAGCAGAGGCACTGTCTGCAACAGTGGCATTTTTAGCTACCTCTATGGATGGAACCCCGTAATATTTCCGAACGATGCGTTCAAACAATCGCCTTCTCTTGGGCGATGCTTCAGGCATTTCAGCTCTGGTGGAAGGACAGAGGTCATAGAAACGCACGTTAGACGTATGTTTGGCCCTCCAGCTTCTGGTGAATGGTTTCTGTTGCGCCAGGCCAAGTCTACTTATTCAGGCCCAGTATCCCTCCAGTTTCTTCCCCAAAATTTCTCGGTGTTCCTGGGAACCCAAGTAAATACGGGTCCCTCCCCCAAAGCCCCAAGCGCGAGTTGCCGAGAGTCTTAGGTACCGAGGACAGGGACGGTATGGACTTGTACTACGCCAACGTGCAGACCATGTCCGAGCGCGACCTGCAAAGGCTCCTCGGTTTGCGGCTCGTTTGAGGGGGGTGCAGGCGAGGATCTTGGGGACCTTGCCGAATCTGGGGTCTTCTCCGATTGTTCCCAGAGGCTCCCGATGTATTTAGGGCCCTCAAACGGCCCTGCGGGGTGTCTAATGGAGGGGTCGGGTCTTCCATTCAAAGCCCCAGGAGCCTCTGGGTTGTGTATTTTTGGGTACGCCAATCAATCTGGGGCATCTGAACATATCTTTTCTGAGTACCCGAGATGTGGGCCAAGACATGGCCGGTGGAGGGGGTGTCCGAAATGAGGTCCACCAAGGAGTGCCCAATGGAAATTCACTGCGTGTTTTCCAAGAGAGACATGACCCACCCTTTCTCATGGCTTGGGCATGTGGGGCAAAATGATGGGTGCCTTTTCGATTCCCTTGAAACCAGGCCCAAAAGGCTTCCATTCCGAAACCGAGTTGTGCTTTGCAGGGTAGCCATTTGGGGGGGGGGGGTTGGTTCAAAGAAAACCAAAAGGAACGCCATATTTTTAGGGGGTCCTCCTGTTTTGACACACATCCAATTGCACACATACCCTCCCTCCCACGTTGCCTGGCAAAGGCAACTTGATCTCCCAGGTACCCTCCAGGCGCCTTCTCTTGGGAGCAAGGCCAAAAAAGCAAACCGCCTTGAGTTTTTCTTGAGGGTCGCCATTTGCGGATGGCGTATGTTTTTGTTGGGTTTTCCCCTTTTGAGGGGCCCCCAAAAAAAATCGAGACACCTACCCACAGTGCAACTAGACTCGGAGCCAGGGGCTTCGGCGTGGAGGCGCGGACTCGGCGACTCGAAACTTTGGTGACTCGAAGTTCCTTTTGGGAAGAGGTTCCAGGAATCCTCGCTCCCGTCCCTGGACTTGTTTTTTTTGGAGGTATTTTGGGTTTGGACCGTATTTAGTGGTACTTATACCTTGGGTTTGGACCGTATTTTGTGGTCGAACAACTTTTGGAGGACTGTGTTCGGCCAATCCACGGAAGCGAAAGTCAAGTAACAAACAATTGGCGCCAATTCTCTCGCGGGGATTGACTCGACTGAGGGTTGACCCGTGGTTTGAGGTTGAACCACTTCCGGCCAAGGGAATCGCAACCATCACACGAGGGCTATTTTCCGTGCGGTCAAGCGGGAAGTTTTGGATTTAGAGGGTGTTTTTGACATGTGGATGTTTCGCAAAATTGGGACTCCAGGTAGGTGGTTGGTTTCCTTTTGGTTTCCTTTTAACACCATCAAAAAATGTATTTAGAGACACACTATGCCAAAGTTTAGCGCAGGGGTTGTTGCGGCCCGCTAACCAAGGGTTCCCAATTGGCGATGGATGTGTTTCATGGAGGACCGCCCCAGAAATGCCGTGGTTTGCCCTGAATGCTTTCCTCCTAGAAAGAGTAGAGAGCACCCTCAAAACAGTCTCTAAATTCCTTTTTGTTCGATGTCTTCCAACCACGGATGGAAGGCTCGCTCAACGAACCAAATCCCATGGCGAGCAGTTCTTCCCCCCCATTCCCAGTCATTTTCCACTGATGGGTGAAAGAACTGGAAAAGTCAGCATCTACTAACATGAGTTGCGCGAGGGCATTCCCATATCGTGTTTCCATGTGTTTCCCTTCGGAAGTCTTCATAACGGAGTCACATTGCCAGACTCACTCCCCCAAGGCAGAACGTTTCAAACGTTTGTTTTTTGTTTGATTTCAGGTTCATCACGTGAGTAGCTTACCTTTTTGCAACTTGCCCTTTCAACCAGCAATTTTTTTTGGTGCATGCGTCCTTGTCTGGCTCGCACGGTCCTCTTCCAAGCTGGGCCCTCGCACTTTTCACCAGGTGACTATGCATGCCGCCGGTGACGGGGCAGACCCCAAACTGCACAAAAGACTAGGTCACAGTTCGGTCACAAGAGACTGGAATCATATTGGTTGAGGATCATCCGGATCCTTAGCAGGTGGATGACTGTCCCTGACCCCAAGTAAAGGAAACGGTCAAAGAGACCGTGGCAGAATATGATTGGGTCCGCTCCGATTGTATTGGCAGGCCCTCGCGTATTGGGAGGAGTCCCGGGAAGGCGGGAGCGGCCGCACGAATGGTGGGCTTCCTTTTGGTTTCACTTGAAACCCCAGTTGCTTTTGGGTTCCCTTTGGGGCCGTTTGCTGGTCCCGCCTTCCCCTTTTTCTTGGGGGTTTTGCTTGAATAGTCTTTTACTTTGCTGGATGTAGCAGGGGATCTGAACTACAGCCAGCTCACCAATCTTGGGGTAAAACGGAGCTCACCCATGATGAAGGTCTCCTACTTGGATCGTTTTTTGCTTGGGAAATAGTGTCATTTGCCTGTTGCAGACACAGGGCTTGCCCAGACCTCCAGCGGTGCCCTTTTGTCTTCTCTTGGAGGGGTTTCCCTTTGGACCTGTGTGTAGTCGTGTGTAGTGCTTTTTGGGGGTATTGTTTATTGGGGTGGTTTTAGCGGAAAGCCCAAAGGAATACCCCACCATTCTGTGGATCCTCTATTTTTGACTCACACTTGTCTAAAGAAGGGGACTCTTTCCGTGAAATTGCATCGGTCAATATTCACTCCTTACTGTAAGGATGGATCACACGTACCAAGTTCTTTCAAACCTCATGGTTAAAGCTCCAGATTTGCTGTTTGGTCGTCCAAGAGGCGTCTGATGAATTCAGCACAAGCCAAAATAGAGAATCTCTTTGATTCATGAAACGCTCAGATTCGCCGCGGGCCAGCAGCGCCGGGGGGCCAGGAGAGTCTGGAGTTTGGTCATCCATGAATGACACGGGTGAAATCCTCACGACATGAGTTCATCAACTCTCAACAGAGGCTTTGTCCTGCTTCATACAATCCCCCTTTTGAAGCTGCGCCAAATTTGGCAAGCTCCCGTTCCAGTCTTTTCTGTTTGGAAACGCCATTCGTGATCCACATTCTGAACCATGGGCTTGCTTTTTCAAGCGCTTCGGAGTATCGTTGCACCGAACACGCACGTGGATCCGTCCATTTTCGCATATCACATTGGAGCAGGGAGACCAACATTTCAACCACAGAAAGAAGGGAGACGAAGCTCTCATGTTCCACGCCTGCAGCTCTCCTGGTGTCCTAACGTTGAGACCAGGATGGAAACATGTGGGGTCATTTCCGGCAGGTATGTGTCTTGATTCCTCCCCCTTGAACTCTTGTCCACCGAGAGTTCCAGGACTTTGTGCCTTTCGGAAGACCACTTCAGTGGCAGCAACAAGAACTAGACTTTGCTTGTCCAATCCTCTCAGGAAGTGGAATCCCGCTCCCAGAACCGATTCCTATCGGCTTCTACTACCTGGTTTAATGTAAACCTTTGTAATCATCTGACCAAAAGTCAATGGGTGAAACGGGGGCTCCGTTTGAGATCCGTAGAATTGTTGGAGCGACCTCAGTTGCTCCGAGCCTTTACCAAGCCCCAAGGGTAGATTGAGCGGTTACAAAAATGGCTTCCTTTGGGGTATCCAATTTCTACCCTGCCATCTATGGATCTCTTTTGAACTTTCACAAGGTTTACCAATTGTGGACCAGAATCAAGTTTTTTTTGGGCTGGGGGCAAAAGCTGAGGTAAGAGCAAGCCTACAGAATCCTAAAACTTTAGAAGGGGCCGAAAGGGGGACAGTAGCCTTTTGAATACCCGGGCCCCACACATTTGCTTTTGGAGAAGTAGTACTCGTTCTGCTCCTGTTTCGAGTGCTTGGAGGGGACCACCTGTTTTAGTGGCTTCCTGCAGACTTTCCGGTAGGTTTATCAGAACCTGCGGAGACAGGACGAAGCTCGGCTTTGGGTTACCACGTCTTTTTGGTGGATTGTTATCGGTCACTAAGCATCCTGCCGTAAGCCGAAGATTCTGCCGGTTCGGGACCCACCTGGTTTTGGTGGATTCCCTGGGATTTCTTGAAAAACTAGGGGTTTCAGGGACGGTCTCTCATCTTTTAGGGTAGACGACATAATAGAAGAGGCTCCGAACATCTGTTTTTTTCTTCTTTTTTCTTTCTGCTCCTTTCTTGTGATGTGGGGAAACCTGGCATTGGCATGGGGAAAACCCCCTTTGGATTTGGTCGCCCAGATAGGCTCGTTCGGGGTGGTTTGGGGCAGCTGTCAGGGAGGCTTCAGGAGGGTCCAAAAGGGTTCCGAGGCTGTTGGGCCAAACCCATTCACCTTCTGACCCCCGAAGCTGTCGCTGGGGAAAGCAAACACTAGAAATTTGGGGAACGCAATGACTTCTTCTTTTTGTTTTTCTTTCAAATTTGGGGTCAATGCGGTAGGGCGCTTCCGCCACCGCCACTCGTTTCGGAGCGAAGGTGAAGCCGGGGTCGCACTTGGTGGCCATGGTGGCCGCGGCCGTCTTCGAGTCTCCGGAGAGTTGGCGGGTGGTGGGCCAGGCGCCTTCGCCGAGCCACGAGCCCCGGAGATGTGCCGATGTGTAGGGAGCTGGTGCCTTTAAAGGCATCAAAATAGTTTGAAACGATTGGGCCTTTGGTCAGAAACAGGGAAACTCCAAGAATGTTTCGGGATGTTTTTTCCAAAGGATTGGCTTTGCTTTTGGGTTCCAGCTTCTGACCAGCGTTGGTTTTACTGCCTTGGGGCAGTCAAGAGATATGGAACCCGAAATGAAAGCCGGCCATTTGAGGGACCCCCCCACAGAGTTGTTGTTTAGTTTTTTGTCCAAAGGAAGCCACAAGGATATAGATACTCGATCCAACCAACACATCTTTGGTGGGGGCTTTGAGTGAGGCCTACAAACTCACTTCGTGAGTGCTTGACACTTTTTGGGACCATTTTGGTGGCAAGCAAGTTTGGACCGTCGTACACCCCAACTTCCTCAATGCCCAAGGTTTAGGGTGCGAACCTAATCCTCCAAAATTATCGCCCATGGCCCAAGGCACATGGGCACATGTGATGGCGCAGAACGACACACCCAAGCGCTTTGAACCTTATGGGGGCATTGGGAAGAGGACGGTTTGGTCTTTTTTCCACAAAGTTCTCAACTGTTTGCTCCGGATCTTGGCAGAACCTGGCGGAGCAGTTTCCCCCGAAGGGTGACTGTTTTCCTTTGACCCCCGATGCAAGCAAAAAGTATGGCCGTGGCTCAAAACAGGTGGTCTTTGTTTCCATTACCATATGTCCATTTTTGGGTACAAGTTCTTGAGCCACCGCAATATACCTTTCTTTTGCGTTTCTCCCCGGAACGTCAAGGTCCGCCACGGTCCACGTTTGCCAGGGTTTGATGCCAGGTGCCTGCGGGGGTGCGCGTTATCGTCATGGACGTGCCCCGCATGGTGGAGGGCCTCTTGGCTTCCGCGCGCGTTACCTGTCGCACTCCGGTCACGTTGGACCCTGGTCATCTTCTAGGTGGTCAGGTAGGTGCCCTTTTTAACCCCTTTTTTGGTTGGGAGGATTCCCCTACTAAAATAGACTACAGAAAAAGTTGGTACCCTTATTGGAACCTCTCTACTGGAGGACCCAGTCTTGCTGGTGCTCCGTCGGGAAGTTGAACCTGGGAATTTGCTTAAAAAGGACACAGGAAGGGATGGGTTTATAGGGCTCATTCCCTCGTTCCCTGCTGAGAACCAGGAAGATAGTTTGGTGGTAAACACGAAGGCAGGATATCTTTGCTGACTCGCCCACCCAAGAAGCGAGCTTTTCATAGTTGTTGATCTTTTGGCTTTCCGTCCTTCCGTCATTGCCCTTAAAATTGCCGGGTTTCCTTTGAGCCTTTTCAACATCTTTCCAACAAAAAGGGGCGCTCTTTATTTATGCATTGTTCTTCCACCGCAAACTTCTGGACGTTTTTCACAACGAGCCTAGCGCGGGGATAACACGAGCGACTTGCTTGGCCCATCATGAAGGTTCTTTGCTGGGGGTTCCTTAATTCCCAGTTTCAGAATTATAGGGAGGTCTCCTCCAGGCCGATCTGATATTTTGGGGTGGACTAAGTATGAAGCAAGGCCAAGCGTGGTGATTTGCCCCTCGGCTACTCAGTTGTTGCACGAAGCCTTTGACCTATGGCCGTTTCCAACGCTGATCATCGACTTCGGTCGGTACTCACCCAAATGAAAAGATGTCCGCTGAAATGGATGGGGTTTTCCTTTGTCCCCTTTCATCCCAAAAGGATAGTGGCTGGAAGCTCGAACTTGTTTACGCAGAACTAGATCGGTCTTTTTAGGTCGCCCTTGCATTTCCGCATCATTTCCCATCCAGGCAGCCCAGCTTTTCGGATTGGCTAGGGTGTGCCGTCGAAACTAGGTGCCCTTTCTCACCCCTTCTTTGGTTGGGAGGGTTCCCCTACTCAAATAGACTACAGCAAAACGAAACGGTACCCTTCGAACATCTCAAATCTGGAGGACCGGGGAAAAAAAGCTCCGCTGGAGGCTACCTCATGGTGCCCATCGTGCCCTCCGGCGCCGTGGAGATGCCGCTCTTCCGCGAGCCCGAGAAGTTCGACGGCCAGGAGGCGGCGAGTCTCGCAGCGAGTCACGCGAGCCACGCGAGCAGCGTCCGGTGGGGTCATCGGGGATGGGTTGGGCCGGCTTGGGTTTCTTTTCTGGCCGCGAGGGGCGGGCCAGGGTGCCTGTGTCGTTCTTTTTTTTTTGACATTTTGGAGGTGCATGGTTTTGGGTCCTGTCTTTTGGGTGCGAGCTGTTGGGTGGAGGTTTGGGCCTTTTGAAGCGTTTACCTTTTTTGTCCCGCCATTCCGAGAACCCTGGCAACTTGCTGGATGTGCAGCCCGCTGCAATGAAAGTAGGTCATTTCGCCATACGTTCGATGGCTATGAATAGCTGGGTTTGGCTTCTTATTCATGATCATGGTTATAACGCAACTTACTGCTGAAGTGGATGGAACATCCAAGTCGGGAAGACTTCTTGCCAGGCTCCTTCTGATTCTGACCCACTCCTTGCTCTCCCAGTTTCGTGTGCAACACGTGTATTTCCGGTGCCAACCTGCTTCAAACATGGCCCCTGGTCGTAAGGAATCAGTTGCTCTGGGAATCACGTGTCTGTAGGACAGCCTTAGTTGGAATCGCTTAGCGTTCCAAGGGCCATTTGAAACATCACAGCGTGGTTGTGCCAATTTGAAGAAATGAGCTTCCTTTTGCGTTCAAATGTCGATTCCAATGGCGCCTTAAAAGTTTGAGAGATGATCTCTAATTGCAAGCATCCAATCAATCTTAGTTCCAATTGATTTCTCGTGGTTGTCCACTGTGATTCAAATGGAAGCACTGTGTACAGTCGAATAGTATGGACTGACCATGAACGCTCAGATGTCGTGCATGCCCTGAGGTCAGCTTGCCAAATGAGGAGGAGATGAAGGCGGTTTTTGGGTCTAGAAGGGAAGGGACAATGTGGGTCTCAAATAGGGCAGCCCAACTGGCTTTCTTTCGGACTCCCTTTAAGCCAACTTGGAAGGGCAGTCTCAAGAGCACACATCCCTCACCAAGATATTTTTCTAAACGGGATAGCTTGCCGGGGGCCCATGTGGTAAGCATGCACGCCTGAGAGCTCATAAGCATGCAGCATGGGCAAGCCTGCAAACAAGAAAGCAGGGTGGCGGGAAAGCAGGTAGGGAGGGAAGCAGGGAAGGAAAGAGCAAGGAAGAAAGGAAAATTGGCAGGAGCAAAAGAAGCATAGCAGCTGGCAGCATAGGGCTGAACAAAAACACTATGGCAAAAGGGTCTGCAGGGTAACCAGTCATGAAACCACCTCGGACTTGCGCTTCCACTTGTGTGTGTGTGTGTGTGTGGGTTTGTTTTTTTTGAGGTACCTTTCCCAGGTTTTTTCTTGTAGGAAAACTACAGGCCAACAGGTCCAAATTCCTACTGACAGAGGATTTTCTCAATCGACCGTTGGAGCTCTGAGGCTTTACATCACGGACGCGAACACTTTTGCTATAGGGTTGTCAAGGGTCTGATTCCCAATAGGATCTGATTCCCCAATCGAAGAAGATGGGGCCCAAAGAAACCTCGACGCAACAGCAAGTGGGGCGGTTGCGGAGGCCAAAGCCGGGGTGCGCCCCGAGAACCATGAAATCACGGGCGGCCTGACTTCTGACGCGGTCCGTGGTTTTCTGTCAGCTTCCATGATTAGAGGGTGTGCAAGACAACAAAAAGTCGGATATACAAAGCAGTATTGGAGCAGGGTATTTTGTGAACAAAAGTATCGTCTTTGCCATATAAACAATGCAACGTCTGGTATTTGGAGTAGGGGGGGGGGGGCGGGGGGGATTCCCATTGCCCCGTCGGCGGGAGGCTGCAATCGACAGGCTCCAGAGGCCGCTTTGGGCTTAGGCAAACAGCCGCTGGAGCACTTGGAGAAGCCAAAGGAGTGTAGACAGGAGGTGTTTTCATGTTAAGACGGCTTGAGTCAGGGTTGCAACCTTGGCAACCCTGTTCCGTGAATGGGGATTTGTCTGAACATGGGCGGTGCTTCTTGGTATCCCTTTCAAAACCAACCCCAAGGGGGGCAACCCAGCTCACTGGCGCTTTTGACTTGCCTTTCCAGGCTTTTTGGATTCGAAAGGCAAACCGCAACCTGCTTTGTGGGAGGGCTTTGTGGGGCGGTGTTGAAGGTTCAAGACCTTTAGACGCTGTCTGAATCTTCTGGTGTTCAACAGGGTGAGCCCGAAAAGGTCCCTCTTTGTGGCGTTGAATTGATCACCTTTCAGTTTAATGCCGATACAAACGGAGTGCTCTTTGGTCCAATGTTGAAACGGGCAACACGTTTTGGAGCCCTCTGACGCATTGAGAGTCCACAAACTGACGCCGCTTTGAAGGTTGGTCTTGAGGCGTATCATTTTTGTTGGCCTCGTGGTCACTTCCATGGAGGCTCTGAATGCGTTTTGCTTGGATGTGTCTCCTACCACTCCTCCCCAAAACACCACCGCCCCAAGGCACTGCACCCAAATGTGGTCGATATTTGCCTTCCCCGTGGCCGGTTTGCTTTTGGAGGGTGGTGTATTTGGGCGGGTCCCACACACGCTGGTTTTGACGCGTAATATAGGTGGTCAGCAAAAACCAGAGTTTCGGTCTGTTATCTGCCCCAGGGATATGTTACTGTGTTTTCCCAAGTGACTTTTGTTTGATCGAACAAGACTAAATTAGGCGAGTTCCTTGTTTTCCCTGGTTGGTTTGGTCAATGAGTTTGTTCAGCCGGGTGTTTTTTCGTGTGTTTTCGACTCCATGTATTGTCTCCATGGGCCCGCGGTTCCGCTTTGAGGCCCAGCAAGTTGGCCTGGCTCCGCCTTCGCCGGCGCCAGCTGCGGGCGGGCGCTTTTTTTGGTCCACCGTGTTTTTTTCCGATTTCCGGGCGGCGGCGGATAAGAAGCCTGTGTGCATGGTTAACGTCAACCCCGGATTGACAAGCCCATCCTACCTGGGGGGGGTGTTCCCCTCTAATGAGCCCCTACCAAAAGGGGAGACCTTAGCGTTAGTCAGCCGGAAGGGCTAATAATCTGGGGATAGCATTGCAAAATCCACGTGAATCGATCAGCCATCTGGGCTTGGTTTATGAAATCTCCACTGGCGCAAAGTGGAGTTTGTCAATCCAGGGCCTAACGGTTTGTTGGTTTCCATAGGACACCGATAGGGGAAGGATCATTTGGTTCACTTTGTCCACACAGTAAACTCCCGGCATAACATATATATATATATGGTGCGTGTAAGGGCCTAAGGACTTAGACACAGGGCTGTGGTGTATTCTATAACTGGGCCATGAAGGGGTCATGACTCAAGGACCCTATCCGTGTAAGGTTCCCCCTACATCCCATACCGCGCAAAAAGCGCGGTAGGATTGATGTTAACCTCTGGCTAGAAAGGAAGCTCATATACCATATAAATCCAGGTTCTTCAAGAAGGCACCAGGGTATTTGGAGTGCTTTCCGTTGGCCCTTTGGCCAGGCGCAGCAGAAGCAATCCGAAGACACGGACGAAAATGGGGAGCCAAGCCGCGCGCATGAGGGGCACGCTCAGACTGATGAGGGCTGATGGAGGAAGTGAGGGTTTCAGTCAGGTTGCCAGTGATTTCGTCATGGCCCACTTGGCATCGCAGAGAGGTCTTGGTGATTTTTCCAAAGCCATGATGGGGCCCTTGGCGTTTTTTTACCTCACTTCCTGTGGTTCCGCTCCGGAGCCTTTGAAGCCCTACCAGCCGAAGAGGGATGGGATCTCTTGATTTAGCCAAGCATATGTTATGTGGGGTAAGCTAAATAAGGAACTGAGCCAGAGCATCTGAGTTGATGTGTAGCCCTTTCTGCCACTTGGCGAGACTGTTTGTTTGAGAACTTGCGTCAGGTCTGCAGCAACGGGAGGAGGCAGAGAGGAGCCAGAGCGCGCTGATCTCCAAAGTGGAGCGGGGATGCCTGGTCGGGTTTCTGGGGGGGGGGGGGGTTACTCACTTCCTGAGTTCATGAACTTTAAACTTTTTGGCAAGACCATTTTAGCGCTAACTATAAGGTTTCGACATTTTTTGGGCCATCCACTCAGCCAGCAAGCTTATCAAAGTCAGAACATGTGGTTGTTTCCCTGTAGACTTTGATCATGGCTTAGTCATGAGGCCAGTTTACGGGGCGGGGTGGCATTGCAAACGTTTCGGGCGTGTACTGCCCCGACAAACCATCACCGGAATAGTTCCTTTTTTATGGCTGCTTTGGTCAATTGTGGCAAATATCAGGCCCCCCCAAAAAACAATAAGCTCAGGCGATATCCCCAACAGCACCACACCCGCCCCGGGACCCACCTCACCGCCTTGTAACTTTATGAAGCAAAGCTAAGAGTGACAGCGCAATCGCGCCCTGATTGGGGCCCGACGGCACAATCAAAGCTCGATCGGGGCCCGACGTCACAATCGGGCCCGATCGGGGCCCGGTCGCAAACCGTTGCGTGAAACTTGTTTTCCTCAGGGCTGCCCCATTGCTTTTGCAGAACCTGGTGGAAACCTTGTGAAGCGCTTTTGGAATTTTCTTCCGAACCCAAAGCACCAAGTAATACTCAGTAATGCCAAGCATTTACTCTGCTACACAGTGAGTTTGCCACAAAGCCAGTGCGTTGCCTGAGCAAGTGAGCAAGTGACAACACAGTGTTTCGGTTTTGCTTAGTGTTCCGCCTATGAGCAAAGCGATCTTCTGAGCCCACAATTTACTGCTCCGATGGCTTTTCAGACGGTGGGCGCACGACACATTGCTTCCTTGCAGAACACTTGTGGAACTTGTGGAGCGTTGTACCCTTGTCCGGAACTGCTGTGAACCCTTACCTCAGGGCCGGACCATCCCACAGCCCGTGGAACCCTGAAACCCTCATGGAACCCCCGCAGCCTTGCTAGACTCTCATGGAACCTTACCTTGCGCAATCCGGTGGAAGCGTGGTTGACTTGCAGAACCTGGTGGAACCTTGGTGGAGTTACCTGCTAAAACCCTGGTGGAAGAACCTTACCTCCAACCACCCCGGACCACCCCGCAGCCCTTGCAGAACCTGGTGGAACCCTTGTGGAACCCTCGTGGAACCTTACCTCAAACCACCGGACCACCCCGCAGCCCTCGCAGTGGTGGAACTCTGGTGGAACCCTCGTGGAATTGTAGTGGAACCTTACCTCAGGACCGCCCCGGGGCCCCCCCCCAAAAAAAAAAACAATAGCAGGGCCCCCCCCCCCGCACAAAAACAAAGTAGGCACCCCCAAAACAAAATGCTCGTGTAGCCGTTTGGTTTCCCTTTGAACCAACTTGGAACGAGCTTCAAGCAGTTCACCCACTGGTGCAGCTCTCCGACTGAGGCAGCTTTCCCAGTGCAAGCTCCATGCTGAGCAGCAGATGCGGGAGGCGAAGCGTTTTCTCATTGGGAGGTTGCTAAGAAGGAAGCCCTGGTCGATGAGTTCGGGTGGGTAGGATTCTTTTTAAGGTGGGAATCCTATACTTGTGTTTGTGACACCCCCCCTTATACCTACTTGCGAGAGGGGGGGGGAGACACCAGGGATAGAGGAAACCCCAAAGTACTGGGAGCTGAGGCTACCAGCTGATCCCCTCCCCCACCCCGTTGCATTGGTGCCTATGTTTGGGGAAGCAGGGGGGTGGAGAAGCACGGCTCGGAATCCTGTGAAATGTTCAGCGATCGGACGGGCAGCAGCTTCAATACGTTTTTTTTGCTCCTGGACTTTAGTCACTTGGGCGCCTGGACCAGTTTAGCGGCACGCAGCGTGGGAGAGCCTTTGTTCAGTGTGTTCGGGTAAGCCCCATGGGTATAGGCCCTTTCAGGGTCCCTGGTGTAAAAGGACGTGCTTGAGTTGGGATTTGTCGCGTCAGATGCATGTCGCACAAATGAGGTCCTGGTATGCCCTTTAGTCAACGGGTAAGCAAACCAGCTGTGGGTGACAAAAAACCAGTGCATGTCTTCGGAATATTTACGTTTGGTACCGGTTCCAAAAGTCTGCCTAGCATATGGGTTTCAAGCTTACCATCAGGTGTTGGAATTGTAGAATTTGAGCAGCATCATCCTAGTGAAACCCGCCTTGGTCATTGTGCAACTGTTGAAGGGCAGATCCAGTGACGTGTGGGAACATCCAGGTACTCGTTGCTGGTGAGTATGCGTTCCACCTTGGTTAGATTAGGGGAAAAGCACTTTTTCGGGGGTCCCTCTACTTTGACACATACCCAATGGGTCAACAATCACACACCGTCCCCTAACATGGTCATTTGGACACTTAAGTACCCCAACCCCTCGTAGTTCGTTCGCCCGTACACCATGCGACTCCAGGCGCAGGCGGAATCCCAATGGCCGTGGCCTCGATTTGTCTTAGGAAGGCTCCCCTCGCGCCATGCGCGAGTCTGTGTTGCAGCCAAGAGCTCCCAGAACAGAAATGCTCCAAAGGGGGGGGCCTGAAAGCTCGGCGAGTTCGAGAAATAAGTTTTGCCGGCTGAACTAGAGGATCTTGTACAGCAGGTGGCTTTTGGACGTCTCCTTCCACCGGAACCCTTCACAAGAAGGTGATTGCAAATCAGCTCTGGCTGTCCTCGGCTTTTCTTTCGGGGGGGAGGGAGCCTCGGAGAAAATCTAAAGGACCCCAGGCAAGCCCGTGCGTTCACGCGGTCCCTGTATGAACCCTTCGGGTTTCCGCCGCTGCGCCACGTGATTCAGTTTGTCCTTCGATTTGCGAACAGTTTGCCAGGAAGCCTTGGGTTAGAATCCGGGGGTTTGAGCCTGGGCAAGTTCCGGGACAGCTTCAAACCCGGCAAGCTGAAGGGTTCCCTCCCCAGTCAAAGATTACCAACGCTTGGGTCAAACAAATGTAAAACGGCTTTGGCTTTCTCTTGTTTGCCGAATGTCTACCCATACCCTTGTCCCAGGTTGACTGGGAGAAGCTCAAACTGGGTTTGGTCTGTTTTTGCCCACGGGGCAGCCATGTGACTCTCAGGTGTTGCCTGTTGACCACACCATAGGGACGGACATCGACGACGCTTTAGAGTTGCCTTTTGATTATATGGGCATGGATCAAAATTCAATCAGCAAGGAACCACATATTTGAGTCTATGTTTCCATTTACCAGGGTTCCATTTTGGGCACCTATTTTTGACCCACGGCCATATAATTCTTCTCGGGGGTTTGGATGATGGTAAAAGCAACGCCAAGGGAAAACAACTTTCCTTGGTGTGTGTGTGTGGCCCGCACAGCGGTTGTCAATTGTAAGCCAACCTTTTTGGCCTTTGGTTTTCTCTCTCTGGTCTATGTTCAGTCAAGATCCTAGGGTTGAGGTGGACGTGACCCTGGCTTGCACGAACTCTCAGGTCCCAGCCACTCTGAAAGTGCGAGTTCTGAACAATACGATTCTCACTGGCTTCAGAGGGAAACTCACCCAAAGCAAATAACAAAGGATCCAAGAGTTGGCGAGCTTGTAAGCAGGGTGTTGCTTCCCGATTTTGTCTGCTCTGTTCAACAGTTTGTTTGTTTGTTTGCTTGCTTGCTTGCTGGTCTGTTTTCCTTTGTTTCTTTGTCTCTTGTTTGCTTGTTGCTGGTATACTCGCAGAGCACGCTTGCTTGCGCGCCGTTCTTGAACATCTCTTTGTTTCTCTGCTTGCTTGTTTGCTTCTCCTTGTTTGTTTCTGGGGTCATTATTCTTGACGGTTCCTGGGGGTTATCAAAGTCATTAAATGGAATCGGTTGTTTCCCTTTAACCCACCACTTAGGGGGTGACTCTGATCAAAGTCAGAAAATGGGGCCATCTCTTTTAAGGATTTGTGTTTATCTTTTTAGTTGTTGTGTTTTTGTTAAACAAAAACAGAAAAACAACTCGACCATTTGCTTTGCTTCCCGTGCCCCTTCTGCGGAAACACACCGAATGCGAGGCTCCGGAAGGAGCTGGCGCTGGCCCGGCGACAGGATGCCGCCGACTTGCCGTGGCTTTTTTCTTCGAGCGCTTGTGGGGCATGTCGAAGTAGCCGGAGTCTCCTCCCAAACCTATGATCTGTTGCAGGAACAAGAGAATCACACACCAGAAAATCTGTTATTTTTCGGTGTAGACTGGGTTTCGGCCAGGAAACTTAGTCCGTGGGCCATTTTAGCGGCAAAGAAGTTTGGGTTTGTCTTGGCTGGGGTCCCTTTAGTTCTATCGGTGTCTTTCAACATTACCTCTTTGGCCCACTCACGGTGAGTTTCCTTGGCAGGGAGGGAAGTAGTAAACATTGGGGACTCTGTTTGGCCAATCCACTCAGGGTATTTGTGTCCTTAGCCTTAGCCCCAACAATCGTCACTAGTCGCCACAAAAGGTTGCCTTTGGCTCAGTTGCTCCCCTGGGCCAGTCGGATGGGCGGATTCAACATGAGCCGCACCCAAACCCCCTGTTTGCCGTTTGGCAAACGGTTCCACAAAAGTTCTACTACTTGGTTTATGAGGTGAGCAAGGCTTATATATGCCTTTAGAACCATGTTATATAGAAGCAGAAGTCGGGTGATTTGAGCGGAAATTGCAGGTTGGTTCAGCCTGCCCCATGACTTTAAAGCACTTTGTCGGGTGCACGCTCTTTGAAGCATGGAGGGGCTTAGGGTTTGGGCTGCAGGTTTGGGTCAAAGCTACAGGCTAGACTTTTTGGAGTGGCTGGGTTGCTGGGTGGCTGGGTGGCTGAGTTCTGGGCGGGTCACATCTCCACATCCTTTGACTTGTCTGCTAGTTGGTTGGGCTTTGTCGTGTCCCACTCAGCACGCACAACCAATCGCGATGCCCAACCCTGAACAAATCGCCGAGTAAACCTGACGAACACCGTACGCGGCGTTAGTTCCTGGACTCTCAGCTTTGCATGTGGAGCAAGAGGGGAGAACATGGGAAAAGGCAACTTACACGGGTGAAGTAACAGCCCAAGGGGGCCATTTTCTAAGTCACTCCTGAGTTTGTGGACTTGATACACCTTTGGCTTTGAACCATTTTAGTGGCAAACAAGAAGCGTTTTATTACCTTTCTCCAGCCAATCAAATCAAGTGAGGTCAGCAAAACGCCGAAACTGGCCGCTTGTCTTCCGACTGAGAAGATTTGGCTGTGGGTCAAACCCAATGGTACCATTTTGGGGTAGGTGCACCACCCATTTTAGAACCTATTTTAGTGGGGATTGGGATGTTCACTGGGGGTACGATGGATTTTGACCCATGCCCATTTGCTTGGCAGGAGCTCGAGAACTGTGGGGAGCCAGACGCCAACAACGTGCCGCGCCCTCAGCGCTTCTCTCTGCTGTTTTTTTCCCCCGCAATGCTTGTCTACCCCAAAACGGGGCGACGTACCAAGTGATGTAAGTGATGTGCCCAGATACAAAAGAAGCTAACCCTGGACCACTTGACGCGTGCTGCTTCCTATTAGAATTATGCGCCAAATGATTTGAAGGGGGGTGTGGGGGACTTTGAAATATGTCAGGATCACAGGGGAACAGTGTGCACAGTTCCTTATCCCTTTGTGTTGACGGGATCTCATTTGAACGGATCTTCCCAGGCCATCGGTGCCTGTCCCTTTGGCTTCCCGGGACAGAAATGGCCTGTGCATCCCGACTCAGGTTCCCTCGAATGAGTTTGGTTTGATGGTTTTCAGGTTGGGGAGGGGTTCACATTTAGCATCCACAAGAACCAGTGCAGCCTGATCTGAGTGGATGTGAGTGTGACTAAAATAGGGTGTCCTGGTTTCTTATTGAAACACCCAAAATGGTAGCCCAGCTGAAGCGGCATAAGTGCTCGGGTTGGAGTACCCCCTCCCCGCCAAAAGACAACAACGAAGGGTTGAGCTTAGCTGCTCGTTGGAGGTTGCTTCTGCCATTCCTGGATCCAAAAACTCTTGGGTAGAGAAGTGTCACATGTTCTGACGGGTTACCCCCACACGCATGACACAATCCTGAGCCTGTATGGATTGATACGTTGACCCTGATTGATCACTCCATGGTTTGCATTTTTTGCATCTTGGGTTCTGTTCTTTTTGCTTTACCAGGGGAAGAATGTCCTCTGGAAACGAATCCAGTCCGTCGGACCAGTGGAACCAACATGGAAGCCAGAGCACATGCGCCAGTCTCGATGGCCAGGTGTTGCTCTAGATTCCTTCGCGTCGCTGGCCTCCATGCTTCGATGTTCAAGTTGGACATATGGTTTGCTTCCAGATTCGGATTTCTGTGGAAAGACTTTTAGGGGCCCCAAGGTCGGAAGTCCTCAAGCTCCGAGCTTTGATATTTCCTCGGCTGAGCAGTTGCCCAAAGGAAGGTTTCCTCTTTCTCCAGACTCCAAGCGAGGGCCCCAGGCCCTTTGAGGGTGCGCTCAGTTCGCCTGTTCGCAAGGCATCCGCCGCCAACGAAGCTGCTTGGCTGAGATTGGTCGGGGCTTTTTTGGGCCGGCCGGGGCTGACCGATGTAGTTGTGGACCTTACAAACCCCCCTGCAAAGGAACAAGCAAGCTCGACTCTACTTGGTTAGATCTTTTTAGCCTTTCTCATTTTTTTTGTGAAACAGTTTGTTTTCTCACAAATCAGCAACAAGTGAACCATTTCGTACAAGGGCAATAGCCGCCCAGCAAGGGAGCCAGGGTTTGCGGTGCCAGTGAAACGGAATTGCAGGCCGCGCGAGAATCAGGCGGAGTATTCCAACGGTTGGGTCATTTCAGCGGTTATGAAGCTCAAAGAGGAGGGGTAGGGACAGTCCCAAAGTGGGTGCGGATATCTGCCCTTTTGATTTGTTTTCAGGGTTTTGGCTAGAAGTCTTAAGCAATACAAGGGGCTCTGTGTAATTTCACTGGGGGTTCAAGGTACCATGAACTTACTAACAGCTACATCAAGCAAGTCATGAACATGGGCAAGTAAGTGTTAGTTCAGCCCCGACCGAGTTTTGGTGACTCACAGGCGACTTTTTTCTGAATCCACTTGAGACGTCGCTTCCGTGCCGTCAAGGCCTTGAGTTCTTTTCCGGATGTTCAAGACACCCTTTGGGCAACTTTGTTTATTGAGGCCCCAGAAGAACGAAACCACAAGTCGGGGATGCCAGCCCAAAAGGAGACAAGCAGGAGGCAGGCCGCAAAACTGAGACGGCTCTAATGGCCTTCACCGAAAGGCCGCCTTTGCGCTCGTCCTCCTGGTCCCCTCCGCCACAGCCGCTGCCTCGATGCTTCGCTGCGCTTCGACGGCGATGTTGGCAACGTCCTGTTCTGTCCGGGTCCGGGTGTTTTCAAGAGGAGTCCTGGAAATTTAGGGATTTATGATGGTTCTCCTATAAAACGGCGTCCCGAGTTCTAGAATCGGAATGCTTTTGACAGACAAGCTGGCAGATGTTCGCTGCACGCGCAATGGCCCAATCAGGATTAGAGGATTCCTGACCTTTTTCTGGGTGCGAACCTCGCGTTCTCAGATGGCCGCGCAAATGATAGCATTTGATGGGAGAGAACGTGAGTTACGCCCTTCGAATTGATCCTGGTAGGCGCCCTTCTTGCTCGGTCACCTCGTTGCACGG
Source organism: Effrenium voratum (assembly GCA_963377175.1). Taxonomy (NCBI): domain Eukaryota; class Dinophyceae; order Suessiales; family Symbiodiniaceae; genus Effrenium; species Effrenium voratum. The sequence goes on from CAUJNA010003633.1 coordinate 350,123, forward strand.
GCCTCCGACGTATTGCACTTGAACAAGCAAAGATTGCTAGGCTTGAGCCGGTCTGACCTTGCAAAACTCGGAAACCAAAGGCTGCGCAGATGTGCCCTGCCTTCTGCGGAACTCCCGTGCAATTTCCATACGTGGTTACTGAGTGAGGAGTGCCATAGGGTTACCTTGATATACAAGATTCCCGGGGCACGTGCAGAATTATCTTGGCCGTATCAGAGTGATAGCTGGCGTGGCAGAGCCCCGCGGAACTTCCACCGAGCTTCCAAATGTAGAGTCATAGGAGTGCCACGGGGGGAAGGGGGGGGAGGGTGGGTCAGAATTCTCTTGGCTGTGTCAGAGTGCACTTGCACGGAAGGACATAATTGGCGAGGCAGAATCCTGCAGAAGTGCCTGGCTGCCGTTCTTGCTGAGGGCATAGCATGTCATGCAAACGCAAGCCCTAGGCTTTGCAAAGAAGCTGCGGCGGACACGGCTCTCCAAAGTCGGCCACTCCAAAGCAACTCCAAGACTCCAAGCATCACGACCATGAAATTGGAACCACCATTCCGCCGGAAGCAATGTTTCCGCCCGGTCCAGGTCACAGTCTTGCCACGAGCTGCACTTTGCTCACTCTAAGGGCGAAGAGTCGGCGCGCGCGGAGATCCATGGTTGCAGCTGACGCATTGGTTCACTTCTGAACGAGCTGCGCTCCTGCCAGAGAGATGCTGCCCATGGGATTGATTACCGTCGGTTCTGACCCTTGACCATCCATGACCAGGCCCTGTGCCTCAGGCAAAAACACCAAAGCGAAGCGCCAACAACGTTGAAACTGAATCTTGGCCACCACGAAGTGTTGCACATCCCTCTCTCCACTCCACACGCCAGAATTGTCAGCTGCATAGCATCTGAAGGAAATGCTTACATTGATACCAAGCAGAATGCTTCACGACACCTTGCCCAGCTGAGCGAATGCACGCCACAGCTCGTGGCGCTGAGTACATTGCCTAGGTCCCCCAGTAGTGCCCTTTTACCCTTTTTTGGTTGGGAGGGTTCCCCTACTAAAATAGACTACAGACAAAAAAAAGTAGCGGCACCCTTATTCTAACCTCTCGACTGGAGGAGCTAGTTGCGGTTTTGTGGATTTTTGGACTTGAATCGGCTTTTTTGCAGCCGAGGCGTGGAGAGAAGGCGGCGGCGACGGCGCCGCCAAGTCCCAAGCACAGCAGCGGGCTCAGACCTAAAGCCGGTTGCCCCAAAGAGGAATAGGACCCTGTCGCTTTTACCCCCCGTTGGATTGGCCCTGGCAAAACACAACACACTGGTGATGCAGAGGATGTCGACCCATTTTGTCTCAGAGCGTGTCCAACATCCGCATTTCAACGGCAGGAGACATTATTTTTGACCAATTTTTGTTTGCGAGGTGGGAGATTAGCAGCAGTTACGGAAGTTTTGAGGTTAGAGGCTAGAGGTTGGGTTAGATGGAGTTCGAAGTCTGTCGTGTGAAGAACTTGCCAGCCGCGGCAACCCCCCCCCAACCAGACTCCCCACTTAAGAACATGCCATCCCCTTTGCCAGAGGATGGCGTGGCTTTGGCCCAGGATTCTGACGCAACCCACGGTTCCTTTTTGGTGGTTTCAAGCATCACCGTTTTAGCCAACTTTAAGAAACCCTTGCCCGAAGGGGATTTCGGGAACCACGGAGGTTCCTTTGTGCTACGGGGCGATGTTTTTTGAGAATACCCCTTTCTACTTGGCTGAAAGGAAACATCGCCCATGTTTAGTCCCCTTATGTTTACCAGAATTTTCGGGGGAAACAAGTTTTGGGGAGGCTTTGCGGTGCTGTCACAGTTTGCAATCATATCCGTAAATGGGTGCTCTGAGCTTTTGAAAGATGATTACTGGCTCAAGGTAGAGCATTGGTGTTTTCCATCACCAATGCTCTACCCTCGTGCCAGTGATGTTCCTTCTTTCTTTTGGAGCGTGTCCCTCAACGTGAATCAAAATTGCTTTTGGGGGGCGTTTCCCACATAAGCGGCAATGTAGAACATCAAGCGCCAAGAAGAGAGAGAGAGAGAGAGAGAGCGCTTTCTGATGGAAACCCACAGGTCTGAGGAGGGAGAGGGCCCGAAATATCACTGTCGGTGCCAGTCAGCCGCTCCACCTCCCTCGAGTGTTTTGCTTCTAAGCCGAGGCCCACAGAAACAGGCTTGCCCCAACCACATAGTTTTCCCGGGCAGACGCTTGGCTCGCTTTCGGTCAGGGGCGTAAGTTTTTAGACTATGCCCAAGCAAGCTGTTGGCATGCCGTCGCGTTTGAGGTGCCAGGAACCGCGGCGCGTGCAGTTCGGCAGCCCGGGGGAGAAGAGCGAGGAGAGAGACGCAACGTTTGGACTAATCTAGCCTTCAAAACAATTTAATTGGTTTTGGTAAGCTCTGAGATATAATCTTCAGGTCCTTCAGAATCATGGTTGGATTTGTTTTGCAGCTGAAGGTGCGCCTCCGGCTCAGGCCGCCGACATTACTGGCCTGCTTTCTTACATGCATCTCACAGGTACTACAGCGTGTGTGCGTGCCAGAGATCCCATGTGGGAAGGGGCCTTTCGTTTGACTTGGTTCATGTCTCTTGTTCTACACGCGCAGCGCGCATAGCAATGGACCAAAGCTTTGTTCTGCTGATGGCATTCTTGCCTGTTGCTTTTTGTTTGCAATGTCCTTTGTCGTTTTGTCAATTCCCAGTAAGGTTTTGCTCATGTCCAATAGGCACGCCATTCTGGTGATGCTGAGGATGCGAAAACGAGGATGCTGGACAGCGGCCCAGGGGACACCATTGTTTTTGTTGGGGGTAGTCTTTGGCAAAGCTTTATTCCCCAGGGTGTTTATTGGCAGCGGTGAGAACAATTGTTTGAAACCTAGTGCCCCAAGGGTATGTGTTCAGGAGGGTTGCTTGAACGGCAAGGTTATGTATTCCTTGTCAGGAATCGAAGCCGCCCATTTTTAAGCCAAGTATTCAACGCAGGGGGCTTCCTTCCTAAGAAGGCGGGCAAGGGCAAGCAGAACATCTAGGAGGCCGCCGTCAAGCAGGAAGAATTTCGCGCTCTAGCGCCAGAGAAAGACAACCATAAGTGTGCATTGGAATAGACTACAAGTGAGACATAATCTGGGTGATATGTAGACAGGAAATACTTTTTTTTACAGGGGACCCTCCAAATTTTCAGAAGTTTTACTTTTTGGTATGTTTCTTTTGGGGAAAACCATTTTGTCCATGAGACCAAGGCAGTGAGCCTCGGTCCTTCGCCATGGCCCGCAGATCCGCCGTGGCTTGCGACGATCGGCTTTGAGCCCGGGGCTGGTGCAGCGCATGTGCCAAATTGCAAGTAAGCCCACCATACCCAACCGAAGAACCATGGTAAATCACAGTAACTTGGGGAGTGTCCAGTAGTTTCCATGCTCCCTGCTTGAATAGTTGTTTGGGCACCCGTCAACTTGTTGGTTGAAAATGGTTCCTTCCCCACAAAAAGATAGGTTTTGGGCCAGAATCTTCTTGCGGGAGGTCGAATGGATTTTCGAGGCAGGGGCTTCGAAATAGCCCATTCTTTGGTTTTCTGGCCAGTTGCTTTTTCTTCTGCGATCTCTTCGAAATCTGAGCCCTGCACTGACCGCCAGACACGTTGTGTTTTTGTGACGCGCCAGGTAGCGCCAGTCTCAAGCCTCCGTGCCCTCCTCAGAAAGAGAGAGGGCTGCCCCGAGTGACTGACCTCGTGCCTTTCTCTTGGCAACCCCCGCCCCCCCCCCCTCCCCGAAAAATGACAATAGCAACTTGGTGGCTCCCAGCCATCCGGTTCCTTAGCCTTTTGGCTTTTTAGTGTTTAGTGGGGTTTTCCATTTGGCCCACTAAACGTTAAACTTTTAGCGGGGGATCTGAGGACAGCTCAGGCAGTTCACCTTCTGGTCCCCCTTTTAAACAGCAAAAGAGGGTAAGATCTTTGGTTTGATCCCCACGCTTAAGAGAATGGGGAAGGTCCGGCGTGAAAGTTGAGGGAATCTCAAAATTGGTTTGGTGAAGGTAGGACGGATATGTATATGTATAGATAGATGGAGAGAGAGAGAGAGAGATAGATAGATAGATGGATAGAAAGATAGATAGAAAGATAGATAGATAGATAGATAGATATACGTAGGAGAGATATGTACATAGATAGAGAGCTAGAAAGGTAGGTTGGCCCGTCGTTAGATTAGAGATTGGATTAGTTCAGGTTTGAGCCGATAGATAGACTGGATTAGATTAGATTGGATTGGATTTGATGGATAGGTAAGTAGGCAGGTAGGTAGATAACTAAATAGACAGATAGGTGGATGCATGTAAGATGCGTACATGGACAGACAGATGGACAGATGGACAGATAGCTAGGTAGATAAATCCGTGCACAGATAGATGTATGGAACAGGCAAATGGACGGAAAGACGAATCGCTAGGTCAACAGACAGGCAACTGGATAGCAGGGACACGCAACGGTAGCTTGCAACTCATCTGCGTTCGGGTTCGTGGCCTTCAGGTCCATTCAATCTTGCCCACAAAATGTAAATGACTAGGTCCCCCAGTAGTGCCCTTTGACCCTTTCTTTGGGGGAGGGTTCCCCTACTACAATAGACTACAGGAAAAAGTTGGTACCCTGATTCTACCCTCTCTACTGGACCTAGATGATGTATTCCTTATTTGTTCAGTTGCATTTAGCTCAGTGGTGATTGTTATCTGTAAATTATCGTAGATTTGCGATTTGTTCAGTGGCGTCTGCGCAGGTGGATTCAGTTTGCCTCAGGCCTGAGCCACAGCTCACAGACGAGGTGGACGAGATGTGGCGGTCGCTGCCGGGACAGCCCAGACGTCTTAGGCATTCCGAGGACCTCTGGGGGGTTTTCCGCACGTTCATTAATGGGCGTGTCTTTTCTGGAGGGGACCCTCAAAAACGTCGTTCTCCTTCTGGTTTGCCCACCTGTAAGAAAAACACAAGCAACAACCCTGAACCAACCAGCAAAGCAAGGAACTGCTCTTCTGCACATCCAGCTGGAGGTCTGAGTGACGAGCTGACCTTTTGAGCTCTTTGGTTGTCCGAATCTTTCCCTTTAAGAGCCGGACATCCTATGCGTTGGTTCTGTCCTTCCTTCAGTTTCCCTTCTCCACCAGCAACACGTGATACCTTTTTCTAGCTCGGATCTGTTTGGCCAGCCGAGCACCGCGGTGTGTTTATGGATCCCAACCAAAACCTTCAGGCCGTTATTGCATCCCACGTTTTTGTTCGCACCAAACCCATGTTGGAGGGGTCTGTTCAACAGACCGATTTGTTCATGAACTGATTCGCGTATGGCCCACTTCAAGACAATCACCCTTTGCGACCTTGATCCGCTTGTCCAGTGGCCACTGCTGGCAACCTACTTGCCGGTACCCTCCCCTTGCGCAGCTCCAGTTCTCCACAATCAGCCACTTCCAAGCTGGAAGGCCCACTTGAGGTTGACAGATGCTTTCCAGCTTTGGCCATCGTTTCGCGGGAATCCATCAAATTGCCAGGGTTGCTCACCTCATGACCAGGTCCCAACGATGCATGTGTCAAAATAGGGCTGACCCCCCAAACAGGATTACGGTTTCCTGTTGTTTCCTAAGAAAAGTAAAAGCGTTACCCAACACAAATGCGTGGTTTCTTTAGTTTTTCTATCAGGCATACATTTGCCTTAGCCAAATTTAGTATTACGTACGCTTGCAACAAAACCAGTCAAGTTGACACATTCAACATCACTTTGGATCAGTTTGGGGTGAGTTTCTGAGTTCTGTGTGTGCCATCCTCAAATCCAAAAGGGTCTTCCACCAGATGGAACCAAGCAAAAGTTGGAGGTATTAGAACCGCAAGAAGAGAACAAACAGATATCCATGTTTGCCTTGGGTAGCAAGACGGATTTAGCCAACCATTGAGGTTCCTATTCGGGTATTTCCCGCCATGGCCCCGAGGCTGCAGCGATTCCCGCAGCATCCCCATTGGTGCTTGGTCAAGGCGATGTGGACGCGTCTGTGTTGGGAACCGGAGCTCCCGTCCAAGTGGCAGACCAGAGGGGTTCGGACCAAAGCTCTCCCTTTGGGAAAGCGGATTCTCCACCTCCGTGATGTGCATCTTTGGGGGGTTGTGCTTCAAGGAAACCAAGGGAAACGCTCAATCCATTTCGGGGATTTGTTAAATGTAGTTTTGAGACAAGCCCATACTCTTGTAAAGATGTTTTCAGGCAACAAGGTCAAGGATGGTTAGTGGGCAAAAGCAGAGGTAGAAACATATCATGAATCATTCAGCCCCTCAAACGGGAGTTTCCTCCAAGAAGGTGTCATATCTTAGGGTAGACGATGAAACAGAGCTTGAACAATTGTTTGGCTTGTGTACACCCCTTTTTTGGTAGGGCAGGCAAACACATGTTGGCAGCTTTGCCGTAATAGGGGGTTTGGATTGGTGGTTTGGAGGTTTCCCCATTTGGCCTCTACAAGAAGGGCCACAAAAACCAGCAATTGGGGGTAACCAGATTCCCCTGGGTCCTGTTGAGCCCCGTTTTTTCCGATTCGGCGCAGGGAGTGCACAGTTCAAACGAGTCCTTGTTGGACTTGGCTCCTTTGGCCAGACAAAGAGTCGGCTGGTGTTCTGTTTTTGTGGCATGGGTGTTCTCCCTGGTTTTTGGTTCCCCTTCAAGCCCACCCAATGCCAAGGGGGTGCCGACGAGGCTCAGAAGACGAGCCACTAATATGGTTCCCAAGCCCCAAAGCCCTGTCCAATGGGCAAACAAGGGCAACACTGTCTTGAGTCATACGTCTCATCCAGTCCCGCTGGGAAAAAGCCGCTGCTTTGGGTTCCTGTGGTACAAGTTGCACTGCCAAACTGCGGAACTGATTGCCGGGCGTGCTTTTCGAGGGCACTCTTTGCAGGAACGCCTGTTTGAGATATGCTTCTTTGTCTGCTCTGTTCTTGGCTGCCGAGTTTGCAAGCTTCTTCTGTTTTGCTGGGACATGTCTTGAGCATTCTAAGGACCAAGAGAAAAGTGCCGCTTGGAACGTCAAGCATGGAGAAAGTGTCCCGAGCCCGGCCCAAGACTCAAATGCTCAAATGTGTTTGGGTTCCCCTGAAAAACGAAACCAAGAAAAGCCGTCGCTGGGGGGCGGATGTCTTCGGGTTCCTGGGTTCGACAGGAGAAGCGCTGCGTGTACCGTATGGGTAGCCGGCGCCCCGGGGGGAGGCTTCCATTCTGGCCTTCAATCAAGCTCAGGGGGCCATTTCTTTTTTCCCAGCCCCAAAAGCCCCCCGCAACCTGTTTCTGACCTCCACCTTTGTGGCCCAAACTGGGTTGGGGCTCGGAAAAACCTGGGTCATCCACAATCCAGTGCATCGCTTCACCGTGGGAAGCCAGTTTTTCCAAATAGACCCTTCAACAAGTGGCTATTATCATTGCCAGACGTAGCTTACCTTTTCAACTTGTTGCCTTTTTAGTTTTTCATCATATTACCTTTCAACCAGCGAGAAGTGAAACGTTTTGCACGGGGGTCGGGTTTGGTCAATTTCTGTGGAAGGCCTTCCGGTTCGGAATCCGCATCTCACCCCGTACCCAAGTCACCATTTGTTTGTTTGCCCTCTGCCCAAGGGACATTTTATACCCAGTTAGGGCGGGTGGTTTGCTTTTCAAATATCCAGACGCACCACCGCAATACAAGGGCCTAAACAGTAGAATTGGGCTTTGGGGTGCTTGTAACATAAGCCAAATCTAGTTACTGTAGGAGCAAACCTTTGGCAATTAATTAGGCCCTTGCATTGCTGCCACCAAAGCCATAGGTAGAAGCTTCTTGCAGCCCCCCCCACCACCTGCTTGCAGCCCCAAGAGCCACTCAGAGCTTCCGTGCCCTCCGGGCAGCTTCTGAAAGCGCTCAGGTCAGACCGGGAAGAAGATCTTGTGCCGCGTCACTCATGGGGGCCTGCAGGCAACTTCGGCATCGGATGAATTAGGATTCCAGGGTTCATAGTTGTGTTGGTTCCGAATGAACAGCTCAAAGATGAGAACATGGGTTCTCTCAGCTTGATCCTGCAACACACGGGGACAACTGAATCGGTTCTCTTTGAGATTCAGAGCTCCACCAGGGTAGAGATGTGCGTGTTTGGTTGTGAGGGTAGCCCTTTTGGGTTGGCAAAGGACAGAAGGAAGACCATCATTTTTGGGGGCCCCCTATTTGGCACATCAACACACAAATGATCAGGGCATCGGTTTTAGATGGTTGCTCTATTGGCTACTATCATCGCTCTAGGGCCTCCATCAGTCAGCTCAACACCGATCTTTTCACTTTTCGGTGTTTGCATGTGCATCTGCCTTTTTATTCGTCGTTAGTCACACCATGAAATGCAGGAGGGGAACTGTTGTCAGTTCATCCCACTTCGCCAGCCACTTTTGTAGGTCACTAGGCGTGTTTCCCTCTAGGCTTTACATGATTCAGGGTTGGGTACCTGGTGGCAACAGACATCCTACTTTCTAGATGAGTGTTCCACCATCTGTTATGCAAGTCTTGATGTTTTGCCACAGCCTTTGTACATTGAGAGACCCCCACACCAAAACTCAACAGGCCCCAGGCTACGAGTCTCGCCAGGGGTTCCCTTTTTCTTCGTTTGCGTTGCGGAGTTCGGGGAGCCAAGCAATCTGGCAACTCAAGTGCCACGCTCTTGGACTTCCCGGTTAAGATGCTGGGCATCTCATTTGCACCAGTTTTTTTTTCATATTGGGATTGTCTCCATCCACAGTTCTTAACATCTTCACAATTCCTTGTTTAGGCCTTTTGTTTGGGAGTTGTCGGCAGACTACTCTAAGTCTTGCACCCCCCGCGCCCCGCTGCAGGTCCGCGTCGGCGGCGGATGGATGGCCGCTTTGTCCTTCCTGGAGAGGCTGGCGACTCGCGTCGGGCGACTCGAGTCCGCAAAGCAGGTGACTTGGAGATAGCGGTTCGGGTCAAAGGTGGTCATTTAAGTTTTTTGGGAAGACCATTTTAGTGGCAAATAAAATGTTTGAACTTTATGGGGCCAATCCACTCAGGAAGTGAGCACTGGTGCGGGATCTTGTTGCTTTCCTTTTAGGGCCCAACTGTCTGCTCGATTGAGTGGGAGGACTCCTGACCAAGCGTAAGCGTCCCTGTCACAACGGCAGAGTGCCAGATGCAGCGAAACAATCAGCAGCCCAAACCTTTCCGCGGCACCACCCCGGCACAAACTTGGCCGAAGCTGGAGGTGTGTTTGATGAGAAAAAGGTGACCCAAGCCTGTGTTTGCAGATGTCACTCTTTCGGGGATTTGAATCTTGATCTCCTTCGGGAGGTTCCCACATGACATGCCGGTATCTTGGTTTGCAGGGCATGGGCGGCTGGTTGCCGCCACTTCTGGCTTGATCGAGGGGTCCCGTACATGGGATGACCAGGGATGCCACCAGCAAAGATGATTTCCCCCCACTTGGAAAGCAGATCCTTGGTCAATCTGCCGGCCAGGAATATATGGATCAACCCCCCAACTTCTGCGAGTTCACTCGGGTGAGCTGTGAACTTTGAGCGTCACCCTTCTTGTTGGGCGATCCAACAATTCCCCAGAAAACAATCCCTTTGTGCGGCTCACAAATCGCGCATTGAAGTTGTGGTAAAACACATCCGTTTCATGGACCTTCAATGACCAGTGGATACATGGAAATGCTCCTTTGGGGTTCCCTAAGCACCACCCAGAAAAAAAGGAAAAGAAAACGACACTTTGCTTTGAGAACCCCTCCATAGGAAGCACAGCACTCCATGGATTCTCGAAATCGGCAGGTACGGGCCGATGAACATGGGCCGCTACGCGGAAGACCACCAGTTCAACTGCCCGAAGCCCAGCGGTTGCCAGGGCCAAAGGCAGGCCCAGCGCGGAACCCACAAGTGCTCCAGGTGTGGAGAAATATCCTTCTTGAGAGCCAGGTTTCTAAGTTCCACGTTGGTTTGTAGGGGAGTAGTAGGAACGGTCATGCAGACCAGAAACATAGGGGTTTCTGCGGATGGGACGCCATGACCATGGTTCACAGGAGCTTTGATGGCACATGGATCAGGCGGTGAGTTTTCCGATGTCAGGCGACACATTGGAAGATCCGAATCCCCCTGTTTCCATTTGCTTCCGAATTGGAAATTATCTTGCTAAAGCCGTGTCACGGCGCATGATTCAATGATTTTGGCAGAAATGAGGGCGAGGGGGAAGGCGCCAAAATTCTATGACCCGCTCAGAAAGGCTCGCAAGGAACCCTTTGAAACCTTTCCCGCGAGAACGGGTGGGGCAACAGGCCTTTGGTTTCTCCCCGTGACCATGGCTTAAGAATTTGCATTAATTACAGCGCGCTCATCGAACTGGTTGATGAGGGGAGGATTAGCATCTTCATTTCGATAGCTTGCCTTGTGCGGGTGACATCCATATTTCCTTACATAATTTTAGTCTGGTTGAACCGTGCCTTTTGATCATTCCTTTCACTTAATTTCAAATGAATGCATCTTAGCAGGGAACCAGCTCAATGTGGTTGGTGCACAACAAACCGCTGATGTCCATCAAAGGGTCCCGCATCAAAATTAACATCTAAATGTTGCTCGAAAGGCGGAAGGCCCCAGTTGGGCTGTGTCTTTGTCTAAAATGGATTTCGGTTTTCCTGTGGGTTCCCCTTGAACACCACAAAGAAGCTGAAGCGGGGTAGCCTCAAACAAGTTTCCCTTCAACGTCACAAAAGATGGTCACCCTGCAAAACGACGAGCCGGCCCGAGCCTCACGGCCGAAACGCCTCGGCCATGAGGCGCCTCAGTGGACGTGCCGGCCTCCATGGAGAGGCTCTTGGCCGATTCCTCGGGCGTTCCTTATGTGCCATCGCTGGGCGTCCCTTCAAGTCCCTTAAAGAGAGAAACAGACACAGACACGGTTCTCCTCTTCAAACCACCCCAGAACGAACACAGACACAGACAGACAGAAAGACGGACAGAAAGACGGACAGAAAGACGGAGAGAGAGAGAGAGAGAGAGAGAGAGAGAGCGAGAGCGAGAGACGGAGACAGACAGACACACACACACACAAACACCACACCGCACCACACCACACCACACCACACACACAACACACAACACACAACACACAACACACAGCACACAACACACAACGCACAACGCACAACGCACACAATACACACAACACACACACACAACACACACACACAACACACACACACACGCACTTGCTTAACGATTCCCAGCACTAAATGTCATGAGAGTTTTGGGCCATCTGATTCATGACCAACAAAACGGTACGTTAAATTACGTAACCCACTTGTTGAGCCACGGGGTCACTGATTCGCAAAGAACATGTACCCTGTGCCAAGGTTACATCTTGTTTACTGTACTGTTGAGTAGCTAGTAGCAGCCACTCACTCATTTTGGCTCGCCTTTGAGCACCTCGCGTAGGCCACAAGCAATTGGCACTCAATTCACCGCAGCTCAGGCCTGCCGGCCTTCTGTGAAACTTCGGAAATTCTACAGAGCTCAATTCTTCATGGGTCAAAAAACGCGAAAAGCGTGTTTTGTTAATACTTACACATCCTTCCAAGCCATAGTAGACACTCATTGCGCCTAACTATGATCTTGCTCAAGCCCCTGGAGTAGATACCCTGAGACCCTGAGATATATCCTGTATTTGCCTGGCTACACCGCTATATACCCCATATGTTCCTGCCATCCGGTTCCTCGGGCACTCACTCGACACGTAGTTATCTTCGGTTATCTTGGAACTTTCCGAGTGCCAGGATTTGATAGCTGTTCTGGGAGGTCCCAGTTTAGTGGGAAGATGAACAGAAGGGCCCAAGGCGAACGCTTTACTCGAAGAATCGTGGCCAAATTTGGGTTTGAAGTGCCTCACAGCTCCGTTTGAATGATTTAGGCCTTTGGTTGGGTGCCGTTGGATCTTTGACCTATATTTGTTCCACTCAGAGCATGTTGTTTTTGCGCAGGGGCAATCGCCACACAGCAAACCCACTTAGCTTGAACTCTATCGGGTTGGATTATTATTTGTCCTTGAACCTTTTAGCAAAAAAAACACAATATTTTCTACAAACTGGTGTTTTGTTGGGGCAGGACGGCACTAGCCACGCCACTCAAGTGAACCCTTGGCCCTCCCCCACTCCTCTCCCCCACTCCTCAAATTTACTGTTTCTGTGCTGTGCTTTTGGGGTACCCCCTGTTTTGCTGACGGGAAACCAACAACGGCCGCCGATTTTGGCGGGTCCCGGACGTTTCGCGTCGAAGCGTCCCGAGGTGCCCACCAAGAGCTGGGCGCAGCGGATCGGCATCAGCAAGTCGCACGCACTCCGAGCCCGGCGAGTGCATGGTTTCCCCTTTTTCTTCGGGGGGGGGGGGGTTCCCCCTGAAAAATCAGCTACCATACAAATCTTCAAATGCGTGTATGGGGACCCTGGAAGAATCAACTACCAACATAGAAATACCTCTATATATATATATATACAAAATACGTGCTGGAAACCTGGGCTCGTTTCCCGCCTTTTTGCAGGGGTATGTTCTGCCAACCTCTGACCAAGAAAGGAGGTCTCGCAACATATCATATGCCCTTTAAAACACGAATAGTTGGAGTTGGGGCTCCGCACCTCAAAACATTGACTAAGCCACGGTCGGGTACAAAGTTTATATTGGGTCCGGTCGTTTTCCTGTTGGGACAACATGTTTACCCCTGTTTATTTCTTGCAAGGGGTCATTCAAGTTTCTGTATACATGCCTATGGAGCCAAGGGGGCGTTTTGACGTCTTCATTTGAGCAAATGCCCAAAGCAGTTCGGCTTCGATTCAATGTGGCTTTCCGGGTGGATCATTTCCCCACCTGAGACAGCCGGGCCGTTGAATCATGTTGATCTGTGATTGATATGGCGCATGCCAATCCGAGGAACCCCCACATGGATGAATTCCCCACAACGGAAGCACCCCTGACTGGGATGGTTCTCTGGATTAATGCCGGGTTGGAGGTTGACATTTGTTTGAGATTCATGAATTTGTCTTGGATTCGATGCTTGATTTGGAGAGGGCATGGGGTGAGCCACGAAGTCTTTACAGAAGTTAGAGGGACAAGCGACGCAGTTTCAGCCAGAAGCAACTACGGGGGAAGAAGCCCACTCATTGTCCCATGAGGGGCAACGGCATTTGACCGTGGAGCAGCCTCTGGCAGGTTCCCAAACAAACTCCAATCTGGTGTTTAGTTGCTTTTGGGATCCCTTTGGTTTTTCAATAGGGATTATGGACATGGGATAAAACAAAAAATGGAATCCGATGCTCCATGTTGAACGGAGCCAATCCTGAGGGCTACGCGGCACCTAACAGAGCACCAATTCTGGAACCGATTGGTGGAGCTCAAATGGGTGCGCGCTGGTTTAGTTGGTACCCATAGCTTGGTGAAAAGGGAAAGCAACAGGACAACCACCTAAAACAGCCTCTGTATTTTGACGCATGGCAGGTGCACCACCCATTTTAGTCTATTTTAGTAGGGATTGGGATGTTCACTGGGGGTACGGGCTTTTGACCCATGGACATATCTAAGTGTCCTTTGTGGCCCCTCGCCATTTGGCAAGGCCGGACATCAGGGAGCAGCGTCGCATGCAGGCAGAACTCGTTCGCCGGGAGGGAAATATCGTCTGAGGGCACACTCACCAAGGTTTTGTGGAGGAGTTTCTTCCATTTGCTTAAGAATATTTGTTATTTTCCCCTGTTGGTTTTAAAGGGAATCTATCACTACTGGAAATGTGTTATTTTTCCAGGGTCTTGGCCAAATGGAAGGTTTGGACGGGATTCTCACGAGACTCCAATGTCAAAGGGGCACCAAATCGATATTGACGACAGTGGCTATCATTTCCCCAAATGTTCACTGCCACCTTTGTCAGACGCTTTAAAGGGGGGTCTACTTGGTGACGTTTGGGCCCTCGGGCCTAAGGTTGATTGACCCAGAGCCAAAAACTAAAAGGCTGAGCATCCGCACAGATTTTATGGTTGGCATTGTCCCTTGCTAGCCTTGGATGCTTAGCCCACTTAGTACCTTGTCGGGGCCTTTTCAGGAGGACCCTAGTCTTCCGATCCCTGCCAGCTTCCTTTTTTGGAAAGAGGATGAATCGGTCATACACGTGGTAAGTGGGACAAAGGGGAGTAGTTTTCTTCCAATCATGGTTACCCAGACCTGGCCGACCGTTTTTTAAGCGGCAACAAGTCTTAATTTGTTCAGAAGTTCTCAGTTTGTCCCAGGGCTATGCCGACGGTGGAATCATACCGCCCAAATTTCCCCCACAGCCGAAAGCTATGGAGTTGATCTCTGCCCAAATCTCCGAGAAGAGTCGGAACAGCTCTCAGGGTTCCGGAAGGGTTTCTACCCTTTTTGGGGTGCTTACAAAAAGAGACCAAAGGAACACCGTCCCGGGAAAAAGCATGGACTGTCCTCTTCTCGTGGCCTGCACGTGGAATTGCATGCACGGAGCCGCCCCTTGTGCCATATTTCTGGATGGGACAATCCCTCTTGAGAGAGAGGCTACACTCTCTGGTGCAGAGATATATGTCTTCGATGATTCTAGGAGTTGATCCCCCATTATTTTGAATCATGGTTCTTTTCAAAAACCAGCTGTTTCTCTGGTTTTTGATGGTTTCCTGAAAAGAAGGATCCCTGGAAAGAATGGGGAAGGTCCCCTAGAATGATTTCGTGAAACCCCAAAAGACAAGTGTCAGACACCTTCAGGAACGATATAGTGATGCCCAAAGAGCAGAAGCGAAGTAACTTCCCATTCCAAATCGCCCAAAGTAGGCAAGTACTAGCAAAAGGACCCGCTTTTCGCCCGTTGCCAGTTTCAAAAGAAAACCAAAAGGAAACCAGCCATTTTAGGGGCCCGCCTATTTTGACTCATACCCATATGACCATATTGGGGCTGGGGACAATGCCGGGAGTTGACCGCTTCAACCCAGGAATCGGGGGAATCCTTTCGGGGAATCTGCGTCTACCTTGTGACCAAACGATGGAACCCCACGTGCGAGAGATCTCGTGAGGACAAGACTGTGGAGGACCGCCGGTTTCAGCAATACGTCCGAGAGGGTGCCCTCCCTGTTTCTAAGGGCCTTTGCACAATCAGAGTGGGGTTGCGAGGATTTTGTTAAAACCAAATTAAAGCCATGATCACAGGACAAGAATGTTTGTAATTGTTCAGCCTAGCCCTTAATATTAACCCCCCAAATGGGGAATTGCAACCGAACGTTTCCTGGGGGGGTCTTCGGTCTTTTTCCCGGTTCCGACTATATGTTGCCAAAAATAGGGCGACCCCAACCATTGTCGTTCTCCTTTCGGCTTCATTAAGTAGTTAATGTTGGATACTGTTGCATGACTAACGAGCTCATGGTGGCAAGACCAGCGATACAGTAGCACCATGTAGCGCCCAGAGTTTCGGCTTCTTGAGGATTCAAATAAATGTGACCAAAACAAAAAAACTGCCACGGGGGAAACCACCCCGTTTGCGCGATGCCCCCTGTTATGGGCCGAACAAATAATTCCCTTTTCGAGCTTCGCCAACCCAGATGCTTGTTAGATCTCATAGGGAGCCCAGGTCAAGAGTTCTATGCATTGGCCAGAATGTTTCGTGCTGGAAAACGACTCCAGTGAGGCCCTCTGCCCTTTGTCCTTGGGATTGTTTTCCTTTCAGGCCTCTTCACGGAGATGGGCCTGATTCAATTGTCCCCATTCTTTCCAACCCTGTCTGGCTGGAAACAATGATTGAACAGAACGGCTCACCTCTCAATTGTGTGGACTTGGAAGACCATTGTAGTGGCAAAGAACAAGTTATGGAGATATGTAAGTATTATGTAAAGCTAAAAGCTATATGTAAAGCTAAAAGCTATACCTGGTCAACCAATCAGCTTGGGCACTTGTTTTGGCCAATCGACTCCCACAAATGGAGCGTTCGCTCAGGAGTTGCCTGAAGAGGCTGGCTTCCGAAAGTCTGTGCGATCACCGCAGTATGATTTCTTGCCGCACTCCCTGATTTTTCCTAGACTTCATACTGTTGGCAAAGACCATGTTACTGGGGTCTCACAAAATATGTTTCAAGGTGGACCAAATACCCAGGAACTAAGCATATTATAATCGATGTTCCTTGGGGAGTTGGCTATTCATAATTGCAAGCAACAAATTTGAACATTGTTTAAACTCAGCTCGAAAAGGTTAAGGCTACTCCTGTTGGGGTCTTCAAAGGGAGACCAAATGGAAGACGCACACAGCTGCAATGGTGGGTTGCAGGTCGACCCAATTTTGAACCTGGATGTTCGAACCTCTGGATTCAACTGAGGGTTCGTGAATGGCACTTGTTCTAAAGCGCTTTCCGGTGGGTTCCGTGTTGATTGGAGCACGTCTCGCCGAGATGCCAGATGGTTTTCTGTACTTTGCATGACCAAGCTGAAACAGATTGCAGTGTCACTTGGATGTTGAGCCCACGTCAGGGAAGCAGGTAATGACTATGATTGGAGCGAAGCTAGTCCCGTTTAGCCGCCTTGCAATGATGGTTGTCACCGAGGCACCCTCTTTTCAACCAATTGTCGTGGACTCTGACAAGAGGGTTTTGTAAAACTACGGTTCTTCTGGACATCCAACCCGGACGGGGACCCTTGTTGTTTTCTTTTGGAGGGGCGTCCCTTCAAAATGCCCCAGCCAACAAGCAAGTGAGTCACAGTCCCGGGTGAAGGCTAGCAAGGGACAATCGTAGCTATAGGTTTGTGCGGATATTCGGCCTTTTAGTTCTTTGCACGGCCCTAACCAGGTGTTGATGGCTCAGCTGCCCCGTCTTCTAGGTTTCGGCCAAAGCACCGCATAGGTCCCTGAAACAGATCTTGACTTTAACCTTTCGCTTTTGGGGGAAAGTGATGAGTTGCCCCAGTATCATGCAACAAGTGTTGTTTTTGTTGGCAGAGAGCAATAGCCATAGATTGTGGGCCTCCTGGTATACAAAGCTAACTTCCAGTAGAGTCTCCTGTTCTCTCCGAGCTGGGGACCGCGATTTAAGTTCCCTATAAATCCTTCATGTTGAGGGTCACCAAATGAATGCTTGGGTATGGGTCAAACTTCGCGGTCTTCACGGTTCAGGGGGACCGCAGGTTCTAGTCCTTGGTTCCATTTGGGGTACCCGCTTTTTTTGACCTTTGACCCACCGTTTGGTTTGGTTTCGGCGGCGTTTCGGTCTTTCGGTCTCCGCTCAGGCGCGGAGCTTTGGGGCAAAGATGGCCTGGAGCAATGTGGCCGGGTCCCGAGGGATGGGCGAGGGCGGAGACACCGAAGCCAAAGGTCAGTTGCCCCCATCCCCCAAGAAGCTTAGGCAGAAACCGTTCAGTCAAGAGCATTTTCAGATACGGGTTTTCGAGGAAGTTGTGGAATCCTTGCAAACCAACAATACTCAACCAACAAACCATGGCAAAACGTGGCTAATTGAAGGCTTTTCGCGTTCTCTTACTTGCAATATTTCGGGAATCCACCGCAGGCCGCCTGTGCCCCAGATCTGAACCCTTGAAAGAGAGCCCCTTCTACAACTCACCTCCCAAGTCATTGGACTTTAGCACAGGAAGAGCAGTTTGGTGGTAAGCAGCACATCTGGACTTGTTCAGGCCAATCCACTCTATTTAGAGGAAGGGTCCCTTCCGAACCGTTGCTCTGGGTTTGATGGCCGGTTGAGGGTTACCCTTCTGGGATGTTTCAACGAGAAACCTGGCGGAGTCGCCGCCGTGATGCTGGTTCTTGCTTGGAGACGAGGGGTTCCTGATTCTCTTTAGATGAAGTATAGTTAGCCCAGATCCAAGTATTGTTTGGGGTTCTAAAAGCTGCGTTTGGACGAGGATTCCGTTTCACCATGGGGCAGGTCATTTGGACAGGGTTCCCGGTGTTGCAGTGTTGATGATGATTTTAACGTCAGTGTTTGGGCCAAATTAAGCCGAGTTTCTTTCTGCCGGGTTATATTCCATCTTGTTTTTTGAGGGAAGGTCAAAATTGATCAACATTACTTTTGGGACCCGGATGGACGTCATCCAAACTCACTCCCCTAACCGGGCGGGGGGGGGGAATCCCATAACTAAGATTCACCGCCTTGAAGGGTGTTGTGTGTTGCGCATGTGCCAGTTGAATAGCTAGACCCACTCGGTTGTCAGGGACCCTAGACAGGTTCTTATAGACTGGCAAAAGGACAGCCATCTCGGTCGTCAAGGGCCCTAAACAGGTTACAATACGCAAAGGACAGCCATGCGGATCACATCCCAAAACTCATCACTGTGTTAGGACTCTATTTTAGGTCACCCAAGGTTGGTCGAGATCAATCCTTGTATAATCGCCTTCATCCTTATGTCAGCCAGATGAGAGGTGTTTAACGTGTCATCGTGCCCCACTGAAGATTACAGACTAGGATTAGGGGCACTTCCCGTTTTCCGCAGGCCAAGCCAGATGAGGCCGGGAAGCTCAGGTGGTGCTCGCATTGCCTTGTGAAAGGAGTCATCTACCGTGGAAAGTCCGGTTTATCAAAATGTAAAATAATGGGTGTTTGGAGAAGGATTGCTTTTGGAGGAGTTGGAGTCCGTTGGATTTTTTGTTTGGTGGGTCCTCGCTACAACATGGAATCAACACCCAAAAAGGATTCCAATGTGTTTTTGTTACCGTTCAGGTCTCCAATCCAGCCGCTTGGATCATACACCTAAAATTCCCAAATATGGCAATATGTTTTTCCTGGTGTACCCCGGATGTGCACCAGGACCAAGGTCAGAGGTGCTTTAGCAGCAACCAGCGGAAGTGAGGCAAAGGCTAGTTCGCGGTGGGCGACAAGATGCGAAACCTACCCAAGTCTCCAGTTGTGCCCTTTGCTTTCTTTTTTTTGCTGAGAGGGCTTTCCCTTAAAACGAATACCACAAAAAACATGCAATTACGCAAAGTCCCCCAGTTTCACAACCTTCAGGTTCCTGACTGCCAAAGATGAGCTTCAGGGAAAGCGACTCTATCCGCAATTTCAACTCAGCGACCAGTGAACACAGACATGTCCACAAATTTGACAGCACTGCGGATATTTGCAGATTTCCATGACGGCAGAATTGCGGACAGCCCGTAACACATGTACGTTTGTTTCCTTTGATACTGCATGTATTGACCATAAGGTGATGCCTCGTGACTTAGTGGAGTTAGATAGTGGCAGGTAACCAGGATGGTTTGTTTTGGTCTTCCACTGACTACAGAGGCTATGCATATTTGGAGTCTCCAATCAAGCGAAGGGGTCGACGGGGATCCAGGATCGTGTTTGCTGGGATTTAGTTTTTCTTCGGTGTGTGGTGGCTTTCCAGTCGGAAAGAGATGTTCATCCCCATAGACCTTCGGAGAACCATTCCAAGGGGTGTTTTGTTGGGGTCCTTGTATTTTCCCGTGATTTTCCTTTTGACAGCGTAGATGTGCGCGAGCTTACTTTAGGGTGATGTTTGGAGTCAGCCAAGGAACCCTCTCTCTCGAGGGAACCGGCGGATAAAAGGTTCTTGGTTGCGGCTTCATTTCCGCCGGCATGTCGCTTAGTGGTTTGGTTGTTCGGTGTGCATTTGAAACGGATCTGCAACAAGTTACACTACTCTAGCAAGCGTCAGAGAAGGGCTTGCGCCTTCTCCTTTGGTTTCATCATCAACTACTTCTGAAATGGTAGCCCATGAAAAAGGCTTACGTGGGGCTGAGGGCACCTTCCTTCAAGCAAAAACATCGACAATGAGAAGGATTCCGCGACCCTCAAAAGCTGAGGTCTTCACCCTTGAGCTTTGTGGAACATTTGTTGTTGAGACTCCAGTGCGACAGAGAATCAGCTTCCGTAGTTTGGTTTGCAGATTTGAGCCCCCAGTTCCTCCTCTTGAAGCCAAGGGAGGTATCCCCGAAGCTAACCACCCCGCAAAGACGTGAGGGGTACCTATCTGGGTCTCCCTTAGGATAGACTTCACGCAAAGCACAATCTGCCTGCTTGGAGCACCCGGGTTTTGGTTGCCAAAACGCGGGTTGCCAAACAGGAAGTTGATGAGTGCGAGAAGGCGCGGATCCGAGTCAAGATTATATTTGTTACTCCAGGCTCTTGAACCACATATATATATAGATATAGACATATCTACATCTACATATATATATAAGATGAAAAGAAGGAGAAATAGAAAGAAAGGAAAACATGGGACATAGAAAGAGACGCTTAGAGCTGGTCCAAATTCTATGACTTTATTATTGGCCCAGCTCTTGGTCGAACCGTTCACTTTCCATCTCTCGCTCCCTCCACTTGTCTATTGCTGTGAACCTTGAAATCTCTGGTCACTTATTTTTCCTAAGCTTGCGAATTTGGAATCTCTAGAAGGGGAACTTGGTTTGAGTCTAAATTTTAAGGATATCATCCACATCCAAACTTAACCCGTAACCCCCCCCTCCTCGCCCAAAGCCTGGGTGAACTGCGGGGGTGGGAAAAATCCATCCAGCCGAGCGAGCCTCTCCCGCTCAACAAGGGATTTGGAATCCTGAAAATTGGTGGCTTCCTTTTCGTTTCCCTGAGATACCCTCAAAAAAAGGTCTCACACACACACACACACACACACACACACACACACACACACACACACACACACACACACACACACACACACACACACACACACACACACACACACACACACACACACACACACAGACACAGACACAGACACAGACACAGACACAGACACAGACACAGACACAGACACAGACACAGACACAGACACAGACACAGACACAGACACAGACACAGACACAGACACAGACACAGACACAGACACAGACACAGACACACACACACACACACACACACACACACACACACACACACACACACACACACACACACACACACACACACACACACACACACACACACACACACACACACACACACACACACACACACACACACACACACGCACACACACACACACACACACACACACACACACACACACACACACACACACACACACACACACACACACAGACACACACAGACACACACAGACACACACACACACACACACACACACACACACACACACACACACACACACACACACACACACACACACACACACACACACACACACACACACACACACACACACACACACACACACACACACACACACACACACGCACACACACACACACTCGGTTGACAAGGTTGACGTCCATTTGGTGAGGTGGTTCAGAAAAGCTGGTACTCAAATCGGGTTTCGTCCCTGCGAAACGGATGTTGCCCATCAGTAGCTTACTTGTCTAAATGTTTGCCTTTGTGGAGCCTTGTGGTTGCCCCGACCTTTGCCATGAGTTCCTGGACTTGGTTTGCAAGGGAGACCTGTTTAAGCCGCTGACATCTTTTGGCCAGCAGAACTAGCCACGCGTTCAGATCTGTGAAGCGGGTTTGGGACCAACACCGTTTGGGTTGTCCCAACACGACAGAAACACGCAAATCGAAGCACGGTGGACATCTCTCTCAGCACCCCTCCCTGCCTCAGCTGTTCAGCTTTCAAACTTTAACATTAAGAAGTGTTTAACCTCCCACTAACCTGCATTAGAACAAAAACTTGAGCAAACATAGGCAGGTGGCGATATCCATCATGCATAGTTCACTTAATATGGTCCATTCAAGTTTTTGAATTCTGACCGCTTTTTTTCGCTTACTTTCCCGTCCTAGCGGTTCTCCCTGACTCACCAGTTCTGTGGTAATTCTGAAGATTCACGTTGATGGACCCAGCCAACAATTCATTGTCCAGATTCGAAGATGTTGTCTTCTTTCAAGGCAATGCTTTTCGAATCCCAGACCATCCTGACTGAAGACGCCACATGGCATGGGGTGGTCTGGATACGGAACCCTGAATTTGGCGGGTTTCCTTCTTACCAACTTCCTGATCAGGGTACCAGCAAAGGAATCCATTGTTGACCCTCTCCCTTTTCAGTGGGGATTCCTTTTCCCAGGGGGACCAGGACCCCTGATGAACAACTGGGGAAAAGGCAGGTTACACAAATGACCAACCCGCAGAACCCGAAGCAGGAACCCGAAGACACGACTGGCCACTACGAACCACTCCAGAGCCCTTTCTCCCGTGCGACGACCGCCAAGCTTCCAGCAGTTGGGGACAAACATCACCAACAATGGGGTCACTCCGCATGGTTGTGAGGGCCACTTTCTGTGATACCAAAAGAGGACCTGAACCTGAAAGCATTTTCCATGAGACGCAGCCTGAATCGGTCCTTTTTTCCAACCATGCATTTCACTGTCTACTGTCCCTGTGCATTCACTCTGTACTTGCCCTATGCATGCCTCTATGCATTTCACTGTCTACTTTCCCTGCGTGTGCCTCTATGCATTTCACTGTCTACTTTCCCTGCGTGTGCCTCTATGCATTTCACTGTCTACTTTCTCTGCGCATGCCTCTATGCATTTCACTGTGCGCTCTCCCTATGCATGCCTCTATGCATTTCACCCTGTACCTTGCCCTATGCATGCCTCTGTGCATTTGACTGGGTACTTTCTCTATGCATGCCTCTATGCATTTCACCCTGTACCTTGCCCTATGCATGCCTCTGTGCATTTGACTGGGTACTTTCTCTACGCATGCCTCTATGCATTTCACCCTGTACCTTGCCCTATGCATGCCTCTGTGCATTTGACTGGGTACTTTCCCTATGCATGCCTCTATGCATTTCACCCTGTACCTTGCCCTATGCATGCCTCTGTGCATTTGACTGGGTACTTTCTCTATGCATGCCTCTATGCATTTCACCCTGTACCTTGCCCTATGCATGCCTCTGTGCATTTGACTGGGTACTTTCTCTACGCATGCCTCTATGCATTTCACCCTGTACCTTGCCCTATGCATGCCTCTGTGCATTTGACTGGGTACTTTCTCTATGCATGCCTCTATGCATTTCACTGTCTTCTTTCCGACTTTGCAGCCGGAGCTGCGGGGACGCTTTTCGCACACTACTTTTGTACTTAAACAAGTTGCGACTTTGCAGCCTGATCCCTGCAGACGGTCGCGCGCAGACCGCGGAGATACCTGGACCTTCCTGCATGCTGGGTTGTAAATTTGGGTGTAAAGCACAATCTCCCCGAATCTACAGGCGAAAATTCCCGACAAACAGGCGAACATTCCCGACCAACAGGCTCAAACAAATATGGCTCAAACAAATATGACCGCCGGCGTTTTTTCGCTCTGAAAGCATTTTTCACGCCAACGACAAAAACATGTTTTTTTGGCCAAAGCCGAAAATTATCGACCCCCCAAAAGGTCCAGGTATGCGAAGATTTACACGGGACCACAGCGAGAGCGATCTGACACGCACAATCTCCGCACAGGGTCGCGCACAAACCGCGAAGATTCGCACAGGACCATAGCGAGAGCGATCCGACACGCATGATCCACGCAGAGGGTCGCGCGCGCGCACGGCAAGAAGGAATCGCACAAAAAAAACAGTTTTGTACATCGACCACGCCGATCCCCGCAGAGGGTCGCGCACGGCCCGCAAGAATCGCAAAAAATGCACATCGACCACGCCGATCCCCGCAAAGGGTCGCGCACGGTCCGCCAGAATCGCAAAAAACTCCAGTTGTTGCACATCGCGGCCCGCAAGAATCGCAAAAGACTCCAGTTTTGCACAACGACCACTCCGATCCCCGCAGAGGGTCGCGCGCGGCCCGCAAGAATCGCAAAAACTCCAGTTTTTGCATGTCGACCACGCCGATCCCTGAATGGGTCTCATTTCGCAGAGCGCGCTTGGTCCCACCGCGCCGCCTTGATACTAAATTAATTCAAGAAAGCGTGCCAGTTTCCTCGTGCAAGTTATGCTCGTGCGAGAAGGAATTCAAGATCGCTACGCGTTTCACTGTGTACTTTTCCTATGCATGCCTCTATGCATATCACTGTCTACTTTCCCTGTGCATGCCACTGCATTTCACTGTGTACTTTCCCTGTGCATGCACCTGTGCATTTCACTGTGCACTTTCCCTATGCATGCCTCTATGCATTTCACTCTATACTTCCCCTATGCAGCTGAGCTGTGCACAACGCAGCGACTTTTCCGGAAGAACCCTTCGCAATGCTTTCGGGAAAAATGACAACGGCATTCAGGATGGCTCGCTTCTCAAAGAAAGCGTGGGCAGGCACACTCTGCCCTCCAGCCCTTGCCGCAGACTCGGTCTCCAGAACGGGGGGTCAAGCTTTGCACCTGTGCAAAGTTTGTTGAAGCGACCAAACCCAATTCGGCACCCCGCTTTCCTCCAAGACCAGTTCATGTCGGGTAGACTACAGAAGAAACATCTTCAACCATCATGTTCTGTGTTTTTTTGTGGGCCAAGTAGAGGTTGTTGAAGCCATAGGGATATTTAAGCATGTCGTCACAACGGGTCTAACGGAACAAGGAACCACACTCACACACCATCGGAGGGACCCCTGTTCAGACACTATGCCTCTTTTTCGCAGCGTTCGGACATCACCTTTGTTGGTACACAGGAAACATGGCGACTCTTGGGGTCCAAGCACTTCCCGTATCCCCGCCAGTTTGGATCATCTTCTACAGTTCCGATTGCATGGTTGTCTCTTGTAGTCTGTTGGAAACAAACAGTTGGCCCTCACTCCCAGGGTTCCTGGATCATATTGGTGGCAAGTGAAAAGTTCTGACGGTCGTTTTTGGGGGCCGTCCACTGAGGAACTGAGTTTTAGTAGCAACAAATTCGGACTTTTTCCTTGGCCGGCCACTCGAAGTGAGGCTCGCGAGGGTCTGAAACGGAGCTTACCGAGCATTGGTTGGTCAGAGTTCCTTCCCTTGGGTTTCTGAAGAACCCGAGCCATACAACGTGGGAGCTTGGACACCAAGTAATTATCCCCCAAGGATCTATACCTTCCCACAAACATGAAATCTTCACGGAGGTCTTGGGAGAATATTTCAATCCAAGGAACCGGTTCCTGCGCAGCTTCAATTTGTTTGTTGGGAGGCAGACTTGCATTTTTTCGTTCTGAATCAATTTTTCACCATTCCGATCGGTTAGGACCGGATGGCGGCAGAAGGAAAACAGTGTAGTTGTTTAGCGCCTTTTTTTGGTTGGTGTTTTAAGGGAAAGTTATTGAACACCTCCGTTTCTTGTTTGGGGGGGGACTCCTAAAAAGAGACACTGGACACACAAATCCTTGCAGATACCTCGTGCTCAAGTTAACTTCAACATGTTCCCATTCGGATCGCCAAACTTGTTGGTGGCTTTTGTGGCTCCAAACCTTTGAGCAATTCAAGCCCCCAAAGTTGACCGCCAACTGTTTGGACGCGTTCCTCTCGGTGCTTTCAAACCTTTTCAATCAACTCCCCGAGTTCCTGGACTTAAGTTTGCTGGGAAGATCATTGTGGCACAAGTTACGGGTCCTTCAAACCTCTGCAAATGGTTGGCAAAGGGGGCACAATGCAGTTGGTCCCAACCGGCAACTTGGTCCAAAACGGCTTTCTTCCGGGAAGGCGTTTGGATAGTTTAAACAACAGTTCAATCTGAGCCTTTCCAGAGAGTGAGCTGTGCGCATTGAGACAGTCCTCAAAAGCGAGGGTACTCAAACAAAATCAACCCCGCTTAGGAAGTTGAGGTTTAGGGTTTGGGTTAGGTTTGGGGTGACTTTGACCTCCAGCCGTCATTTTTGTAAGTTGAATGTTCCAAGTGAGCAGACAAACCCGACGAAGTTCGCAGGTTGCGGTGCTCACCGGCCGAAGTCTTTGATTAACTTTTGTGGTATTTCCTGAGTTGAACTTGGTCTGAATTTTCTTGCTGGCTCCCAGCCATCCCCTTAGCTTTGTAGCCTTTTAGTGTTTAGTGGTAGTTTCCATTTGACCCACTAAAAGTCAAACTTTTAGCAGGGGATCTGAGGGCAGCCCAGTTTGGTGAGGTCCCCATACCTGAGGACCATGCAAGCGTCGGATGGAACTGAGGCCCTGGCCCGGTGACACGCGCTCAGCCATCGAGCGATGAAAGAGCCGGACCCGCGCGCGGATCCGCGCTGAAGGAAGCTGTGCAACCAACCGAAGTGCCAACCAAATGGGCATGTGTTACCCTTGAATCCACGCCGAAAATGGGGTGCCCTCTGCAAAATACACGCCCTTGAATTAAGTCCTTGTTGGTAAGTCTACACTTCTTAGACAAATAGCTGTATTTTGGAGTAGGATGTGATGCCCGGATGGAGGGGATGATATGGCTCAAAAGTCTGACAATAATAAACAAGAGAAACAGAGCCACAATCAAATGCCGAAGTGAAGGTCAGGGACAGTCCCATCAGAATCAAGGCATTATTTTCATTTGTGTACACGGTTAAGGGGTCGGCGTCTGGAATACCGGGGCTTGACTGCGACTCAAGTGCTAAGTTCCAGGTTGCCAAAGACTTGCGAGTTCATAGATGTTTTCCCCAGAAAGGTCATCCTCCCATTTTGGGTTGCGCCCTCATGAATCAACCTTCCCCAAATAAGACTTACTGGATCCCTCCAAAATTGCTCGCACAATCAGCCAGTGTATCAAGAACAACTCACTGGACAGGGGAAAAGTTCACCTCACAACGATGAATTCTGGTTGCAATTTAAAACCGGGCAAAGCAGGCAGCACGGAAATTCCATTCTCGGCGACATTTTTCGAGCTTGTGAATTATAGAGGGTTGTCTTTGCGTTAAAGGGAAACCACCTTTTGAAGCTTGACCAGTTTAGGTGGGACCTTAGGCCGTGCAGAGCCTTTTGGGTTGGGTCAACTTGGTGTGCCGACGTTGCGGCTTCAAAGACATTGTTTCTTTGTTTGAGTCCGTTTTTGTTCACGCAACATGAGCCCCTGAAATTGGAGTCGGGGCCTTTAGTTTGCACCTTTCGTCCTATCCGAGGATCTGGTAGGCCCACTGTTTTCCCACCGGAATCGCCGGGCTTGTACCGTATTGCCCTGGCGTAGCTGACGATGACCGCAAACACTCGTGGAGGTGCAAGTCTTGATTAAGTTTTGTTAAAGATGCTGGAACACCAAAAGCAGGGGACGATGGTTGTGTCGATTTTGTGTGCTTGAAATGAGTTGTCGGTTTGTGCTTCGAAGAAGCAACTCGGGGTAGGCCATTGGCCAAACAATAATTTGCGCATGAGTGGAAGCAGCTCATGTGGCTTTCGACATGCTGCAGTTGCAAATCCCTTCCCAGCCCATCAGAGGCAGGAAGGACAAATCAGACTGATGCCTGCCTGCTAAGTGGTGAGAGATGTTGTGAGTTGCGAGGTTTGACCAGGTACCAGGCGTAAGGTGATGGAATTCGCATCACACAATGCAGTCTCACGGTTTCAGCGTCGGCTAAAATGGTGCGCTTGTTTGCTTGGAGCTTCCGTCTGGAAGTCGTTTGCTTGACCTTACGTGCATGTCCCAGCCCCTTGAAACCCTTGCAAAATCCAACGCTGGACGCGACGATGGATGCCACACAGAACGCGACGAAGAACGCGAAATGCGCCGCGACGATGCTCGCAAACTCGACGATTCACGGCACCGCTGTTATTTTCAGAGTTCATTTGTGCGAAGGCTTTGGCGGCCGATTCTTTACAGTTTGTTCGCTATGTGGCAATGATTTTCAATGGGGAACCCTCCAAAGTGAGTGGTGGACATGACTTACCATAGTAAACGATGTTTCCTAAAGGGTGTCCCAATGAATTGCTCCTTCAGTGGAACTGGCAGAGAGCGCAAGCGGTGCGCCAGTCTCGATTTCTCGGGCCAGGTTTTGCCGCAAGAGACGCGTTCAAAGCTCACTCCTTGCTTGTCAGTTCGACAGGTAAACGTGCCAATGGCTTCGACCTTGGGTCGATGGTCCGGTGGACATATTTTTGGCGTCCTTATGGAAAATGAGACCCAGGTGTCCTCAAGGTCCGAAGTCGAATGACAGGCCCTTTGATCGTTTGTTCACACACCCGGCGAAGCTGCTTGGTTGAGTTTCGGGGAGTTGCTGCCGGCCAAGGCTGACCTGATAAAGTTATAGACCTCGCCAGCCCATGCAAAGGAACAAGCAAGCTTGACTCTAATTTGGATCTTTAGCTTCTTCTTCTTTAATTGTGTGTTTTCCCTGCAAATCAACAAGCGCACCTGTTTGTACGGGGGACACAGCCACCCAGCAAGGGAACCAGGACTGCGGGTGCCAGTAGAAATCATTCATGACCATGGGATAGCAGTGTTAGCTCAGCCCCATGGGCCGGGTTTTGATTGTGGCTAGGCGACTTTCGTTCAATTCACACCGGAAGTCGCTTCCGGCTTCGCTTCTTGGCGCTTCTCGAGGCCTCGAGTTGGCAAACCGGTTTTTTTTCGGCGTTTTGCCCAGCCCTCGAGGCCTCGAGTTGGGGCCAGGCGCAGAGGGAACAAGTGATTTCCGGATGGTCAAAAAACCGTTGGGCAAATTCGTTTAGTGACAGAATAATCAAACCACAATTTGGGGACGACCAAAAAGGAACCACCCCTGGCTCGCCGGCAAAACCGCGACGGCTCCAATGGCCTTCAACGGCCTTCACCGAAGGGCCGCCCTTGCGCTCTTCGAGGCTCCCCTCCGCCCTCGATTCGCCTCGGTTCGCCTCGATGGCTATCTTGACCCCGTTCTGTTCTGTCCGGTCCACGTGGTTTCAAGAGGAGCCCTGGAAATGAGGGTTTCATAGTGGTTATATTTTTCCCGAAATAGTGTTTACACTAAGGGGTTCTTACGGTAAGAGTTAAGGCCGGTTTAGATCGAGGTTCGCGCTCAAATTGCTGGCCCTGTGCGCAAAAAGTTGTCTTCGATGCAACAGTCTCGCGCGAAATTAGGTTCGCGCTGGTGCGTGCGCTCTCGTTGTGGCGCCGTGCGCATTTTCGGTTTTTGCTGGCAGGGACGTGGGTACGCGCTGGCGCGTGGGCTCTCGTTGTGGCGCCGTGCGCATTTTGTGGAGACAAATGCATTTTGCTTGCAGGGACGTGACGCGCGGAGGTTCGCGCTATGTTTTTTCAGGAAGCCTCGTACCAAAATGCGTTTTTTTGAGACCAAAGTGCGTTTTTTGATGGTAGGGACGTGGGTACGCGCTGGTGCGTGTGAGGTTGCGACAGCTTCGCATGAAACGCACCTTTCTTCAAAACTGCGCTCTCGCTGTGGCGCCGCGCTGATCTTCGGATTTGTGTG
Organism: Effrenium voratum; assembly: GCA_963377175.1. Classification (NCBI taxonomy): domain Eukaryota; class Dinophyceae; order Suessiales; family Symbiodiniaceae; genus Effrenium; species Effrenium voratum. The sequence continues at coordinate 379,397 of CAUJNA010003633.1, forward strand.
TTGCCGTGCCACGCAGGCGCAGCATTTTCGTAAACAGGGTCTGTGAATTTCGTGGCAGGCGCAGCGTTTCACTCATTTGCAAGCGTTGCAAGACGAAAGTGAACCCTCTGCGGAGATCCTGCATGTCGAAGCGCTCTCGCTGTGGCGCCGTTCGGTTTTTCTGTTTTCTTTGCTTGCGAAGCGGTGTTTGGAAGTTGTCTCGTTGTTTGCGCCTCTGCTTTCACGATCGCGCGCTGTCTCGGGTTTCACCTGCTTGGTCCGCGGCAGCTCCGGCTTGAAAACCGCAACCTTTAATTGCGAAAGTAGTACGCGAAGTGCACTCCCGCAGCTCCGGCTGAAAATTCGCAAGTTTAAGTACAAAAAGTAGTGCGCGAAGAGCGCTCCCGCAGCTCCGGCCCAAAAATCGCAAGCTTTAAGTACAAAAGTAGTACGCGAAGAGCACTCCCAGAGCTCCGGCTGCAAAATCGCAACTTGTAAGTACAAAAGTAGTATGTGAAGAGCTTTCACCGGCTGCAAAATCTTCATGAAAAAAAAGACGGACAGCTGCGCCAATTTTTGCGCAAGAGTATGATCTCCCTTCCCAAGATGTTTTGTTTTATGTTGGGTTCTTGCTGCATCGCGCTACTATTTGGGGTGTCTTGCCGGGACAACTAACCATCAAGTTGTAGAATCAGAATGCCCTTCAACAACAAGCTGGCGGATGTTCGCAGCACACGTGTAGACAGTGCATGTATATTTTGCGGCCGCTGGCCCAATCAGGATTAGAGGATTCCCAACCTGTTTGTGGGCGCTAAGCTCGCGTTCTCAGATGGCCGTGCAAATGCCCGCTTTTCATGGGAGAATTTCTGAGCTTCGCCCTTCAGAGTGATCCTGGTGGGTGCACTCCTTGCACGATCATTTCGTGTCAATGATCTTCCAATCGAACTGGTTGCAGACGCTTGCGGCGCAAATGACATGAGCCCCACGGACACTCGAGCAGGCCTTGTTGCACGGGTCTCCATCTTTGCAAGCAAAGACTACCAGACTTGAACCAGTAGCCCCAGGCTGTGCAGGTGTCCCTGCCTTCTGCGGAGCTCCTGCGTAACTTCCACATGGTTACGAAGCGGAAAGGAGTTTCACGTGGTCGGCGTGACACACAATAATATGTTTTTCTGGGGTCGTGCAGAATTATCTTGGCAGTGTGAGAGTGCGTTCGCGCGCAAGACATAACTGGCGAGGCAGAATCCTGCAGAAGTGCGTGGCTGCGCCATTCGGCAGACACCTCCTTAGTGGCGCCAAACCCCTCAGAACGACTTGCTGAGAGCATAGTGGGCCGACCGTCCTGTTGTCCTTCCAAGAGAGCCCGAGTGTGCAGACGGTGTGATCATTTCACCTGTGGCAAGAGGCTGGGAATGGCCTGCAAACGCCAGCCGAAGGCGTTGCAAAGAAGCTGCAGCTGACATGGCTCTTCAAAGTCGGCCACTGCCAAGCAACTTCAAGTATCAACGAGGATGTGTTTCACGCAGCCGTGCGGCCATGAAATTACAAACGCCATTCCAGCCGGAGGACATGTTTTCGCTTGGGTCCAGATCACAGTCCTGTCGCGCGCTGCACTTTGCTTTCCCTAAGGGCAAAGAGTCGGCGTGCGTGGAGGTCCATGGTTGCAGCTGACACCTTGGCGGCCTTATGTCTTCGCATAGCTTCCGTGCCTTGTGAACCAGTACTCCTCTAAGAGTGATGCTGAACATGGAATTGATTGCCGTCGGGTCTAACCCTTGAGATTCGGCTCGTAACATCAACACAACCAATTGGACCATAATCCATGACCAGGCCCTGTGCCTGAATCAAAACAACCCAAAGCGCACCACCAGCAACGTTCTTGGCCACCGCGAAGTGGCAGTTGGTCCAGCCGTGGGGCCGTAGCCATGTGTTGTCATGATTTCCCATGAAGGTGTGCAGCTTGTTTCCAAGTCAACAGCTGCTCATCCGGAGCTCTGCAAGGCAAGGCCCAATTTGCAGCGTGATCAGGCTGAGCATGCGCGTGACTGAATAGGCGCACCGGCCTGCATCGCTTCGCTGGAGCGCGTTACTTGACCCTTCCTCATTGTGCAACTGCTCAGTGCTGCAGCAGCGCACAAGCTGCACTAAGCCAAGAGCCTATGTCTTGAACCTGCAATTGTCACCGCGAAGGTTTGTAAAAGCTTCCATCGAAACTCGCCCTTTGCAGGCTTATGCATGTCTCTTGCCTCCGTTGCGTCGGAGAGACAGCCTGGCACCTTCGCAGCCTACGGCAGCACCTTGCTTGCCTTTGTCGTACGTGGGAGGACTTGGTAGAGTTGCGTGGAGATGCGTGGCTTAGCTTAAGCGAATGCGCTTTTCCGCACAACTTATAGGAATCGTGGGAGCCAAGGCAAGATGATGCAACGGCTTGTGACCAGAGCCCTGGTCTCACACCAAGGAATCAGGGCCCTGTCACCAACCCGCCCAGAGCCTCGCTGGGCAACGGTGTGTTGGCGCTTCGGCTCATGTCTAGCATGGACAGACGCCTCTTAACTCCTTGCTGGCCCCAGTTTTGCAACGCGCGGGATAGAAACAACAAATGGGCAAGTTGAGGCACAAGCGTTGCGCTTGTGGTGCCAAATGACTAGCGGCCAAATGCTTGAAATGGCATCCACCAAGACCTGTGCACGTCCGACGTGCAGCGGCACCACCTGCACTGGGCTCAGCAAAGCTTCCCACTTGAGAGGCCCGAAGTCCGTCAACACCTCAGCCGCTCAGAATCGTCCGCAACACACACAACGTGAAATGCAACGCATCTTGGTCAATAATTTCCTGCCTGTTGACTACACATGATTGATAGCCCTCCTCGGGCATTCCTGCCCAGCTATCTTTCTGCCCATGCTTGCACATGCCTACCCAATAATCGGAGCGCTAAGTAATTGATGATATGTTGCCTACCAACACTGCTCGCCACACGCAGCCAACACTGACTGCATGTCACCTTCACCTCTGCATGCCTAGTGAGACAAAACGGGGGAAGCGCCCAACGTATTGTGGCTGCAAGGTTTAAGGAGTCTACGCGTCCACGCCTTGCAATTCTAGAGCTGTCACGTCTGATCTTTTTGGAAAACGGAGACTAAGGACATGACCGCTTTGGCGGTACGCAGCATCGGTTGCTAGGCCTTGTGCAGCAAAGCCCCCAAATGCAAACGGAACCACGGCTCCCACCACGTGGCTGCGTGTCCGGCAACGGCAGTGCTGGTTGCGTGACCAGGGTTTTGTTTGGGCCCATGCATGTCAAAGCCACACGGCAGGGCAAAACTACGTGGCCAGCATGTACCACGAGCCAATACGAAGGGCCACCGAGAGGGGCCCCGTCAAAACAGCTAGAAAGCTCTTAGAGCTGTCGCTTTGCCTTTGGCTTCGAACTGGCTGAGAAGAACGGCAGGTCGGGCAACGATGTGATTCTACTCCAGCCAATAAGCTTTGGCTCAAAACCTGCAGGACCCATTGATAGACAAATGTTTGCTCGAGCTTTCATAGCAAATAAGTGCGCGAGAAACGGTATAAATGCAAACACATGCAAATGCACAGATTGCGGTGCGGAGCTTTGGCTTTGCACACTTTTGGAATTGCGCCCGAGTAGCGAGAAATTTCGCTCGAGCTCGAGCACTTCACCAAGCATCTAGGCAACCTCAAAAAGTGCTCGAATTGGATTTGATCAGGAAAAACGCTCGAACGCCAAAAACTGTCTGCAGCACTTTTTTGTGTATCAAAGGGTCCTCCAGGAAGCTTTCTTTTCCACGCCTTCGAAAGTTCGTAAATTGCCAAAGCCAGTGGTGCGCACGAGGATGACTGCAGCGCAAGCGGCGAGTTTGTCGCACAAAGACGATGTTTGGCAGCGAGACAGGAAACCACGCTCGACCTCCCATGTGGCACCCTCGCCCTCATTTTGTCATTTGCACTTGTTTTGCATGAAGTTTGAGTTTCCCTTTTCCGTTGCCACAATTTGGGATGCTCTCGCCTTTGCGCATGCATCCCGCTGGAGATTTGCACAGACGAAGTCTTGCTGCTTTCTGTGCGCTTAGGTCGTCAAGCATGTTGCACATCTTGCTGCGTCGCGAAGAAAGCGCTGTAGTTCGCACTACAAGGGGCTAGGTGCGTAGGATGTCCGACAGTTCGGGCTAGAGTTTTGGAGCGGTGCGTGTCCAATTTGTGTAGCTCAAAGGCATGAAGGCCATGAAAGCGTTGGTCAAATTGCGGTCAACATTTTGCGTGAAATCACGGTCAACTGCCTTAAGCCACGGTCAATGGCTGCTGAAATCACGGCCAAATGACTCTACTGTTTTTTGGCGCACCAGAAAACACGCGCGCAACTCATAGGGCAAATGGAGTGTGCAGGTAAGGCCAAGCAAGCTCCAGATACCGCTCACGCATTTGCAAAGATGATCCATGCCTTTCCCTTGTCTTCAGAGAGCCGAAGGCTTGAATGCTGATCTAGACAGGGCGGAGAAACATGTTGAAGGCGGATGCTCATAACTGCTTGAGTCGCCATGCGCCCCTACCTTGTCCATGCATGACTCCGTGCCCAATCGAGCTCCAATGAACTCAAAAGGAGACATCCAGCCAAGCTCAGAAGCATTCGCCCTCGTGTGCGCACCATCGACCCTGTGTTCACGGCTCGCGCCATCGATCGAGCCAGGTCTCAGGGGCAACTGCACGCCTGTCAACCGATGATGCCTCGTTGTATTTTGTGTTGGCCTGCCACTAGCTGTGCAAGCAAAGGAACTTACAAGCCCAACACAGCCTGGGGAGGCATGTTCGCCTGCAAAGAGAAAAGCTTATGCTGCTTGACAAGGGAACTTGACGGCTTCTGTCTACACGTGGACCCGTCATCCTGGCTGGTGGGACATCCAACCATTCTTGACCCTATATTTTGTGGAGCCTGCTTGCCGAACAGCCGCAACCAAGCAGGGGCAGAAGGGTTGAGCCTGGGTCGTCGGAAGCGACTAAGGAGGCGCGTGCGAGAAGTGGAGTGCCTTTGCCTGTTTCACGTACGCTTTTGTTGGTGCACATGCGCCTCTGACGCACGCAAAGCAGGTTCTTGTGTGAGTTTTGCTGAAGGGCGAAGCGCGCAAAACCTGCATATTCACAAATGGCTTACCCGAACAGTGGAACGGGTGGTCCACAACACGTGGTCAGAGCAGCCAGGTGTGAAGGGGCAGCGCCCGCTCGCTGGATTGAACCTTGCCCCTTCCCGTGGCAAAACATGTTCTCTCAGCATTTGGTTGCGAGTCTCTCTTCTCCCAAACACGGTGGAGACCGTCTCTTTCCGTGTCCTGAAGCAATTGAGCGCGGTCACACTGCGTAATTCACCCACTCAAAAACGCCAAGGAGAAAATTGCCAGCGCCTTGGGTATGTGACGATGACGGATTTGCTAACCCCAATATTGCTTTTCAGGCCTATATGATATGTGTTCGCGAATGCGAGTACCGATGGCTTGACAAAACCTGCTTGCCCACTTCGAGACCCATGGCTGTTCAAAGATCCTCAACTGTTCATGTTGGGGGATGAAGGGTGTTTGTAGTGCCGCTGGCCCAATCAGGGTTAGAGGATTCCCGACCTGTTTGTGGGCGCTAAGCTCAGATGGCCGTGCAAATGCCCGCTTTTGATGGGATAATTTCTGAGTTACGCCCCTCGGAGTGATCCTGGTGGGTGCAATGCTTGCACACTCATTTGGTGTCAAGGATCTTCCAATCGTCCTGTTTGGAGACTGCAGCGCAAATGACATGAGCCCCTCGGACACTCGAGCAGGCCTTGTTGCACGGGCCTCCAACTTTGCAAGCAAAGACTACTAGACTTGAACCAGCCTAGCAGCCAGATCTTGCGAAGCTTGGAAGCCACAGGCTGTGCAGGTGTCCCTGCCTTCTGCAGAGCTCCTGCGTAACTTCCACATGGTTACGAAGCGGAAAGGAGTTCCACGTGGTCGGCGTGAAGCACAATAATACTTTTTTCTGGGGTCGTGCAGAATTATCTTGGCAGTGTGAGAGTGCGTTCGCGCCCAAGACATAACTGGCGAAGCAGAATCCTGCAGAAGTGCGTGGCTGCGCCATTCGGCAGACACCCCCTTAGTGGTGTAGGACCGAAAAGCAAACACACACACACACACTTTATTTTGTGTGGACTGATGTTTGCCATGACTTCGATCTATCGCTCAAGCTAAGTCCGTGGTAAGACAACTGGCTGTAAAGATTTGCGTGCCTCAGGCCGAGCAACTGATCGGGGTTCGGAACCCCGAAGCCCAGTGCCCAAGGCAGGACATTTGTCCTACTGAATTTACGCAAACACAGACACAGACACACAGACACACAGACACACAGACACACAGACACACGCGAAAGGCTATTGTCAAGGGCATAGGCCCGCAAAAGCCACTCCAAGACAAACCCAAAGGAACAGAGTTCCCGTGGCGTATCGACAAGCTGCGCAAGACAGCACAAGCCGAAAACGACAGGTCTCAAATAGCTAAGCTGAAAGAGCCAAACGGGAATCCAAATTTGTTGGGAGGACGCAACACATGTCACTGCTATTCGAAGACAGCCACTTTGGGCTGATGCCCATCTCAGAAGTTGTCTCATTTGCAATTTTCAAAGCAGTGAATGCGTGAAAAGAGCAGTCAAATTGGCCGTACCATGTTGTATCGTCGCCCAGCCTAGCCGGTGGGTAAAGAGCGTCCAGTCCAACCCCTTATGCCAACCTGACGCCAAGCATAATGACGCCCATCCCAACGCAGATTCCTGCAAGCTGGTCACAAGGGTCGCGCCCAACGTAGGGAAGCATCGCATAGTCGAAAGCCTGCGTCTGCGCTGCCTCTTGTTGCCAGAGGAAGCACTCCTGTTCCCCACCAGGCCCGTGGAGTAGCCGTGGCAGGCATGTGCGTGTGCGGGGGTAGCAAATGAGCCTCAACTGCGTTCGCCAAGGTTCCTGCGCTGCACGTGCGTGTGCGCGACGCTGCACCTTTGGCAGACTCCTGAGCGTGTGGAAAAGCAGTAGCCCTCGCCCCAAGCATTATGCAAACCAATAGGGTTGGATGGGCAACTTTGCTCTGATGACGCCCCATGTTGCGCTTGGCCTACCACGAGCTGCTCTCCCGCGCAGCAGCGGAACATGCAGGCCAACACATCAGTAAAAGTCATCAGAGAGAGACAAGGGCCACGCGCATCTTGACAGCTTCTTTTTACACATGGACCCGTCATCCTGGCTGGTGGGACATCCAACCATTCTTGACCCTATATTTTGCGGAGACTGCTTGCCAAGCTGCAACCAAGCACGGGCACAAGGGCTGAGCCTGGGCCATCGGAAGCGACTAAGGAGGCGCGTGCGAGAAGCGGAGCGGCGTTGCAATTGAGCTTGGTTACAAGGGTAGTCCACACTTAGGACGCCAAGGATATATTCCCAACGCCTTGAATTGAGACGACGGATACTTTAGAGCCTCCGGCTCAGTCCGCCGACATTGGCATCTAGCTTGTCTCCTTCTTCCTCTCGCCCGTGTCCCCCTAGTATGCTCTTCTGTCCTCTCTGGTTCCCCCATCCTCCCCGACACGCCGAGCAATGTCGGCGGAGTGTTGAGTGCCACCAAGAGGGTGCTCCCAAAAAGGGCGCCGAACCATGCCTCCAAGTAAAATGTTGGGAAGGGGTGGCGACCAAACAGGGCGTACAATTGCGAACAGGAAGGCTCGCCGTTTAGGGCACCTTAGTGCTGGGTGGTATGTCACGGCCACTGCATGTCATTTTGGCGGGGTGCGCGGATAAGCTGATTTCTGAGGGGTGTTGAGGTTGCCCCTTGTACGGCATTCTTGCTTGCGAGAAGCGTGGCTTAGCATGGCCCAAGTATCCGACACGAAGGACATTGCGGGCGACACTTGGAAGGAAGCTGGGGTTGGGGAATTTGCCAGGAATTTGGGGGAAACTGGGGGGGGGGAATGGGGGGGAAGTCGGATGGAAATTGAAAGGAAAGTGGGAGGGAATTGGTGAGAAAGTAAGGCGCAATTTGCGGGGAAGCATTGGGGGAAATTAGGGGAAATTGGGGGGAAATTGGTGCCAATTGTCAAGGAAATCGGAAAACACAATGTTTTTTTTCAATGGTGTCAGCAAAGGAAAAACACCGAACACCGTGTGTCTCAAAGTTTTCCGCAAAAGGCAGCACAAAACCTCAGCCGGCAGAAAGAGGCGGCGGGAGGATTCGAGCCTGGGACCCCCGTTTCTCCAGACCCGCTCCCCGAAGACTACGTTTAGTGGAACGTCATCAAATTGCCGCGCGGTACGCGGGGGAGAGGGGGGGGGGGAGGGGGGGGGGGGTTGGCGACCGAAAAACCATGCGTATTTGACGTGTCCCGGGGGGGGACTAAGGGGGGGGTTATCCTCAATAGTCCTCTCTTAGGTATCCGACACGCCGAACAATGTCGGCGGATTTGCCAGCAACCTTGCAGACATGCAGCCTGCGGCAGTACTCCATGACCAGGCACTGTGCCTCAGGCAAAAGTCCGAAGCTGGCAGCTGGTCAAGCACTCCTAGCCGTGGGCTATGTTTACAGGGCTCTGGGAAGATGGGCTGGCTCATTGACACCGAGATGTGCGCAACAGGCGTGCAGCACGCTTGTTTTTGCCACTTGTCAACGGACGATGGCAATGCACAGTCTGCAGCGCGAGCTGGCTGGGCCTTGCGCCTGAATGGGCGCACGGGCCTGCATCGCTTTGCTGAAGCGCGGCGACAATAATGCAGCAGCGTGCCAGCTCAGGGCTAAGCCAAGAGCCCGTGTCTTGAAGCTGCAACTTTCACCGCGAACGCTTGCGGAAGTTTTTGGCTTGTGTCTTGCTTCGGCACATTTGCAGCCCTAGTGGCGCATGAGGGATGTGTAGAGACGCGTGGCTTACGTTAACAAATGTGCTTGTCCGCGCGGCACTATGGGAGGCAAGGCAAGATGATGCAAAGCCTGCTGGCTTGTCACGTTCAGGATCAAGCCGGTGTGCCAGGTTGTTTTTCTCCTTGGATAGACGTCAAACATGCAGTTGCCAAACTGGTCGAACCCACTGCTTTGTTTCTGAGGCAACATTGGGCTTATAAACCTCTATATTGCTTTTCAGATTGCGCTTACATTGGTTTTGAACGAGTCCTTGTTTGACCGTGTCGAAACTCTCCAAAGGCAGACTTGGCTGGCTCCTGCCTGACCACCTACGCAAGCACTCGGCTGGTTCGGCCTCGGGCCATGGTTCTACCCTATCTGTGGGATATTTGATAATCTTGGGTTTGAGCCGAGCTTGGTCTGAGTTTGTGCGAGGTCCCCATGGAGACCACGCAGCCCGTGTTGGCCAAACCGCCGAGGCTGGCCTGAGTGCGGACCCACGCAAGCCGTGTGGATGGCATGTGTCAAACTAAGGGCACCACCCCAATGGTGGATGTGCGTGTGATGTCCAATTGAAACCAGCTAGAAAATGGCGCCTCAGCCAAAGAACTTCCTTGCATTCTACAGACAAATAGGGTGGTGCCCGGATGGAGGGGATGATACGGCTCAAAGGTCTGACAAACATAGAACAAGAGAAACAGAGCCACAAGCAAATGCCGAAGTGAAGGTCAGGATCAGGAACAGGGCATCCTTTTTGTTAAAACCCTCTAGGCCCCGTGCCGAAATTGGGTAGCTGTTCTGAGGTCCTTGTTGGTGTTGCTTCCCAAGTTCCATTGATTGCCATTTGGCTCAAGACACAATTGAGGTTCAAGATCTGATGTGTGACTGCGAACATACGTGATCGGCATTAAGAGCAAAACAACTGCTTGCGCTGCATTTGTCAGGACTACTGGTGTAACTATCATTCCTTCTTCCTTACAACGTTTACACGGGTTCGGCTATAACGGCATCGTCCGTATACACCTTTCTACGTGGTTGGTATTAAGCTTGAGGGTTCGGTGCACAGCGTCCCACGGGACGTCACCTTGCCGTCTCTTGACAGGTTATCAGCCGTAACTACAAGCTCTACACTGGACTGGGAGACAGCTGGTTTATTGCGGGTACAGGGACAATAAAGGAACGATAACATACACAGTACAATGGCGTCTTCGGCGAGCCCAAGTACTGCAACTTTTGGGAACAGCAGCTCAGAGGGATCCAATGGATTGATGGCTCTTCCTGCGGTGATGGATATGGTTGCAGATTCACAGGATGAACCTGGGAGCGGAGGTTCCGCGCTATTCAGCGACATATCTACTCCCACAAGATCATGGAAGCAGATCGATGTTCATCAGGAGTCGAAGAAAAGAGAATACCCACCGAGAAGATCATCATCTTCGCCTGCGACACCACGGACGTCGCAGAAGGGCGTGAGATCGACATCGAAGGGTGGGAGGTCAAAATCACCCACCAGTGCAGATTTTCGCGCCGTGATCAAAGAGAAGATTAAGATGGAGGTGGAGATCGGGGAATATCAGAAGACACTTGATGAAATGTCGGCAGCAATGGCGAATCTTAACCAAGAAGACTATGGAAGCACCATCCGGATCCAGGAGCTGGAAAGACGATGCGAGATTGCCAGCAAGCAGTCGGGACATCTAGTGAGTCACCACCAACACCACATGGATGAGGCATGGCGCAAGTTTGAGGAAGAAGCCCAACAGATGCGCAAGGTGGAAATGAACGCATTTCAGTACGGGGAGAAGAAAGACATGGAGTCGAATATTATGATGCAACAGATGAGGCAAGCTGAAGGAACTATCATGGAGCAGAAGCGGGAAATTGCATTGATGAAATCCTACATGGCAAGCGAGAAGTCGGCCGCGCAGGAATCAGCTATACGTGCAAATCAGATACACCGTGAGGCTTCACAACAGATATCAGCTTATCAGCAACAGATCAGAGGCATAGAATCTTCTACATCTATCGAGAAGTTCAACGAGGAGGAGATGGTACAAAGTCTGAAATCACAGTTGGAGCACGCACTCGTCAAGCGCCCCGAGACGTACTCTTTGGAGGACTCCAGGGAACAGCTGATGGCGAGGCTGAATGACGTTACAGTATTTGCGGAACAGGAATCGAAGAGAGCAGATTGCTTGATTCGCGAAAAAGAAGAGATCGTCAAACAGTATGAGTCCGACGTGTCGATGAAGGACCAGATGATTGCTGTTGAAGGTGGTCATCGTCAGGATGCGATCTTGGAGTTAGCCCAGGTCAAAGAAGAGAAACAAGAGGAACGGTGCACGATGGACGAGAAGTCGAAGGAGGCTGCGTACTGGAGATTGACAGCTAAGGGAATGTACGATGAGTACCTCGAGGAGATGCATGAGCTTCAGAGACAGCTGAAGGAAAGAGAGGCGACGCTCAAGCAAGAAGAGAGTTTTGTACGCCAACTCGATGCTGACAACGAGGAACTACGTGCACACAAGAAGCTGGAGACACAGGAAGCCTCCAGCAGCAAAGATGGACATAGTGAACGAGCAGTAGTGAAACGCGCTGAGGGAGGAACCCAGGCTAATTCAAATAGGATAGACAAGAAGGTGGCTGGGTCAGTCCCGTCATCGTCTTCAAATCAAATCCCTAATTCGTCGCTGATGCCAGGTTCGATCCTCTTTCCGTCGTTCGGTGATCCAATGATCGATGTACACCTATCCCAGATGCAAGGGGTTGTTGGGCATGTCCCACAATCCACTACTACGACTGGTGGTGGTGATGGGGGGGGAAACAACGGTACTACGCCCCCATTGGATTACGGTGGATTTCCGCCCAATGGGAATGGGCAGGGAGCGGGTCGACGTCAGTTGAGCCTCGCTGGTGGCGGAGGAGGACCTCCGGATGATCCACCCGATGATGAGGATGAGGATGACGACGACGAAGGTGATGAGGAAGACGAGGAAGAAGAAGAGGAAGAAGACGATCGGACACGGAGGAGACGAAGGAGATCGAGAGATAACCGAGAGATCAAGAATGATCGACCGAGAATCTCGAGGAAAGAGGCCGAGAGAGTATCTATTCCGGCCTGGCCAAAGATCCATCAACTTGACACCTGGAAGATGCAACTGCTGATGAATGTTCTGAGCGCATGTGCAGATCCAGATACCGACGCATGGACGAAATGGCTGTAGCAGGCTCTTGGGTTGAACCCAGACCTGGATTTGCTTAGCGATTCAGGTGGCGACAGATTTGCTACGATAGATATTAAGATGGCCATGGGCATGCAGAACATGCTGAAACAAGCACCTGACGAAGCCAAGGACGTATACCTCGATGCTACCCGACACTCTGAACTACGACATCAACAAGGGGTGATCGTGAAGGGACGAGAGTTGGTGGCATTAGTTATGCAATCATTCAGAACTTCCGATAGAACGGATCTTGTCTACCACATCGAGCATCTATTCAACCTTGACTTTCCTGGCGACAAGAACTTTGTCATGTTCAGGAACAAATGGTATGATTTGCTGCTGAAGATGAGGAGCGAGGACAGACCCAGTAAGCTGGCTCTCAGAGACATCCTTTACAGGAAGATCAAAGGGAGCAAGAAGATGGAGTTCGGCCTCAATGCCTACCATAGACTACCGGACAAGCATCCTCAGAAGACGTATGAATTCTTATTGGCGTTGATCGACTATCAGATCAAGGCAGATCGGGAAGACCTGATGCTCGACATGAAGGAGAAAGCGGTCAAGTCGATGATGAAGTCAGGCGGGAAGGATGCGGCTCCAGCAACTGGCAAACAGGAGAACCAGGGTGGCAAGGGCAGAAAGGGGAAACCCGGTTGACCTGATGCCGCTCCTGTGCTCCCAAAAGCCAAGGCAAAGGGCCACGCTGGCAAGAACGGCAAGTCCGACGGTGCCAGCGACAGAGGCAAGAGTCCGGGCGGAAGCAAGGATAACCCCTGCTGGTACCACTTCAAATCGGCAAAGGGGTGCGTGAAAGGAAATGAATGCACTTTTTCCCACAGCAAGAAGACGGAGCATAAGTTGGAGAGCATGTCCAAGGGGAAAGGAAAGGGCAAATCCAAGTCCAGATCATCGTTACCAAAGAGGGATGATGGAGCATGCTTCGCGTTTCAGAAGGGGAAGTGCGATAGGGGAAGCGCTTGCAAGTATAGGCATGAGCTCATCAAGAACAATTCAGCTCCAGCAACGTCAAATGACAAGACGCAAGCCAAGTCGAAGGCTGCCGCCAAAGCCGCAGCGCCAGCCATTGCAAGGAGGGCCATCGCAATGCCCGCGATAGTCCTAAAGCAATCGGCTCCTGCAGGGAAGGTAAGCTTCAAGAAGGACGTTGATCAGGTCGAACCGGACGAAGCCGAGACTGTCTACCACGAGCACGATGACGACGCGATGAGCGAATCATAGAGATGGTCTGGCGAGTCCGAGATCCCCGAGAAAATGGTGTGGTTCAAGGAAGTGCTCGACGTCGACGAGAATGGGGAGATCACCTACCTCGAAGACGAGAGAAGGCAATGGGAACGAAAAGGGGAAGGGTACGGTTATGAGGACAATGAGAATGAGCCTTATCAGTACGTGTACGTCGACGAGAAGAAGTTCAAAAGCAGTGATCATCGTGAATTGTCAGCCTATCAAGTCCAACGATCATTGATACGTGCGAAGATACTGAGAGAAGTGGTGGATGATGTATATAAGAAGCACTACTTCCCGGTGACCAAGGAGAGCAGCATAATGTTCGAGTATGATCGGAACAAGGACGAGATCAAGGAATCGGCTGTCGACTGGAAGAAGCAGCATGGTATGCCGAAGAACGTTTTCGCCATGTCAACGTGCCTCAGCAAACGGGTGAAATGGTTGATGGACACCGGATGTGGTCATGATCTCATTGGAAGAGCCAAGGCGAAGAGCCTGGGTGTCGACATCGTGAAAGATGACGACGAGATCGTGTTCCAGACCGCGAATGGTTCCACTTCCACATCTGATGTGGCCATGATAGTCGTGGACGAGTTGGACGAGACTGTCGAGCCGCATGTATTGGATGAGACACCCACGGTATTGTCAGTGGGGAGGAGATGCATGAAGATGGGTTATGCATTTCACTGGATGCCTGGTAAACTACCTTTCATGGTTACGCCAAAGCAGGGATTCGTGCACTTGCAGGTCAAGGACGACATCCCGTACCTAGTGAGTGATGGTAAACTTCGGAGAAACAGGCATCGCCCTACGATAGACGACCTCAAGGAGCACTTTTCGGAAGTATTGGCGATGGTAACGAACGACGAGGCAGATCAGGGAGGTGACGATGAGAACGACGTCACACCCGCCGCTGTCGGTGAGTCCGCAGAGGCCGAGGGCTAACACCACGACGGGGCATTCGACTTCGGGCCACCCGGAGGAGCCGGTCCGGTACGTCCGCCTCCCGTGGCTGAGGAAATACCTGTAGATGTTGGGTCAGTCCCGCATCGACATGGTGATGCCGAAGCTCACGAGGAAGAGGTTGATGAAGATGATCCAGATGCCGGAATCGAAGTAGACGTGTACGAAGGATCATCAATAAAGAGGAAAGTGGGTGTCCTCAAGAAGGACGCCAATTCCATAGCTCATTTGCTTACACACAGATACCGAAACCCCTTCTGCGAATCATGCGTCAAGGCAAAGATGAGACACTTCAGATCGCGAACGGGAGCATTCAAAAGAGAAGTGAAGATGTTCGGTGACCTGGTGACGTTCGACTTTGTGACGGCATCAGGAGACCATGAAGTGGAAGGTAGGTATGCGCTCATCATCCGGGACATATATACCGGAATTATCATGGCTTATCCCACCGCGAGAAGAGACACTGACTCAGTCGTCAGGGCTATCAAGCACTTCTGCGGGAGGAGGAAGATCAAGCAGGGATATTCGGATGACGGCCCGGAACTGATCAATGCGTGCGTGGAGCTGAAGCTGAACCACGACCTATCGCTGCCTGGACGGCCGCAGAACAATTCCCTTGCTGTAAGAACAAATCAATTCATCATCGACCAGACTTCGGCTTGTCTAGTACATGCCGGTCTACCCACGTGTTATTGGGTGCAAGCCATCACCACTCTGTGCCATCTCATGAACATCGAAGAGGTGAACGGATCGAGTGCATGGATGAGGCTGCATGGCGAGGAGTTCAAGGGCGAGAAGATACCTTTTGGTGCGCTAGTGGACTTCAAGCCGAGTGAAGCACGTGGGGGAAAGAGGGAGAAGTTCGAGCCGAGAGGGGAAACTGGTATATTTGCTGGATATGTGTTGAGCACCGGTATGCATTGGGCAAACAAGTATCGTGCTTGGGCACTTACTGCATTTGCGGGTGCAGAGCTGAACATCAAGAAGGCAAAGGATCCACCTCGGTTGAGAATGCCACATCAGACGGAGAGGATGATTCTGAAATCTCCTCTGACATTCCCAATACAACAGAAGTACAAGGTTGCCAACGAGACCTTGGAAGGGATAGAGATGTCTATCGATGCAATCGGTCTGGATGCACGTGACCGCCTGATCGAAGATGAGGACTACGAGCCCGAATTGCTGCAGAGTGACGAGAAGCGACTGCTTGACGATGAGGTCGATCAGATCGCTGGTCTACTGCTCGACGATGGCCCGGAGGTAATCGCCGGAGATCGGGGGGATCATGCAGGAGAAGAAGATGCTAGACCGAGCTATTCAAAAGGGAAGGGAGATGGACACCCTAAGGGCGATGAGAAGGTTGTAAAGTCCGACCTTCCACACGTGTCAGTTGGACTACCTGGGGATGGCATCACGTACGTCAACGACGATGGCAAGGA
This sequence comes from Effrenium voratum, assembly GCA_963377175.1. Classification (NCBI taxonomy): domain Eukaryota; class Dinophyceae; order Suessiales; family Symbiodiniaceae; genus Effrenium; species Effrenium voratum. The sequence continues at coordinate 395,150 of CAUJNA010003633.1, forward strand.
GGTTAAAATCGACAAGGCCGGAAGACCGTATCCTGTCGGGAAGGATGGATTCAGGCTAATGAAGACATCGAGACCTCCGGAGTTCACTCCTGAAGAATGGAAGATGATGAGTAAGTATTACACCAAGGAAGAGAAGGCCGAGGTGAAGGGCGGTGGCAAAAGGAAAGAGGAAGATCCCAAGAGTAAAGAGTCTGAGATTTCCGCGCCGGCAGAGGCACGGACATTGCAGATGCCCGGTGGTAAGAGAATTCGAGCGATGCTTCGGAACCGCTGGGGTGGAATAGAATGGCAGTACAATTGGGGATTGCGGAAGAACATATCAAAGATCAAGAACCCAATGGATGGGA
>CAUJNA010003633.1:395596-458096 GCA_963377175.1 Effrenium voratum
TCGACATACACAACCAGAACAAGCTGGAGCTTTTCATGAATGTACACTGAAGGCCATTCTTCGCCGATGGGCTCAAAACCAACGGCACGCACCGACTAATCGCAGTGCTGCTCCCAAAATGTTCCCGCATCTGGGTGTCCGTACAGCGCCTTCCTCAACGGGACGACTGGTCTTCTGTACTTATCCCATTTGCATTCACTTGGCACGGCCTCCGGTGGCAATTCAATCCAACACGGCGTGCCTCTCAAGGTGGCCTGTATATACGCCTGAACAGCGTCGGCCATCTGCACATCCCAGCCTTCATGACAACCCAGAAAATCCGCCCAACGCGAGGCTTCAAATGAAGCAGGGGAGTTCCCCAAATCTTGAAACATCGCAGCTTCAAAGCTTTGGTTCTTCACTTGGTTCCCCAGCAACACGCCTCTACCCTTGAACTTCCTCTTAGGATCACCAACAGGCAACTGTGAGTGCTTTTCAACGCAACTGCCATGTGCGCGAGCCATGTGTATTTCCTCCCCCTTCGCTTTTGCTTCTCTGGCTACAGCGTCATATTCGCGCACCGCGCCAAGATCGAAGACCCCCTGGTCGATTAATCCCGACCACTCTTTCTTCATTGTTGCTAATGCATCAGGGTTGGTCAACATCTCTTTCCGGCCTACCGGCCTGGATACTAAAGCGTCGAAGAATCGAACAACTTTCACAGCTTTCTCTCTGTGCTGTATTCGCTCAGAAGTCACGCACGGCATCGATGGGTACTTCTTGGCTTCACCGTCTTCGCCTATCGCAGGCCTTGCGAGTGGCACTTTTCCAGAAACTATCTCAGCAGACTCCTCCCATTCATACCAGGTGAGGTCCGTCGATTCGTCGACCGATGGATCCGTCCCCGATGCTGTCTCAGCTTCGTCCTTATGACTCTCAATGACTGATGCAACCGCCTTCGTCCAGTTTGGAGTCGACTTTGATCGCTCCTCAGACTTGAACTTCCAGGCATAAATTACTACCAGACACTCAAATTCTTTCTCAAGCAGAACGTTTCGTCTCATGACGTCTTGGGATTGTTTGGAATCCATGAGAACAACCACCCCGTCGACAGGATTAACAACAATCCTGACCCATTCAAGCTCAGCCAAGTGTTTCCCATCCATTGGGTTCTTGATCTTTGATATGTTCTTCCGCAATCCCCAATTGTACTGCCATTCTACTCCACCCCAGCGGTTCCGAAGCATCGCTCGAATTCTCTTACCACCGGGCATCTGTAATGTCCGTGCCTCTGCCGGCGCGGAAATCTCAGACTCTTTACTCTTGGGATCTTCCTCTTTCCTTTTTCCACCGCCCTTCACCTCGGCCTTCTCTTCCTTGGTGTAATATTTACTCATCATCTTCCATTCTTCAGGAGTGAACTCCGGAGGTCTCGATGTCTTCATTAGCCTGAATCCATCCTTCCCGACAGGATACGGTCTTCCGGCCTTGTCGATTTTAACCTCCTTGCCATCGGCGTTGACGTACGTGATGCCATCCCCAGGTAGTCCAACTGACACGTGTGGAAGGTCGGACTTTACAACCTTCTCATCGCCCTTAGAGTGTCCATCTCCCTTCCCTTTTGAAGAGCTCGGTCTAGCATCTTCTTCTCCTGCATGATCCCCCCGATCTCCGGCGATTACCTCCGGGCCATCGTCGAGCAGTAGACCAGCGATCTGGTCGACTTCATCGTCAAGCAGTCGCTTCTCGTCACTCTGCAGCAATTCAGGCTCGTAGTCCTCATCCTCGATCAGGCGGTCACGTGCATCCAGACCGATTGCATCGATAGACATCTCTATTCCTTCCAAAGTCTCGTTGGCAAACTTGTACTTCTGTTGTATTGGGAATGTCAGAGGAGATTTCAGGATCATCCTCTCCGTCTGATGTGGCATTCTCAACCGAGGTGGAACCTTTGCCTTCTAGATGTTCAGCTCTGCACCCGCAAATGCAGTAAGTGCCCAAGCACGATACTTGTTTGCCCAATGCATACCGGTGCTCAACACATATCCAGCAAATATACCAGTTTCCCCTCTCGGCTCGTACTTCTCCCTCTTTCCCCCTCGTGCTTCGCTCGGCTTGAAGTCCACTAGCGCACCAAAAGGTATCTTCTCGCCCTTGAACTCCTCGCCATGCAGCCTCATCCATGCACTCGATCCGTTCACCTCTTCGATGTTCATGAGATTGCACAGAGTGGTGATGGCCTGCACCCAATAACACGTGGGTAGACCGGCATGTACTAGACAAGCCGAAGTCTGGTCAATGATGAATTGATTTGTTCTTTCAGCAAGGGAATTGTTCTGCGGCCGTCCAGGCAGCGATAGGTCGTGGTTCAGCTTCGGCTCCACGCACGCATTGATCAGTTCCGGGCCGTCATCTGAATATACCTGCTTGATTTTCCTCCTCCCGCAGAAGTGCTTGATAGCCCTGACGACTGAGTCAGTGTCTCTTCTCGCGGTGGGATAATCCATGATAATTCCGGTATATATGTCCCGGATGATGAGCGCATACCTGCCTTCCACTTCGTGATCCCCTGATGCCGTCACAAAGTCGAACGTCACCAGGTCACCGAACGTCTTCACTTCTCTTTTGAATGCTCCCGTTCGTGATCTGAAGTGTCTCATCTTCGCCTTGACGCATGATTCGCAGAAGGGATTTCGGTATCTGTGTGTAAGCAAATGAGCTATGGAATTGGCGTCCTTCTTGAGGACTCCCACTTTCCTCTTTTTTGATGATCCTTCGTACACGTCTACTTCGATTCCGGCATCTGGATCATCTTCATCAACCTCTTCCTCGTGAGCTTCGGCATCACCATGTCGATGCGGGACTGACCCAACATCTACAGGTATTTCCTCAGCCACGGGAGGCGGACGTACCGGACCGGCTCCTCCGGGCGGCCCGAAGTCGAACGCCCCGTCGTGGTGTTCGCCTTCGGCCTCTGCGGACTCACCGACAGCGGCGGGTGTGACGTCGTTTTCGTTGTCACCTCCCTGATCTGCCTCGTCGTTCGTTACCATCGCCAATACTTCCGAAAAGTGCTCCTTGAGGTCGTCTATCGTAGGGCGATGCCTGTTACTCCGAAGTTTACCATCACTCACTAGGTACGGGATGTCGTCCTTGACCTGCAAGTGCACGAATCCCTGCTTTGGCGTAACCATGAAAGGTAATTTACCAGGCATCCAGTGAAATGCATAACCCATTTTCATGCATCTCCTCCCCACTGACAATACCGTGGGTGTCTCATCCAATACATGCGGCTCGACAGTCTCGTCCAACTCGTCCACGACTATCTTGGCCACATCAGATGTGGAAGTGGAACCATTCGCGGTCTGGAACACGATCTCGTCGTCATCTTTCACGATGTCGACACCCAGGCTCTTCGCCTTGGCTCTTCCAATGAGATCGTGACCACATCCGGTGTCCATCAACCATTTCACCCGTTTGCTGATGCACGTTGACATGGCGAAAACGTTCTTCGGCATACCATGCTGTGTCTTCCAGTCGACAGCCGATTCCTTGATCTCGTCCTTGTTCCGATCATACTCGAACATTATGCTGCTCTCCTTGGTCACCGGGAAGTAGTGCTTCTTATATATATCATCCACCACTTCTCTCAGTATTTTCGCACGTATCAATGATCGTTGGACTTGATAGGCTGATAATTCGCGATGATCACTGCTTTTGAACTTCTTCTCGTCGACGTATACGTACTGATAAGGCTCATTCTCATTGTCCTCATAACTGTACCATTCCCCTTTTCGTTCCCATTGCCTTCTCTCGTCTTCGAGGTAGGTGATCTCCCCATTCTCGTCGACGTCGAGCACTTCCTTGAACTACACCATTTTCTCGGGGATCTCGGACTCGCCAGACCATCTCGATGATTCGCTCATCGCGTCGTCATCGTGCTCGTGGTAGACAGTCTCGGCTTCGTCCGGTTCGACCTGATCAACGTCCTTCTTGAAGCTTACCTTCCCTGCAGGAGCCGATTGCTTCAGGACTATAGCGGGCATTGCGATGGCCCTCCTCGCAATGGCAGGCGCTGCGGCTTTGGCGGCAGCCTTCGACTTGGCTTGCGCCTTGTCATTTGACGTTGCTGGAGCTGAAATGTTCTTGATGAGCTCATGCCTGTACTTACAAGCGCTTCCCCTATCGCACTTCCCCTTCTGAAACGCGAAGCATGCTCCATCATCTCTCTTTGGTGACGCTGATCTGGACTTGGATTTGCCCTTTCCTTTCCCCTTGGACATGCTCTCCAACTTGTGCTCCGTCTTCTTGCTGTGGGAAAAAGTGCATTCATTTCCTTTCACGCACCCCTTCGCCGATTTGAAGTGGTACCAGCAGGGGTTATCCTTGCTTCCGCCCGGACTCTTGCCTCTGTCGCTGGCACCGTCGGACTTGCCGTTCTTGCCAGCGTGGCCCTTTGCCTTGGCTTTTGGGAGCACAGGAGCGGCATCAGGTCCACCGGGTTTCACCTTTCTGCCCTTGCCACCCTGGTTCTCCTGTTTGCCAGTTGCTGGAGCCGCATCCTTCCCGCCTGACTTCATCATCGACTTGACCGATTTCTCCTTCATGTCGAGCATCAGGTCTTCCCGATCTGCCTTGATCTGATAATCGATCAACGCCAATAAGAATTCATACGTCTTCTGAGGATGCTTGTCCGGTAGTCTATGGTAGGCATTGAGGCCGAACTCCATCTTCTTGCTCCCTTTGATCTTCCTGTAAAGGATGTCTCTGAGAGCCAGCTTACTGGGTCTGTCCTCGCTCCTCATCTTCAGTAGCAAATCATACCATTTGTTCCTGAACATAACCAAGTTCTTGTCGCCAGGAAAGTCAAGGTTGAATAGATGCTCGATGTGGTAGACAAGGTCCGTTCTATCGGATGTTCTGAATGATTGCATGACCAATGCCACCAACTCTCGTCCCTTCACGATCACCCCTTGTTGATGTCGTAGTTCAGAGTGTCGTGTAGCATCGAGGTATACGTCCTTGGCTTCGTCAGGTGCTTGTTTCAGCATGTTCTGCATGCCCATGGCCATCTTAATATCTATCGTAGCAAATCTGTCGCCGCCTGAATCGCTAAGCAAATCCAGGTCTGGGTTCAACCCAAGAGCCTGCTCCAGCCATTTCGTCCATGCGTCGGTATCTGGATCTGCACATGCGCTCAGAACATTCATCAGCAGTTGCATCTTCCTGGTGTCAAGTTGATGGATCTTTGGCCAGGCCGGAATAGATACTCTCTCGGCCTCTTTCCTCGAGATTCTCGGTCGATCATTCTTGATCTCTCGGTTATCCCTCGATCTCCTTCGTCTCCTCCGTGTCCGATCGTCTTCTTCCTCTTCCTCTTCCTCGTCTTCCTCATCTCCTTCGTCGTCGTCATCCTCATCCTCATCATCGGGTGGATCATCCGGAGGTCCTCCTCCGCCACCAGCGAGGCTCAACTGACGTCGACCCGCTCTCTGCCCATTCCCATTGGGCGGGAATCCACCGTAATCCAATGGGGGCGTAGTACCGTTGTTTCCCCCTCCATCACCACCACCCGTCGTAGTAGTGGATTGTGGGACATGCCCAACAACCCCTTGCATCTGGGATAGGTGTACATCGATCATTGGATCACCGAAAGACGGAAAGAGGATCGAACCTGGCATCAGCGACGAATTAGGGATTTGATTTGAAGACGATGACGGGACTAACCCAGCCACCTTCTTGCCTATCCTATTCGAATTAGCCTGGATTCCTCCCTCAGCGCGTTTCACTACTGCTCGTTCACGATGTCCATCTTTGCTGCTGGAGGCTTCCTGCGTCTCCAGCTTCTTGTGTGCACGTAGTTCCTCGTTGTCAGCATCGAGTTGGCGTACAAAACTCTCTTCTTGCTTGAGCGTCGCCTCTCTTTCTTTCAGTTGTCTCTGAAGCTCATGCATCTCCTAGAGGTACTCATCGTACATTCCCTTAGCTGTCAATCTCCAGTACTCAGCCTCCTTCGACTTCTCGTCCATCGTGCACCGTTCCTCTTGTTTCTCTTCTTTGACCTGGGCTAACTCCAAGATCGCATCCTGACGATGACCACCTTCGACAGCAATCATCTGGTCCTTCATCGATACGTCGGACTCATACTGTTTTACGATCTCTTCTTTTTCACGAAGCAACACACAATTGCATCTTCTTCGATTTCCTGTCCGCAATACTGTTAACGTTCATTCAGCCTCCGCCATCAGCTGGAACAGCTGATGGCGAGACTGAATGACGTTACAGTATTTGCGGAACAGGAATCGAAGAGAGCAGATTGCTTGCTTCGCGAAAAAGAAGAGATCGTCAAACAGTATGAGTCCGACGTGTCGATGAAGGACCAGATGATTGCTGTCGAAGGTGGTCATCGTCAGGATGCGATCTTGGAGTTAGCCCAGGTCAAAGAAGAGAAACAAGAGGACCGGTGCACGATGGACGAGAAGTCGAAGGAGGCTGAGTACTGGAGATTGACAGCTAAGGGAATGTACGATGAGTACCTCGAGGAGATGCATGAGCTTCAGGGACAACTGAAGGAAAGAGAGGCGACGCTCAAGCAAGAAGAGAGTTTTGTGCGCCAACTCGATGCTGACAACGAGGAACTACGTGCACGCAAGAAGCTGGAGATGCAGGAAGCCTCCAGCAGCAAAGATGGACATCGTGAACGAGCAGTAGTGAAACGCGCTGAGGGAGGAACCCAGGCTAATTCGAGTAGGATAGACAAGAAGGTGGCTGGGTTAGTCCCGTCATCGTCTTCAAATCAAATCCCCAAGTCGTCGCTGATGCCAGGTTCGATCCTCTTTCCGTCTTTCGGTGATCCAATGATCGATGTACACCTATCCCAGATGCAAGGGGTTGTTGGGCATGTCCCACAACCTACTACTACGACTGGTGGTGGTGATGGAGGGGGAAACAACGGTACTACGCCCCCATTGGATTACGGTGGATTCCCGCCCAATGGGAATGGGCAGGGAGCGGGTCGACGTCAGTTGAGCCTCGCTGGTGGCGGAGGAGGACCTCCGGATGATCCACCCGATGATGAGGATAAGGATGACGACGACGAAGGAGATGAGGAAGACGAGGAAGAAGAAGAGGAAGAAGACGATCGGACACGGAGGAGACGAAGGAGATCGAGAGATAACCGAGAGATCAAGAATGATCGACCGAGAATCTCGAGGAAAGAGGCCGAGAGAGTAGCTATTCCGGCCTGGCCAAAGATCCATCAACTTGATACCTGGAAGATGCAACTGCTGATGAATGTTCTGAGCGCATGTGCGGATCCAGATACCGACGCATGGACGAAATGGCTGGAGCAGGCTCTTGGGTTGAACCCAGAACTGGATTTGCTTAGCGATTCAGGTGGCGACAGATTTGCTACGATAGATATTAAGATGGCCATGGGCATGCAGAACATGCTGAAACAAGCACCTGACGAAGCCAAGGACGTATACCCCGATGCTACACGACACTCTGAACTACGACATCAACAAGGGGTGATCGTGAAGGGACGAGAGTTGGTGGCATTAGTTATGCAATCATTCAGAACTTCCGATAGAACGGATCTTGTCTACCACATCGAGCATTTATTCACCCTTGACTTTCCTGGCGACAAGAACTTGGTCATGTTCAGGAACAAATGGTATGATTTGCTGCTGAAGATGAGGAGCGAGGACAGACCCAGTAAGCTGGCTCTCAGAGACATCCTTTACAGGAAGATCAAAGGGAGCAAGAAGATGGAATTCGGCCTCAATGCCTACCATAGACTACCGGACAAGCATCCTCAAAAGACGTATGAATTCTTATTGGCGTTGATCGACCATCAGATCAAGGCGGATCGGGAGGACCTGATGCTTGACATGAAGGAGAGATCGGTCAAGTCGATGATGAAGTCAGGCGGCAAAGATGCGGCTCCAGCCACTGGCAAACAGGAGAACCAGGGTGGCAAGGGCAGAAAGGGGAAACCCGGCGGACCTGATGCTGCTCCTGTGCTCCCAAAAGCCAAGGCAAAGGGCCACGCTGGCAAGAACGGCAAGTCCGACGGTGCCAGCGACAGAGGCAAGAGTCCGGGCGGAGGCAAGGACAACCCCTGCTGGTACCACTTCAAATCAGCGAAAGGGTGCGTGAAAGGAAATGAGTGCACATTTTCCCACAGCAAGAAGACGGAGCACAAGCTGGAGAACATGCCCAAGGGGAAAGGAAAGGGTAAGTCCAAATCCAGGTCGTCATCACCAAAGAGGGAGGATGGAGCATGCTTCGCGTTTCAGAAGGGGAAGTGCGACAGGGGGAGTGCTTGCAAGTACAAGCATGAGCTCATCAAGAACAATTCAGCTCCTGCAACGTCAAGCGACAAGGCGCAAGCCAAGTCGAAGGCCGCTGCCAAGGCCGCAGCGCCAGCTATTGCAAGGAGGACCATCGCGATGCCTGCGATAGTCCTGAAGCAATCGGCTCCTGCGGGAAAGGTCAGCTTCAAGAAGGACGTTGACCAAGTCGAACCGGATGAAACCGAGACTATCTACCACGAGCACGATGACGACGCGATGAGCGAATCATCGAGATGGTCTGGCGAGTCCGAGATCCCCGAGAAAATGGTGTGGTTCAAGGAAGTGCTCGACGTCGACGAGAATGGGGAGATCACCTACCTCGAAGACGAGAGAAGGCAATGGGAACGAAAAGGAGAATGGTCCGGTTATGAGGACAATGAGAATGAGCCTTATCAGTACGTGTACGTCGACGAGAAGAAGTTCAAAAGCAGTGATCATCGTGAATTATCAGCCTACCAAGTCCAACGATCATTGATACGTGCGAAGATACTGAGAGAAGTGGTGGATGATGTATATAAGAAGCACTACTTCCCGGTGATTAAGGAGAGCAGCATAATGTTCGAGTATGATCGGAACAAGGACGAGATCAAGGAATCGGCTGTCGACTGGAAGAAGCAGCATGGTATGCCGAAGAACGTTTTCGCCATGTCAACGTGCATCAGCAAACGGGTGAAATGGTTGATGGACACCGGATGTGGTCATGATCTCATTGGAAGAGCCAAGTCGAAGAGCCTGGGTGTCGACATCGTGAAAGATGACGACGAGATCGTGTTCCAGACCGCGAATGGTTCCACTTCCACATCTGATGTGGCCAAGATAGTCGTGGACGGGTTGGACGAGACTGTCGAGCCGCATGTATTGGATGAGACACCCACGGTATTGTCAGTGGGGAGGAGATGCATGAAGATGGGTTATGCATTTCACTGGAGGCCTGGTAAACTACCTTTCATGGTTACGCCAAAGCAGGGATTCGTGCACTTGCAGGTCAAGGACGACATCCCGTACCTAGTGAGTGATGGTAAACTTCGGAGTAACAGGCATCGCCCTACGATAGACGACCTCAAGGAGCACTTTTCGGAAGTATTGGCGATGGTAATGAACGACGAGGCAGATCAGGGAGGTGACGATGAGAACGACGTCACACCCGCCGCTGTCGGTGAGTCCGCAGAGGCCGAGGGCGAACACCACGACGGAGCATTCGACTTCGGGCCACCCGGAGGAGCCGGTCCGGTACGTCCGCCTCCCGTGGCTGAGGGAATACCTGTAGATGTTGGGTCAGTCCCGCATCGACATGGTGATGCCGAAGCTCACGAGGAAGAGGTTGATGAAGATGATCCAGATGCCGGAATCGAAGTAGACGTGTACGAAGGATCATCAATAAAGAGGAAAGTGGGAGTCCTCAAGAAGGACGCCAACTCCATAGCTCATTTGCTTACACACAGATACCGAAATCCCTTATGCGAATCATGCGTCAAGGCAAAGATGAGACACTTCAGATCACGAACGGGAGCATTCAAAAGAGAAGTGAAGACGTTCGGCGACCTGGTGACGTTCGACTTCGTGACGGCATCGGGAGATCATGAAGTGGAAGGCAGGTATGCGCTCATCATCCGGGACATATATACCGGAATTATCATGGCTTATCCCACCGCGAGAAGAGACACAGACTCAGTCGTCAGGGCTATCAAGCACTTCTGCGGGAGGAGGAAAATCAAGCAGGTATATTCGGATGACGGCCCGGAACTGATCAATGCGTGCGTGGAGCTGAAGCTGAACCACGACCTATCGCTGCCTGGACGACCGCAGAATAATTCCCTTGCTGAAAGGACAAATCAATTCATCATTGACCAGACTTCGGCTTGTCTTGTACATGCCGGTCTACCCACGTGCTACTGGGCGCAGGCCATCACCACTCTGTGCCATCTTATGAACATTGAAGAAGTGAATGGATCGAGTGCTTGGATGAGACTGCATGGCGAGGAGTTCAAAGGCGAGAAGATACCTTTTGGTGCGCTAGTAGACTTCAAGCCGAGTGAAGCACGAGGGGAGAAGAGGGAGAAGTTCGAACCAAGAGGGGAAACTGGTATATTTGCTGGACATGTGTTGAGCACCGGGATGCATTGGGCAAACAAGTACCGCGCTTGGGCACTCTCTGCGTTTGCGGGTGCAGAGCTGAACATCAAGAAGGCAAAGGTTCCACCTCGATTGAGAATGCCACATCAGACGGAGAGGATGATTCTCAAGTCTCCTCTGACATTCCCAATACAACAAAAGTACAAGGCTGCCAACGAGACTCTGGAAGGGATTGAGATGTCTGTCGATGCAATCGGTCTGGATGCGCGTGACCGCCTGATCGAAGATGAGGACTACGAGCCTGAGTTGCTGCAGAGTGACGAGAAGCGACTGCTTGACGATGAGGTCGATCAGATCGCTGGTCTACTGCTCGACGATGGCCCGGAGGTAATCGCCGGAGATCGGGGGGGTCATGCAGGAGAAGAAGATGCTAGACCGAGCTCTTCAAAAGGGAAGGGAGATGGACACCCTAAGGGCGATGAGAAGGTTGCGAAGTCCGACCTTCCACACGTGTCAGTTGGGCTACCCGGGGATGGTATCACGTACGTCAACGTCGATGGCAAGGAGGTTAAGATCGACAAGGCCGGGAGACCGTATCCTGTCGGGAAGGACGGATTCAGGCTGATGAAGACGTCGAGGCCTCCAGAGTTCACTCCCGAAGAATGGAAGATGATGAGTAAATATTACACCAAGGAAGAGAAGGCCGAAGTGAAGGGCGGTGGCAAAAGGAAAGAGGAAGATCCCAAGAGTAAAGAGTCTGATATTTCCGCGCCGGCAGAGGCACGGACATTACGGATGCCCGGTGGTAAGAGAATTCGAGCGATGCTTCGGAACCGCTGGGGTGGAGTAGAATGGCAGTACAATTGGGGATTGCGGAAGAACATATCAAAGATCAAGAACCCATTGGATGGGAAGCACTTGGCTGAGCTTGAATGGGTCAGGATTGGTGTTAATCCTGTCGACGGGGTGGTTGTTCTCATGGATTCCAAACAGTCCCAAGACGTCATGAGACGAAACGTTCAGCTTGAGAAAGAATTTGAGTGTCTGGTGGTAATTTATGCCTGGAAGTTCAAGTCTGAGGAGCGATCAAAGTCGACTCCAAACCGGACGAAGGCGGTTGCATCAGTCATTGAGAGTCATAAAGACGAAGCTGAGACAGCATCGGGGACGGATCCATCGGTCGACGAATCGACGGACCTCACCTGGTATGAATGGGAGGAGTCTGCTGAGATAGTTTCTGGAAAAGTGCCACTCGCAATGCCTGCGATAGGCGAGGACGGAGAAGCCAAGAAGTACCCATCGATGCCGTGCGTGACTTCTGAGCGAATACAGCACAGAGAGAAAGCTGTGAAAGTTGTACGATTCTTCGACGCTTTAGTATCCAGACCGGTAGGCCGGAAAGAGATGTTGACCAGCCCTGATGCGTTAGCATCAATGAAGAAAGAGTGGTCGGGATTAATCGACCAGGGGGTCTTCGATCTTGGCGCGGTGCGCGAATCTGACGCTGTAGCCAGAGAAGCAAAAGCGAAGGGGGAGGAAATACACATGGCTCGCGCACATGGCATTTGCGTTGAAAAGCACTCACAGTTGCCTGTTGGTGATCCTAAGAGGAAGTTCAAGGGTAGAGGCGTGTTGCTGGGGAACCAAGTGAAGAACCAAAGCTTTGAGGCTGCGATGTTTCAAGATTTGGGGAACTCCCTTGCTTCATTTGAAGCCTCGCGTTGGGCGGATTTTCTGGGTTGTCATGATGGCTGGGATGTGCAGATGGCCGACGCTGTTCAGGCGTATATACAGGCCACCTTGAGAGGCACGCCGTGTTGGATTGAATTGCCACCGGAGGCTGTGCCAAGTGAATGCAAATGGGATAAGTACAGAAGACCAGTCGTCCCGTTGAGGAAGGCGCTGTACGGACACCCAGATGCGGGAACATTTTGGGAGCAGCACTGCGATGAGGCGGTGCGTGCCGTTGGTTTTGAGCCCATCGGCGAAGAATGGCCTTCAGTGTACATTCACGAAAAGCTCCAGCTTGTTCTGGTTGTGTATGTCGACGACTTCAAAATGGCAGGGCCGCAGAAGAACCTTGCCCAAGGGTGGAGCATGTTGCGTACACGTGTGAAGATTGAGCCCGAGACTGGACTTGACATGTACCTTGGTTGCAATCAAAGCAAGGGAAACGTCACTCTCGGGAACGGACACCGAGTAACAACGGTGACCTATGACATGGAACAGTTCCTACGTTCCTGTGTCGACCGCTATCTTGAAGTGGCGGGCGATGTGAAGTTGAATAAGGTTGTCACCCCTGAGTTGCATGAAGAAACAAAGAATCACGTCTCACGGAAGCCGGCCAGAGAGGGGCCGTCAGTCGTGTGCAATTGGTGTAACAATCTTGTGCCCACCGACGGTTCTGCCACAGTGCCGGACCAACGGGGAGGGACTCCTGAGTTGGCCATGAAGGAGCCCGTGCGTGGACACCTGGCTCCGCATGCCGCTAGCGTACTGATGAAGTTGCTGTACGGTGCGCGGATTGCTCGCTTCGATTTGTTGCGGCAAGTGAATCGCCTGGCACGGAATGTGCATAGGTGGACTGACTCCGATGATCGGGGTTTGCGTCACTTGATGTGCTATGTGCATCATACTAAACATTGGCGCATGGTCGGTTGGGTTGGAGACCCTATGGATGATGTGCACTTGGCCTTGTATGCGGACGCTGACTTTGCGGGATGCATTGACTCGCTGCGTTCCACCTCCGGTGGACACTTGAATATACAAGGGCCTAATACCCGATTTCCGTTGTCTGGCAGCTCTAAAAGACAGGGTTGTGTGAGTCACTCCACTCCCGAGGCCGAGATTGTTGCGGCCGATGTTGCCAGGAGATCGATGGGTATGCCCGCTCTCAAGCTGGTAGAGCGGATTCTCAAGAAGTCACCGAACTTTGTGTTCTATGACGATAATAAGGCTATGATCGGTGTCGTGCGATCGGGGAGGAACCCCACGATGCGCCACCTTGAGAGAAGCCCTGGTGTTAGCATTTCGTGGATGCATGAGATGTTCACACGTGATTACATGTACTTGGCGTATGAGGTCACCGACAGGATGGCGGCCGATATTTACACCAAGGCGTTCAATGATGGGCGCAAATGGAAACATGCATGTTTGCAGATTGGTCTACTTGACCCGAGATTGCTGTCTGACCCGGATACCCTCAAGGCGCTCACACCCACGTGTGATCCCATAAAGGGGACCATGCAGACCGCTTCGGGGACAGTTGACGGAGTTCCAACATTTCCGTACACACACATACCGATCATGCCCCCGGACCTATGGTGGTCTGGATTAACATCCAAAGAGGGATAGCATGAGCATGAAGGACATGATCCGGTTGTTGTTGCCAAGGGACCCAGATTGATGCGTGTAAAACCTCCACTCGCGGTTATGACACCGTTTGGGAGCAAGTGGCTTCGTTCCACTTGGTTTCTGAAGAATGGGTCATGGCTCAAAGTTGTGGATAGAGTTGACCCGGGGCTACAATGTGTGCGAATTGATGGTTGGGTTGAACGCGCAGTTTGGCAGTTTCATCCCGTACCGGTCGCTGCACCGGCGCGGGAACGGTCTCCACGACCACGACCAATTCACGTCAGGTCCGGGGATGTTGACATGCAGTCCGTGCTGGCCGCATTTGTTGAAGAACTGTCGAACGAGCGCATAGAGTTGAAGTGTGTTAACGACCTTGCTTTGGAAACGTTGCTCCGATTGAAGTTGCTCATGCGTTGTATGCATATCAATCACGAGCAGCTTGTCCCTGGTCGTTGTTTTGTTCCGTATCGCATTGCGGTGAAGCACAAGCCACAGTTAGCGCCGGGTATTGAACACGCGATGGTCAAACACGACGGTGGTGTGCTTCGCGCTCCTGTTCATGTCTCGCTTCCTGGTATGAGAACTCGCACAGTCGTCACTCTCTACAGTGTTGACTTGGCTCGGCCCATCGTGCTGATGGCATGTTCCGAACCACGTAACTGGTTCACTGCTCTTGCCCGCCATGACGGGCCGCAGGTTGTCACCATAACTCTGGTTGATGACTTACTGAGCGAGTACGGGGGGAGAATCGCCTGACATGTGCTTACCAAACCTTCCGATTTGTTGTTCTTCGCCGGGCCTTGCACGGGGGGATCATCATGGGCACGCCTCAACAAGACTCGCGGAATTGACACCGCAGAGAAAAACGAGGCCAAACAAAGGGAATTTTGGAGATTGTTTGAACGGTTCGTTGAAATCAAACGGCATGCCATGACGAAACGGGCTGCGATTTTGTTTGAGTTGCCTGGAAGTTGCGATTATTGGAAAGACGAGAGACTGCATGAGGTTGTCCATGATGGGACTAGTCACGAGTTTGATGGGTGTCGCTATGGCTTGAAACAAAGATATGCAAAGAAACCCATGCCAATCAAGAAACCATGGAGGGTTGTTTCATGGAACTTTGACCTCGGCGGCTCGTTGTCTAAGAAGTGCAATGGAAACCATGAGCATGGACCTTGTGCCGGTCGTGAAACCAAAGAAACCCAGTTGTACACGTCGATAATCGTGGGTGTGATCCTTCGCCGTTTTCGTGCTCGAGCAAAGTGCCTCAAGCCGGCACCATTGCAACTCGCTCTTGCTTGCATTACGCGAGGGAGATCGCGGAAGCACCAAGCTACTGCGAGTGAGACTTGCACCACCCCAACTGTGCCACCGAGGTGCTGGGTTAGTCCCGAACCTCTGGTGCATACGGGGAGCTGGGTCAGTCCCGAACCCCAAGCTTCAAGGAGGAGTTGGACCAGTTCATCAACTCAATCTGAAACTGGGCTCGTATTGGGACAATTCCGTGGCTTCATTTGCAGCTGCTTATTTTGGGTTTTCCTGGTTCTGGAGAATATCATCAAGATGACTGCCAATGCGACTGTTGTCAATACGAATGAGTTCTTCTGCGTGCCTGTTGGGAAATCTAGGCAAGCGGCAATCTTCTTGGGGAACTTGGTGAAGAACGCCATCGAGGAGGGCAAGAGGATACCCAAGAGGATGGAGATGGGCAGCGACCTGGGCATGTGCGTAAAGTGGATCGAGGACATCGGCGTCCCTGCTATTTATGCCTACTCAGCGTATTATTCTGCCAAAGGCCGCGGGATGATGAAAGGTGAAGGGCAATCTATGAGGGTTGCGTTAGAGTTCATCAGCAAAGTTTTCGGACAGCTGTCTGCCGACGAATGTATGCTTGGATGGAGGGAATTTTGCAGCAAGGGAAAGAAGATTGTGGCGGCGCTGAACCAACTTTGCGGTGAGGCATCGCTGCTAGCGAAGAACCCCGAGTTGCTCAACGTAACCAAGTACTGCATAGAGGGGGCGGATATGTTGAGATCAATCACGAACATCTGGGATCTCGCATTAGGTGTGGCCGAAGACAATGAGGAACGGTCGTTCAAAGCTGCATTCCACCAGGACACCCCGGTCGGGGAGGTATACAAAGAGTTCATCAGCGACGAGCCAACCAGGGCATCGTCATCGAGAAGGTGGAGGAGCTCCGAGGAGTTCCAGACGACTGCAGAGTTTGAGAGGCACGACCGGAGAATCGCAAGATACAGGGCTCGAAACTGGGGGAAAGTGTTCACGTTGAGCGTGATCAAGGCTCCCAAGATCGACTCCTACGGTCGTGGTTCCAAGGACGTCTACCAGAAGAATTGGGACCTTGGGTTGATCTACCAGAATGAGCTGCAGGCATCGATGAAGAACCTCGCATATGCACTGAGGAGGGATGAGAATGCCAGCCAGAACAACCTATTGCGCTGGATGATCTGTGGGTCAACCCCCAGTGACATCTCTGATGCGTGCATCGGGGCGGTCAATTCGCTCATGTGCGTATCGTTCATCATGAGGAGATTGCAGCCATTGCTCGGAGCTGAACGATCTCTACCGGGAGATTGAGTACGCCAGGGATTTCCTGTGGTGCATCGATATGATCTATGAGTCGAAGCTGCCTGCGATGAACATCAACTCCATCAGTTTGGCACCGCACGCGGCTGACAGGGCCGCTGAGAACCAAGATCGGCGCAAGTGGGTAAGCTGGATGAAGGAGATCGAGAAGAAGGCCGAGAAGGACGTCATGATCGAATTCTTCCAGAATAAATACTGCACGATTCATGAAGCCGAGAGGGAACTCGAGAAGTATCCCGAGGATTTCGTGGTTGGGGAAGAGCCGACATGGTGGGTGATGGGCTCATCGAAGACGGAGCCGCCGCGGAAGACGGAGCGACAGCAGAAGTCGGCATCAAGCTCCGGACAAAGGAGCCAAACCGCTGGGGGGCCAGTCCCCCAGCCGGGAGCTCCAAGTGGGGGGTCGCAAGCCAGCGATGCTGTCAAGATCGACAACAAGATCATCGACTCCATTTTCCGAATGAACTCTGGCGGTGATGACGACAGATGGGTAATCATCAACCCAACTGCTGGACATGATACCTACACTTCATTCGAAGGGGGTATTACTTTGAGCGGCGCGACTGTCAATGTGAAGTTCAACATAGACAACAATACAGGGTACCCAATCATACAAACTGTATTTGGGCCGTGTCTTGCAGAAGGTAAGAGCGCAACATATTGGGAGTGTATGCTGAGATGCCTAACCTCTTCGCTATTGCACTTCGAGGAGAAGACCAGCGCGGAGAAGATTATCCTATCCTATGTTGGGAAGGGGAACGCGGCATGGCTTCAGCTGTATGCCTTCTTGTGTGCCCAAACAGGATGCTTGATTACTGGACGCCTTCCGGGCGCCAAAGCCATCAACGCGTTGATCCAGGCGGAGAAGAACCCGGACAACGCACCTGGACAGTTGAACCGGATTATCAAGAAGCAGAAAAGGGGCCCCATTGGTGAGGCAACGATTCGCGACATGATGATCCAGAAGAAGAGCTTCTTGGTCCTGGACTGGCCCCTGAGGGCCGTCAACTCGAAAGGGAGCACGAAGACCTTCCAGATGATGGTCAACGAACAGGGATGGACAAACATCGAGGAGAGATCATACTAGGGGTCGAGTGAGCAAGTCTCCTCACCCAACGACACGTTGAATATCATCTCCCGATTGCAGAAGCTGGATAAGCTCATCGCTGAACGGCGGAGGCGAGACATGGATGACTCGCCAATGTCGGTGCACATCTGGATGTCGCTATCTGATTGGGTGTGCATGAGAGGATGCGGATGGCAGGTGACCGCCAACCCCATCATCGACTCCCTGCAGAAGGCGATATCTGACCTCGTCAACACATGCAAGGACCTGGTCGTGGTGTGCGTGAATCGCGATGTTGCTTTCCATGGTGGAAGAGGGGACTTGGGGACGATCGCCAACAAGGTTAGCGAGATCTGCAAGGCGGCAGGCGCGCTGGTGACCGAGAACGATCGCCTGTGGCGCGTGGTCCATGCGCTCACAGGAAAGAACTACAAGATCCCTGGGAGCTCGAACTTGCAACACTTCCTCCTGAAACGACTGCTGATCGAGAAATCCATCGATGCGGTCGCACCAAGCAACACGTTTGTGTGTGAGCTGGAGGGGACGTGCATAAACGAGCCCGACCTTCGATTCAACATCCCGAAGAACATGGAGGAATCGAAGGTGAAATTCGAGTACAAGCCGACCTTCACTGCACAGTCGAAGAGGAAACAAGAGCGGCAGGATGAAGGACACGGCGAGCAGGATGCTTTTGGGAAAGCTGATGCCGGTGATCAACGTCTTCGATGGTATACGGTCACGGAGCTCAGCAAATTCATCTGCGAACTTTGCGCTAAAGAGATGCAGATGAGCAAGTCGAAGGTGCTCGGACCGAAGTCGAAGTACAATCCCTCTTCTTGCGTGAACTGTTGCGCGAACTGGAACGCGGACACGAATGGTATTGCAATGTCTATCGAGGGGAAGAAAATGTACACGCGCCTCTTCGCGGAATGCGTGGTGGCAATCCCTGACCTTCAAAATCTCATGGTGGACGTCAACAATATCCAGGCCATGATCACGATCATACGGGAGCTCGCGTATTCAAAGCTGAAGAAAGAGCTTTCTCACGCGGGATTCGTGAGCATGACTGTGGATCAAGCAGCGCAGTTCTACAACAACGGTCACGGGAAGCAATTGTGCGCGTCCCGGGATGTGATCGTGTGCAAGAATTCCGAGGGAGTCGAGGAGAGGATGTCCATCTTCGTGATAGGCAAGGATCTCGGCAATGTGGCATATTCGTCATGGATCAAGAGTGTGCTCGACCAAGGAACGATGTATGAACTCCTGGGACAAACCACGAACGAGGAATCCTTGGGAGACGTCGTCGAGATGGTGTTGGGATTCTTTGAGGTGATGTCGTACTTCCAGCACGAACTGCCACTGTGGAAGGATGCATGGAAGATCAAGAGGGAGTTCGAGCAGTCAATAGTGCGACACCTCGCTGGGAACGTGACCCACACGACGGGCCAGAACAGAAAGCGGAACAAACCGTCCGCACAGCTCGGCGTGCCCACGAAGGAGGTGCTTGACATCATGAACAAGGTCAAGCCCAGACATCCACGATCCCTGATCACCGAGCCCTCTGCACAAGGTTCCAAGAGAAAGGCCACGGAGGGCGAAGATGAGGGTCTTGGTCAAGCACCAGACCCGAGTCGAAGTTCTCAAACCAATACTGAGAAGGAAGACAAGAAGCAGCGTGTGATCGACGGGCGGAGAGCGGCACTAGGATTCCTGGAGTCAATGGAGAAGTGCATGGGAGATATGGGGATCTGTAAGAAGTGCGCGAACCTGGCCCACGACGGCGACTGCAAGGACATTGAGGAGGCTGCTGGAAATGAGAAGGCGATGAAGGTGCTCCGTGAGCTACTCAGCAGTGACCCTGTTTCATCTGATGAAGACATGGGGGATACGGAGGAACCGTCCTCATCAACGTCCAAGGAAAGAAAGAAAGGGGGACAAGCAGGGAAAGAAACAATTGAGATGTACAGCTACACTATTAATTTGGTGGAGATGGCTGACACGGCTGAGGGAGGAGAGCTACAATGTGGTGGCGTCGACCTCACATACAACCCGTGCGGGGACAGCAGGACATTCAAGAAGACGCTTGAGATGGGATGCGACACCATCCCGTGCTACATCCCGAAGTACGGCGACATGATTGATGTGCATATGCCACGGGCATACGCGTCTATTGTTGACCCCAGGTACTTTCCCAGAGGTGCAATCCTTGAGCAAGTGGACGTGATGCAACTTGGCAAGAGTGTCAACTTTTGCATTGCTCCTTTCGACGGTGCTCCACTATGCAGGATTGGTGATGATCGCTCGGTATTTACTACAAGGGACCAAGCAAACCAGCTATCTCACGACCTATGCAGAGTCCTTCGACACAAGATCGGCAATTGCCGAGGAAGTGCTTTCAGGTGTGACGAGGGTGGATGGGTCGACATTGATGCTGTCATTGACGACCGGAACAACGACATATTCCCACCGCACACCACGAGAGCGAAACGCTACATGGGCATCATGGAGGTGATCAAGTGGCAGGAATCCGGACACAAGAAATCGAGATTTCAGGTTCTGGCAGCAAGGTTTCCGAGCATCATGAACCCGAACGACACGAGGGCAGCCAGGGAGGAAATGACCAAGGCTGGCGTGGATCGGGACGACATCGACAGGATGTTCAACAGATGCGATGGATGGTACAGACCTTGGTGCATCCGAGTCACAACCGGTCACAGTGATTTTGGATTCATGAGCTCATCCGCACTGGCGAATAGGTATTCCGCAAGAATGGGTGATACTCTCGGAGGAGCATTCCATGTGACGTATGTGGAAAACCTGCCAAGCATCGTACGCTGTGGGCTAGTCCCCGGCGGAATCGATGGCGGTAACAGGCTAGCACTGCACTTCGGGGCGTTTGCTCCATGGGATGAGATGAACGTGGCGACGAAGACAACGCTACGGAACGTGAGGAGAGGGGATCCGATTGCGATCATCTATATTCCCAGTGCAACCCTCGCGCGGTATGGGGCTGGAGTCGCGGCTAATGGGACTTTCATGGTCTTTGACGTGATCCCGTTCTATGAGGTCAAGTCCATTTGGATTGGCAAAAGCAACGGAGGGAAGCGCCTGGAGTACGCTGACATCAAGAGGGCGTACTCGAAGTGTGTGGAGAACGAGATCTGCCCTGGCTTTGTCAACTCTTCCCAAGAGTCGGCTGCGATGTTCCTCCAGAACGTCGCAAAGATCAGCGAGAGGATGCCGGAGACTGAGACAGGTGCCGATAATCTGCACTACATCGTTGACATGGTTAATCGTGCTTGCGAACTCTATCGAAACAACAAGATGGAAGAGTTCAACGCACAGGTCAACGAGGTCCGGGACGAAGTCAGCAAAGTCGTCATCCTGAATGATGAGACATGGGAAGGACTGAGGTGCCGGATATGTCCATCATGTGCGACCGCGATCCCCACCTGCTTCTGCTTATGCCTGGAGTGCGAGGCACAACTGATCTCCATCGGAAGATACTACATTCACATCAATCCGATGACGAGGAGGACAACCAAAACCCCAACGTCTCTGGAGATGCCAGGCGTGCACAGGAAGAAGCTAACCACGATGCGGCAGCACAGGAGGATGAGACGAAGCGGAGGAAGTTCCGGGAGAAGATGACGACATGGACACGCAAGGATATACATCCGGCTATGCGTCAGAAGAAGAAGACGGCGGTTGGCATTACCGCGACACCGATCTGACGTCACGGGACATTATAAGTTCCCAACGGATGGCGATCTGCCTTGACGAGCCGCGTGAGGCTCAGTACATGGCAGGATTTATCGCACTCCAGCTGTCCAAGATGTGGGGGATGTTTGAAGGTGGTGAGGAGAGAACGATGAATGCCGGACTCGAAGGGAATCCGGGCTGCCCTTATCACAATGATTTCAGGAGGTACCCCAACATCACTGAGCATGATCAGGAAGGTATACTTTTGCCATCAACAATAACGAAGATTTCTCAATCGGAGAATGTTCGGACAAGAGCCTTCCGATCGGTTGAGGAGCGTGACGAATATATTCGTATGATGGTGAACAAATGCGAGGGACTATACACATTCTACAAGCTGTGGATTGCAGCAAGAATCCTCGATGTCACCAAGGAAGAAATGAAGCTCCTGGTCAAGGACCGAGTGCACCCGGTGGGTGATATTATTTTCAGATGTTTTGCACTAGCTTTCAACTGCAAGTATATATCATTCGTGAGGGATGGCCTAAACCTTGGCAAGCATGGTTACGCGGTCAACGTGAGCGCCATCATCTCGGCCATCGACCCGAACAAATGCGACACACCCCTGCTGGATTGGTGCCTTCGGAAAGGGCACTGGTTGCCAGAGGACTACAACAAGAAGTGTGTCCGGGCACGAGAAGCCCAGAAGAACTTGGACGAGGAGTTCCGCCGACGTACCCATAGGCTGTCCATTGGGGACAGGTATGCTTCGTGAAGATGATGATTGCGGTACGATGTGGGCCAGTCCCCATCTGTTACTTGCGTCACATCGACACTGTTTCGGTGGAACGACTTATGTCATGATTTATATTCATGTGTCCAAGATGATTGGATGTGTACATGGTTACATATTCCGACGACTATGACGCTCTGGATATTCATGGATGGAATTATTACCTTATAGATGATATCTTTTCATTATTTATGCATTGTCCATGGTATCTGGAATGGCTATGATTTGCATTGATTACTCACCGATGTTTCTTTGCCGGAGATATGCAGACCGATCACAAGCGGGCGCGCATGGTGGACATTTGTGGCCAACCCATTTATGGATGACAGCTGCGCGATGCGCAAATGCGGCAGCTGGAATGTTCACTGGCGGTCAAGTGAAGTGGCCACAGTGTATTATATACACCTGCATATGGATGTGTGCTTCGATTGGAGGATGAATGTTTCACTTTTCGTACAATCGAACCCGGCATGTTTCACAGCGAATGAACGGTGTAGTGATAGCAAGTAAAAGAATGCACGACACGATTTCGTAGTTGAAGCCGTGGCCAGTGGAACGTTTTGTGGTGTTTGGACCGCATGATGAACAATGCGACCCAAATGGGGGATGTTAAAACCCTCTAGGCCCCGTGCCGAAATTGGGTAGCTGTTCTGAGGTCCTTGTTGGTGTTGCTTCCCAAGTTCCATTGATCGCCATTTGGCTCAAGACACAATTGAGGTTCAAGATCTGATGTGTGACTGCAGACCTACGTGATCGGCATTAAGAGCAAAACAACTGCTTGCGCCGCTTTGTCAGGACCACTGGTGTGATTATCATTCCTTCTTCCTTACAACGTTTACACGGGTTCGGCTATGGCATCGTCCGTATACACCTTTCTACGTGGTTGGTATTAAAGCTTGAGGGTTCGGTGCACAGCGTCCCACGGGACGTCACCTTGCCGTCTCTTGACACTTTTCATGTTTGTACACGGAAGGGGTCCGCGTCTTGAATACCAGGACTTGATGTGACTCGAAGACTTGCGAGTTCATAGATGTGTTCCCCAAAAAGCATGCTGGAGGTCATTCTCCAAACTCGTTTGCGCCCGCGATTTCCCAAATTTCCCCGAATAGAAATTGCTGGATCCCTCCAAAATAGCTTGTGTAGTGAACCGGTGTATCAAGTGGAGCCCACTCACAACAAACGATTCTGGTTGCAATTTACAACAAGATCGCCGATTCGGGGGTAAGGCAAACTCCATGAGAGGTGCCATTCTCGGGGAATATATGTTGAGTTTGCGAAGTATAGAAACTTGCCCAGATAGGGGGGTTGTTTTAGTTAAAGGGTACCTATTGCTTAGTTTCTTTGAAGGGAAACCAAAAAAAAACAGAGAGAAGACACCCTTTGAAGAGCCGCCAAAAACCACAACACAAGCCCAGGGCAGAGCTTAGGTCTAGCGACTTGCGGAGGCGAAGGGGATCAAAGATTGCTCCTTTATAGGGTCCTTTTTTGTTTTACGCGCGAATGAGCCCCTGAAATAGACTAGGGCAGATCGGCTCTTTGCACCTCTCATCCTATCTATGCTTCCGTCACGGATCTCGTCCACTGTTTTGCCACCGTATTGCCCTGGCGCAGCTGACGAGCTAGCCGAAGCAACTCGTGGAGGTCCTATTCTTGATTAAGCTTTGTTGAAGATGCTGTAACACCAAAAAGCATCTTGTGTGATTGGAATGAGTTGTCGGTTTGTGCTTCCAAGAAGCAACTCGGCAGTGGCAACTCTCTTCCCAGCCCATCAGAGGCAGGGAGGGCAAATCACACCAACGCCTGCCTCCTAAGTGGTGAGAGATGTGTTGCGAGGTTTGACCGGGCACCAGGCGTGATCACACAATGCAGTCTCACGGTTTCAGCGTCGGCTAAAATGGTGCACTTGTTTGCTCGTAGCTTCCGTCTGGAAGTCGTTTGCTTGACGTGTGCATGTCCCAGCCCCTTGAAACCCTTGCAAAATCCAACGCTGGACGCGACGACAAATGCCACACAGAACGCGACGAAGAACGCGAAATGCGCCGCGACGATGCACGCAAACTCGACGATTCACGGCACCATACGGCACCGCTGTTATTTTCAGAGTTCATTTTTGCGAAGGCTTTTTGCGGCCGATTCTTTACAGTTTGTTCGCTATGTGACAATGAATTTCAAGGGGGAACCCCCCAATAAGTGAGTGGTGGACATGACGAACCAGAGGCTTCGAAGGCAGGCCTTGGGTCGATGGTAGATGCTTCATCGCCCTTTGGAGCGTTCGCCTGTTCGCACGCCCGGCGAAGCTGATTGGTTGAGTTTCGGGGATTTGCTTGAACCGGCCAAGGCTGACCTTTGGATAAAGTTATGGACCTCGCCAGCCCATGCAAAGGAACAAGCAAGCTTGACTCTAATTTGGATCTTTAGCTTCTTCTTCTTTAAATGTGTGTTTTCCTACAAATCAACAACAAGCGAACCTGTTTGTACAGGGGCCATAAACCTCTGTTCATTGCAACTAACCTTCCGTTCGTTGGTAACTAACCTTCTGACATTTTCATTTTTGGTGGCTAGCTGCATGCTTTTGACAGAAGAACTCGGCGAAGCAAACGCGCAGGCAAAAGTATCTTGTCAGGCGTATAGTTCTGTGTAAACGCATAACCTACACACCTCACGCCTTGATATATGTATGTATTGCAAGGCGTATAATTGAGTTCGAGAGGGCAGCAATAGTTAGCGCTCAGCAGCCCTGGCAAAAAAAAAGGCGGAAGCAAAACTCAAAGTTTTAAAGCGATAGCCGCGCCGCATACCTGTAAGTGCCCACGCCACTGGGCAATGCAAATTTGAATCCACAGTAGAAGGCCAGGGCGTCCGAACACATAATTGCACGCCAGCGCAGGCCAGTGGGTATGAACAACGGACAGTGGACATTGGACAAAGGACAGTGGACAGTGGGATGACAAAGATGAGGAAAGCCAGCACAGCTGCCTGCAAAGGGTCGGGTCACAAGAACGCACGCATGTTCCATGTCCTGCGTGTGCTCGCAAAGCGCGCAAATGCTTTTGTCTATCAACCCTAGTCAGGGGACAGCGGCTTTTTCCACTTCACAGCAATCAGTCACTGCTCTGCATGTGGCATTCTAATCCAGGGCGTTGCTCCGTCGACTGTTTAAAAAGCCCCAGCCATCCACACACAGCGCACAGAGCACAGTGGACTGCTACCAGGAACACGAGTTTCCCGCTCACAGCCCTCAAAACTTTGACTGACTGTGCTCACCTACGCAGATTCTGGGGCGTTCTCTGGAGTAAGAACTGCCATGCGGGTTCCTTCTGCTTCGCAGTCCCACAAGATTACATAGATTGCCGTCACCCGGTTGCCCTCAATCTTGCGCACAGCATCACGCATGACGTACGTCATCTTCCCGTGGAAGGTGAAGACAGGGTCCAGGGTGCACAAGCTACAGCGCATCCACTCCGCCAAGGCAGCGTGCATGGTAAAGGGCTCGTACCTTGCGCTCAAAGCGTAAGCTCAGCTGAGGGACACTTACGTAATCAGCATGTTCAAGCATGGTTCATGTTCTGACAAGACGCGGCCGCGGCTGAATGTCTTGCGTGTCAACGATGGTGTCGATCTGGCCCAGGTCACCCTCGCCAAGGATTTCCGAAAACCAAATGTTCCTCATCAAAGGCACCACCAACCCGGCCATGACAGTCAAAGAACAGAGGACAGGGTCCAGTGCACAGGGCCGGAGCCAAAATGCTACAAGCGGTGCGCTCACATAATGCCAGAAACTGGACATTACACAGCGGACAGCGCGTGCGCAAGGTTCATGACTGAGCGCTGATCAGCAAGGGAGTGCCCACGGAAACTTGAAAATGCCCATTGGCCCTGCAAAACATTGGGCGCACGGGCCCTGCTATAGGAGAAATGACAGCCTGCAAGCGTCGAAAAGCTGGGCAAGACGTCAAGACGTCATGGCTTGCAGGATTTGCCCAGCGGAGCCGACAAATGCCGGAATCCATAAGACACAAGGAACAGCCACGCGTGACACAAAATGAAAACAGGCCCCCGTAGACCAAAAATGGTGAGAATTGACCGACGCCACCTTCAGTGAATCGGTCAACTCCTGTTTCCCTGCTCAAGCAACGTGGGGTCAAGAGCGCCGTTCAAAAGGCCCTGCTCCTGGGCTTAACCTTTCTGAAGCGCAAGCGCGAACGCCAAAATTGCGGATTTCTTGAGCGCCTTTCCAGGTCTTGAATGCATGTTTTCAAATCAGTTGGTGTCCTTGGTGCTCGAAAGGCGCGTTAGCTGCAGCCGCTGGTTTTTGCGACACGCACAGACACACACGCACACACACACACACACACACGCGCGCACACTTGCAAATCAACTAGGTGATGGCCTTTTGTGTTGTCCCAGATTGTTTTTATGCCGGCCCCAGCTTGCCTACTGCTAGCAAGTGTTCATTTACATTCGGCCACTAGTGCCGGGAGATGAGGACTCCAACATTTGCACTTGCGTGTGTTTCACACAACCCTCTGCTGCGCGCTGTCCACTGTCGATTGTCCACTGTGAAAATAGCCCATTGTTTGGCAAGGGTGTGCGAAAGGCCAGGCCGTTAAGGGTGGTTCTTGGGCAAGCCGAACCTGCTGGCGACGCCGGCCCGCCATGTTTGCAGCCCTGGGTCGGAGGGTTTCATCGTGCTTGCGCTGACATGAGAGGCTTGGCGCCGGCCAACCATCCATTTGCTTGCACGGGCGCCTTTTTCTTTCGAATCGCCAGCAATCTGCATGGGCCCAACCCGCCACAAACTTGCAGGGGCCCTCACGGACCAGCCAACTGCAAGGGGCAGGTTGGGCCAACCAAATGCAGGGGCAATCCAACATTTCAAAAACACAAGCCCAAGGGTTTGTTGCCATTGCTTGCTACAGACTTCGATTGCGAGAGCAATAGGGGTGTAAAACTTAAGGCGTCACTTCGTCGGATTGCTGCCTGGATTCTCTGCATGAGGTGAGACTGCGTAAGTCGCCTTCCAAGCTTTTTGCCCTGCACGGCGCTTACTCTTCCTCCACGCGTTTCTGCTGGAATGCCTGCGTTCCTGGCTCGACTCCTCGGCGTTGCCTGGGGCTGGCGGTGCGCTTGGGGATGAGGAGCTGCTCTGGGCTGAAAGCATGCCCGGAACTGTCGCCATTGGTGCTGGCGATGCTGCGATAGACCGTGAACAGGGGACAGCGGACAGGGCCTCTTCCTTTTCCCCTTTGTTCTCAGGCGCGGGCGGTGCCGCCGGCAAGGAGAAACTGACAGGAACCGCTGCGAATTGCAAAGCTTCCACCACGTCCTCTTCATGCGCATGGCAGTAGTGGCGCCTGAAAGTTCCCACATCATGCCGTTGCTGAATCTCCATGATCACATGTTCTGAAGGTCGTTTCGTTCCTTTTGGGTTTGAAAGCAAAAGTGCGGAGGACGTATGCCTCGTAGCCCCGTGCACCGTGACGTGAGAGCCTATAAACTCTTGGTTCCAGCGTCTGCGGCCGGTCAGCGCAAACATCACTTTCCGAATGCGGCTCACTGCTAGGGACACGGATTGCCTTGCCATCCAGGGTTGCTGGGCCTTCTTGGTTTCAGCCGGGAACAGGTAGCTGCCGTTGGCAGGCCAGTGAAATGGCTTCGTTGTGAGTGGCTGGACGTCTTCAAAGATGTTTGGGTGAGACTGTTGGAAGGGCTCCAAAGGGGGTAGCACGCACCTTTCTACGCCTTTGGCAATAACATCCCGTAGCGTTGATAAAACATCAGGGGCAAGGCGGGCAACAACCTTGTCAGCGCCAAGTTTCCCCAATCCTTTGTAGTCCTTGTTCTCCTCGCGTTTTTGGAACAGGATGTGAGGAGCATCATGCGTGAAGCCACCGTCCAGGAACACATCGCAGCCCTGAAGCTGCAACGCCTCTGAGATTCGACGGGAGGTAACCATTGTAACCCAAAGCACCATGACGTACTTGGGGCCCGCAAAAAACAGGGCAACAGCCAGGAAAAGGGTCAGCTCCTCCCGAGGGACGAACAAATGCTGAAGATCGGTTTTTGACATCTTCTTGCCCTTGTTCCAAGGCTTCTTGTTGTGGCCCTGGGCGGTGGGCATCTTGCCTGCCTTGACAGCCGGCTTTTCGCCTTTGACAGCCGGCTTTTTGCTCTTGACAGGGGACAGTTGGACAGCGGACAGTGAACTGCCTCTGGCTTTTTTCTTTGGCGTTTTCGGTCCCATGGATGCCTGTGGACAGCAGGCAGGCCGATCGGATAGCTTAATCCTTGTTTACTTGATCCAAACAGCTGATGACATGACAAGTTCCATGCCCGCTGTTCAATCACATGAGCGCTGTCCACTGTTCAAAGCAATGCCAACATTTGCGCCGACTGCAGGCAGCTCGTGTTGCCCGGCCTTGCAATTGCCAGGTGCCAGCGCGGAGCTCAACTCCAACCTGGCAGGACTTGACAGGCGTTGGGCAGGCAGGGCGTCGCACGGCAAACAGCATGTAAGCACGAAGCAGGCCCAAACATAAATCGTTGTGACAAAGTGTTCACCCAGAATGTTGGCAATGGTGTTTGGGGCTTGCAGGTTGCCACACTACCCTTCGTCCAGTCAAAGCCAAGCCCTCCGTTCAATGTGTGTGAAGGCTGGGCCTGGCTGGCTGCTGAGCTCGAAGAAGCCGCGAGCAATCGCATGTGGCCTGGGCCACTTGAGCTACCTTGGCTCCTGGGTGTTGCTTTCCACTGTGCAGCGTTCACTGTCCACTGTGCAGGTTTCACTGCCCACTGTGCAGCGTTCACTGTCCACTGTGCAGCGTTCACTGTCCGCTGTCAGCTGTCCACTGTTCCCTGCGTTTGGCCCACGGCCGACACAGTGCTAACACACATGATGTCAAAAGCAAGCAACTTCGGGCAGCTGCTGGCGCTGTTGCAGCTGCTGCCGCCGCTGCTGTTGCTGCTAAACGCTGGACAGCGCGCCGTGTAAGTTGACAGCGAACTGTTAACAGTGGACAGTACAGGGCACGCAGCAAGCAGAAGCTGCAGCTGCGGCCGCAGCAAATCGAGCTGAAGGGCACTCACAAGGCTTGGCCGGGATCTTGCCCCACGCATTCTTTAGTTGCGCGGGCATTTCCATCAAGTGCCTTGGTTGACCAGAGTGTGCACTTGGAGTTGAGCTTGCCCCGCAGAGTTTCTCTGTTCAAGTGCACTGTCCCCTTTTTACGCGCAATCGCACAAGCAGCTACCATGGGTGACACTCGGAGCATCGAGAGCAGCGCCGCAGCCACTGGCTTCGAGGCGCGGGTCCTGCTTCTTCAAATCCTGGATGATATCACCCTTTCCCAGCCAAGCATTTCAAAGCCTTGCTGGTGTTATTTGAAGGGTGGGGGGGAACTTGTTAATGTCGGTTTAATGGGCATGTGAGCAACAGGTCTTCGCAACGTTGCTTCGGATCACCTTGCTTAAAACTGATTTTAAGCAATTATGCGCCGCTGCGGGGCTATTACACGGCCCTGTTCCAACGCTTCCCAAAGGTTGCAAAACACAAGGGTCTTGCCAACTTGCCTGGGAGCAGTCAATTTGCAACTTGACCGAGGGTCTGGCCTCCCACTTGGCAGTAGATCGTTGCGTCGCTTTTGCAAGAAGCTTGGAACGTAGGCGTCGCCCTTTGACACTTCGTCCGCCCTCTCGTGCGTTCCAACATGTTTAGTGTGTGACTCTGTTGATGGTAGCGCCTGCCACACTGACCCCCCGTTCGCGTTGCGCTGCCGTCCACTGTTCACTGCTCACTGTCCAGTATGAGCCATGCTGCGTAGTGGCGCCAGCCGCCGCGACAAAGCGTGAGCTGTTTCTCACCGCCTTTCATGATGTCATTACATGTAACCTGTGAACGATGAGTTCCATCAGGTTCCTGGAATGGACCGTCAGCATGGGCAATGCATCTGCAAGAATGAAGGCTCTATTACCTTCCAAGGCGTTTGTTGCAACACTTGCGTGATCTGCCAATATAAAACGGAGGCCCGTAAACATTATGGTTGAACTTCCGCTTGCGCGACGCCTTTGCGTAGCGCCCTGCACTCGGGCACACGCACGCTTTGTTCACGCTCCGCCTTGCATGCACGCACGCGTGTGTTGAGGGCCAGTTGGCAAGCAGGCGGGCCTCTTTTTTATACGCCTAAGTGCGTCCGAGGGTGTTGGCGGCGTTGCTGGTTTGAACAAAGTTTGTGCGGTTTGCTTGCGCGCGCCCTGCGCCAATGACCCTAATATCAGATAGTGGCCAGCCAGCCCCTCGATCCATCGATTGCGCATGTCCTTTCGCGCGATTCCCTGCAGGTGATCGAGATTGAGGAGAAGCTTGGGGAGGTCCAGGCTGCGGCCTCGGAGCCGGAAGCGAAGCCGGAGGACGGCGAGGAGTTCGAGGAGGTCCCTGTGGAGGAGGGCGTGGAGGGCATGCGCGAGGTGCCGAAGACGGAGGAGGAGCCTGAGGCGCCGGACTGGGCGGCGCCCACGTCCCCAGCCGATCCTGCTGAGGAGGAGGCAGCGCCGCCGCCTGTCACTGTTGCCAGTTCGCTGTCCTCTGTCTCTGATGGCCCGTCTTACGAGGAGCCACGGCGGCATTTAGCGTTTCGTTCGTCATGTTGGCTTGTGCTTACGCTTGTGCTTGGAAATGCTGCTGCTACATGCCAGCATGAGGTCAAGCCCTTGTTTGAGGCTTGGAAGGAGGACACTTTGAACATGTGACTGGTACATGGTTTCGAATTTGGCACAGCTGCCTTGCACTTGCGCTGTACAGCTACAGTAGCTGCGGCGATGTCCCTGGCATGGCCTCGCCCAACAGGAGACGCTCGTCAAGAAGGCCAGGCAAGCCCTCAAGGAGATGAAGAGGGCCCGGACGGCAGGCCTTGCGCCCAAGTCCATGGCGAGGCTGGTCATCAAGGGCGCTCCTTGCCGGCAAGCTGTGGCGTGTCTTTTGTTTGCGCCTTGCCTGTTGCAGTGTGCTGCTTGTTTGGAGATGGACGAGGCTCGGCTTGGAGCCTTCCACACTCACTGTCCACTGTCACTGCAGTCCACTGTCCTTTGTACTTTGTGCGTTGTGCATTGTCCCCTGTCTACCGATTTGCCACTGCCCGTGGTCCATGGTTGCACTTACTCGTTCCCATGTTTACCTGGTCCATTTGTTGAGCAGCCTGGGCAGGACCGCCGCCTGTTGCTCATCGGGCTGCTGCGGTTCTTCCAGCTGGCAGCCAAGGCAGGTTCGGGTTGCCTTGCCTCGCGCCGATCTCGCAAGCAACCATTTGCAAGGGGATCCTCATCCACGGCCCGTTGCTTGGCTGGGCCAAAGTGGTGGGGGACAGCATCTTCTGCTACGAGCAGACCGTGCCGAACAGGCAGGAGACGATCTCCTACCTGATGCCCCGACGCCATGGCCTTGAGTTTGGTCTGTACCCTTGGCACGCGCACCTGAAAGACGCGGTCAAGGGCACCAAGGGTATGTTGACTGCGCTTGGCGAGTGGCACCACGCGGTGCAGGACGTGCGCGAGGCAGGGCTCACATATTCTCTAAACCAGGCCGACTTGACCAATTTGGCCACCACGCAGCTGCAGATTAACCAGACTATGAGGCAGCGGGCCTTGGCTGGAGTCAACCAGCCCCACCAGCTCCCGGCGCAGACTGTGCTGCACATCCTGGACGAAGGCCTTCCATTGTGTTTTTTTGGCGCAAGGCGCGTTTTCAGTCTGATCTCTTTGGCAGGCGAGATGAGGCGCAACACGTACGAGTTCCTGGTGGAACCCAACCTCCCATTGGGGGTTCCCATGTTTTTCAGCCTCCAGGCTCGGCAGGTTTGTGCCCAGATTGCCTTACATGTTGCATCTGCCGTTTGATATTGGTCAGTGTCCGCTGTCCGCTGTCCACTGTCCACCATCTACTTTTGTTCAAAGCTGATTGATATTGGCCAGCAGCTCCGCTGGTGGGGCAGATCGGTGTTTCTGCTGGCTCAGGAGCAACGCATGTCCGTTTGGCTGCAGAGCCTGGGGCAGTTCTTCTGGGTGTTCGTCATCAACGAAGCCAACAGCATGGAATGCTACAAAGTGATGGGCGAAACGGTGGAGGCAGGCGCCTTGCGGTTGTTGCTCCCACACACTGAAGCGTCGCTGCCCTGTGTTTGCGCGTCGCCTACCGAAGCTATCCGAATGCCAGGGCTCCTTCTGCGTCTACGACGTCAAGCCCGTCCCCATGCAGATGAACATGATCAGCACATGGAGCATCCGAAGCGGACTGTTCTCCAAGGACAGCTGTTTCTGTTGGGGCGACTGCGTTGTCTTTGATTGATGCGGCTACTGTGTGATGTTGGAGCGCGTTTGTTCTGCTCTCATCCACATTTGCTCTGAACTGCTGTTTTCCGTGTTGATGACGCGTAGGAGGCGGACCAGTACTACGCCCACTTCATTTTCTTGCAGCGCCCGCCCTTGACCGCCATGTCCCAGCCGCCGAAGCTCCACATGTGGCGCTGCTTGACATACCCGGACTCCCTGGCCGACATGCTGAATCGCCAGGACGGATGTGATTTGTGATTTGTCGCATGATGATGTTGTTAGACATCTATTGCAGGCCTTCAACGCGACTGTCAACCGTACGGAGCCGCACTGGACCAGGATGGGCTCCGAGAACAGCTGGGAGGGCTGGATCTGGAGCTACGGAAACGGGCGGCGCAGTTGCATGACAGGGTCTTAGGGCTAAAACGTATGCGCGTTTATTGGGCCATCTAAGGTGGTACTGGACCGAGAAGAAAGGGATCTTCCAGCTTATCCCCCGCAAGCAGCACCAGTGGTGCTGAGAACTTTGAATGATGTGGAATCGCCAGGGCGCTTTTTTTTGCGATTTTCTGGCTGTGCCAAACAGGGCGCAACTGGACAACAGAATGCAAAGCCCATGTGAGTGGTAGGGCAGCCGGCATCACTGTGGCAGTGACAGTGACCCATAGCACACACCATGCATTTCACTTAACGTGCGCTGTTCACTGTTCACTGTCCACAGTGGCTGCAGGGCTGCCATTCGCGCCGGACTTCCGTACTCTGTGCTTGGTCGGAGCCAAAAGCGCTGCTTCTGCCGAATTTGGGTCAGGTCGTGCTTCGCACATGGCAAGCTCAGCGCGTTACATGCAGCAAACTTGTTCAGCCCGCGGCAAGTTGAAAGGTAGTTCCGTTGGTTGTCAGTTTCAATTGGTTGTTATTGTTTTGCACTTCTCCTGGCAGGCGTGGACGAGCATGTCGGGCAAGACCGACGCCGAGGCCTCGGTCACGCTAACCTGTTTGATTGATTAGTTTGATTTGGTTTGCTTTCT
The DNA here is from genome assembly GCA_963377175.1 of Effrenium voratum. Classification (NCBI taxonomy): domain Eukaryota; class Dinophyceae; order Suessiales; family Symbiodiniaceae; genus Effrenium; species Effrenium voratum. The sequence continues at coordinate 428,876 of CAUJNA010003633.1, forward strand.
GATTGTGAACGTGTTGGAGGCGTGCAAGCACGGTCCACGGCGCGACGTGCCGTGAAGGCTGGCCACGCGGCGCCGCTGCGGTTCAGGGCTTACACCGGCGAGACTTCAGTCCTGACATTACACATTTTTTAAACAAGTTGCAGCCACAGTTTGCCTCGTTTGCTTAGGTGCCTTTTGCGCTCGACCAGCCACACTGCAACCCACAGGCGCCCCCTTGTTGTCATGTTTTGGTCCGAGCAGCACGGGATGTTATTCGAGGTTGGGCGTCCATGTCCCAACTTGCTCATTGTGGTTTGTGAAAAGATTTCGAGGAGGGGCAGGGCAATGTTGACTTATTGTGCAAAACAAACTTTGGTCTTTCTGGCACAGGTGGCGAGAGCTGCTGCCAGCTCCTCCAATCCAACACCTCAGGCTGGCGTTGGTGCCTTGTTGCTTGGTGAGACTGAGCATTTCAGACACGAGCGACTGATTGCAAGCCAGCCGGGGCCGACCAACAGCCAGCCAGTTTGTCATTTGCGTTTGGGCGCCGCTGCAAATTTGGCCACAACCCTTGTTAGAAGCCAGCCGGGCAGAGCCTCACATGTAGTTGTCTGGCCGGCCGCTACCCCCCCCCTAGGAGCCAGCCACATGGGGATTCGTAATGTGGAGCCAGTCGGGGAACTAGATGCGAGGCTCCGCCCGGACGGCGCCGCATTACAAACCCTCATGCGGCCGGCGCCTAGGGGGGGGGGAGCAGCCAGCCGGGGAACTACATGTGAGGCTTTGCCAGGCCGGCCTCTGACCCCCAGAATCCAGGGAAATTTGATAGTTGTGTCATTCGCGGGGCCGCTAATGACTTTGTCATTTGCTGCCCGGCGGCTGGGGCCCCGACAGGAGCCAGCCAAAATAATGACACTGGTCATGTTTAATGACTTTGTCATTTCCCGGCCGGCGGCTAACAGCGGTGTTCCATAAGGAGTATCGGCTCAAATAGATAGAACATGTCGTGGAAGAAGCCTCCTGTAAATGATGGCGTTGAAGTTCGCCACTGGCCTGAGACATCAACCCGAAGTGGCCCCACAGGCCCGCAGAGCTCAAGTTGGAAACGGCCAGCAGTGGGGCCAACTACATCAGTTCACTGGAAGCAGCCGCCGGTAGGTCAGCTCAGGGATGATGTTGAAGAATCTGGGCAGCCCTTTCCCAAGAAGGCCAAGGCTGCGAGCGGGCCACAGTGGAAGAAGTGCCCAGAAGAAGGCAACGCCTTTCCGTCATCCTCTGAGCGAAGTTGGAAGAAGCCTGATGTTTCGGCATCTTCCGGGGCGCCTGCTGCAGTCAAAGCTGGCAAAACCGTCCGTCACCACGTTTGCCTGGATATGCCCACCCTTTCGCTTGTCAAAAGCTCCGATGACTTGCCAATGACCGAGTATAGGAGGAAGGCCTTAGACCCAGATCGAATTGCAAGGGTGATGCTACAACCTTGCAGTTGCAAGAACAATTGCTTTAGCGTGTTTCAAAGAAGCCAGGTCATTGAGATTTGCCAGCTGTGGCATTCCATTTCAGAAGAGTCCCAGCACCACTTCCTCAATGCTCAGTGGGAGTGTAGTGCTGATGAGGGTTTGGACGCGCCGGATGCAGAGCGGCTGGCTCATCGCACATCGTGGTTCTTTGCTGGGCAGCAAGTCTGCCTTCCGGGTCTTTGCGCGTTGCTGGGTGTTGGCAACAAAGCCATGGCGAAGAAGCTGCAAGGGGTAGTGGACATGCGGCGCAAGCTGAGCCATTGCGAGACACTTGCGACACGCCCTGCAATGCAAAGGAACTTGGTTGACATGTTTTTCCTGGAGCTCTATCATCAAAGCGCTGAAGATCTGCCAGAAACCTTCCAGGCGCGTGATGTCGACTTGCAAATTGCCGCAGACAATGGTGAACAGGCAGAGGGAGAGCCGCAGTCGTACATGTACCAAGTGTCGAATGTTGCGGAAATTTTCTCATGGACGCCGGAGGCAGCCATAGCGCAGAACATTATGGCGCTGTCCACTGTTGACCTGTCCGCTGTCCCCATTCGCCACTTGCCGCCGGGCAAGCCAATGTCTTTGTTTTGGCAATTCCAGGCATGGTGCGAGGCCGCGGAGAGTTTGGCTGGCTCGCAGTTCAAGGCTCCATCATGGTCAACTTTTTGGCGCGTGTGGTGGGAGAAGTGGTCGCACGTGCTCCGGTTTCGGAAAACATCCCAGCACAAGGAGTGCAACACCTGCCATAGCCTTCGTGAAAAGCTTCAGGGAAAGAAGGGCAGGGCAGCTGAGAAGATGGCGCTTGCCAGGGACTGGCGTGAGCATCTTCGCGCGCAGTATCATGACCGGCTCATTTATTGGAGTCTGCGTTGGGCATCGCGTGCCAGTCTCAACGTGTTGACAATCATCATAGACTCGATGGACCAAGTAAAGACTGCCTGGCCGCAATACAAGTTCCCTCGAAAGCCCCACTCACTGGAGAATCAGAAGCGCCCACGCGTGATACTGTCCGCTGTCCTCTGTCACGGGTGGTGCACCAATGTTTACATCAGCGACGAGTCGCTGCACCATGGGGCATCGTCATTTTGCGAGCTGATTGCTCGCAGTCTTGACCGTGTGGCAGACATTGCGGGGAAGAAGGGCCGGGCATTTCCTCAGCACCTGGTCATCCAGGCCGACAATACAACTGCGCAAAACAAAAATTCTGTGGTGTCTTTATTTCTTGCGCACTTGGTGTCTGAAGGAAAGTTCTTGACATGCACCTTCAACTTCTTGACCGTCGGACACACTCATGAGGATGTGGACCATTTTTTCTCCCTCATCCTGTCCACAGTTCTCCGTCCTTGTCGGTTCGAGGTGCCTGAAGAGCTGGTCGCCCTCGTGAAGGAGAAGACAGCAGATTTTGTTGCCAACAAGGGGGAGGAGCTGTTTGTGGAGCAAGTGGCGCACATCCGGAACTTCGATGCTTGGCTTGGCCAACTCAAGGTGCATTTGCGCAATTGCTTTGTCTCCAGGGGTGGGAAGCTTTCTGCCCATTCTTTTGTGTACAAGTGTCGCTGCCACCTGACGCCCAAAGAAGCCCAACAGCTGCCTCCAGACCGGCAAGGAGTGGAGGCCCATGATCATGACGTGTACGCTCTCACCAAAGGGCGCATGCATGGCACTTCCTTCCATCCGCCGGTTCTGGCTTTGCCGCGCAAGAGGGTAGAGGATTGTGCACTGTCCCCTGTCCCCTGTGATTGCAAGACTCTGGCAGAAGGCGCCGACAAACAAGACCGACTGAAGAAGCTCACCAAGTTGGCGGACACACTGGAGTCCCTGCCGCATGACTTCACTCGCGCTGTCCCCGCGCTGCGTGGCCTAATCGAACAACTGCAAGAGGGCCGCGTAGCGAGGCCGGAAGACGACGCGCCTCCGCTCAAGTGGTTGGGCGCTGCGCCCCCTGAGCGAAGCGAAGTGCCTCTGACCCGCAACATGTATTATGAGCATTTGCCAGACACCTCATGGCAGTTGCTGGCGACGTTTCACCGCATGCCAGCGCGGCGTGCAGATGCCTAAGTTTGATGCTTGAAGCATGTTGAAAAACTAGATGCCGCGGTTGCCTCGCCACTTGCGGGTCGCCGTCGTTCCATGGTTTGTTGACATTTGCAATTCACTCTTCAGCAAGTTCTGGTTCGGTGCTAGGACTCGCGTTTAGCTTCAAGTGAAGGACACCATGGCCCATACCAATTGGGCAAGCGACGGCCAGTCCCAGGCAGCTTTGCTGAAGTTGAAGCAGAGCATTTCGGCGACCTTTAGCGGGTCATCGGACCCAGAGGCCTTTGACTGCGTTCACATAGTGGACCACCTCCGGTGCAAGTTCTCAGAACCTCGCCACTTGAAGGTTTGCTTCGAGCAGCTGTACCAGAGGGCACGAGCAGTTGAGCCTGCCTGGGTCCACCCGCAAGTGGCGCAGTGCGTCCCTGAGGCGCCGGGGCCGCAGCAGGAGGCCGGTGAGGGATGGCTGTTCATTTGGCAGCTCGCTCATGAGGATGGCTGCTCCTTGAAAGGGCGGTCCAACATGGTCAATATCCTGGAGACGGCCTTCTCCATTTTGGAGAACACCTTCAACAGTGTCCAGAACCCATTGGATCTTCTGTTTTCGGTTCCGCCGGGAACCCCCATTGGCGACTTCTCTGTCAATTTCAGCGTAGGGCTCGGAAGGTCATTGGCCATCAAAATGATCCTTCTGGCCATGGTGAACTTGAGCAACGAAGAGCTTCGGGCAGTGTTCCCTGTCCTCCGTTCGCTGTTCACTGTCAAGTTTACCTACAACCCTGCGCCCAACGAAGAGGTCCAGCGACACTGAAGCTTGTCAGCGAAGTTTCAGGTGAGCGAAAGCCACAGGCCGGACCCCATTCAGATCTATCACGTCTTGGCCGACAGCTTGGCCAAGGCTGGCCAGGATGTGGCTGCTGGCTTGCCTAGGAAGATCAAGGAGTACAACAGCCTGACAAGTGTGCAAAGTCAATGCATCTCCGAGCTGGAGGCTCGGGTCATCTGCCTGTTGCCGCAGCAGACGGTCAAGTTTCGCGAGACGCTCGCGTACCACTGGCAGAACTACAAGAACGCGGAGTCAGGCGTCCCGATGAAGCTGTTTGGCAAGTCTGGCATTCTGGGCGCGGACGCCCCGGCGGAGGCATCGGGGGTGTGGAAAGAAATCCTCAAGCCGTCAGCGGAGAAGAACGAGTGCTTCCTGCTCCACATTATCCATGTGTTTGTGAAAAGCCTCAAGGACGCCTTGCGCATGAAGAAGAAGCCTGAGGTTCCACGCGAACAAGTTCCGTGTCAGCGACCCTGTCAGCGCTTACTACCAGGCATGCCTTTGGGTTCACTTCAGGCCAGAAATGCAGAAGGAAATGTCTGGCGACGAGTTTGAGCAGCTTGAGAGGACGTTTCTCCGGGGCAGCCTTGAGCGCGAGTTGGCAGACCGCGTGAAAGCCATGAACCCAACCCTCAAGCTTGGGGACTTCCGGTTCCTTTACCTGCACTTGGGCAAGGATGCTCCTGCTGGAAAGGAGCCTATCGAGCTGGAAGCGGCGCAGGAAGCAGCCGAGTTTGAGCAGGAGAAGGCAGCCGCATGTGCTAGTTCATTACTAATTGCTTGCACTCATTCACTGCTTGCTGCCGTTCATTGCTGTGTGTCATGCCAAGTTGCTTGCGCAGTGTCATGTTTTTATCTTGTTTTCTGCCACGCTCGTGTGGCAGGCATCCTTGCGCCTGTTCAAGGCAAAGTTGGACAAGGATGTCTCTCTGTGGACCAAGTATTGCACTTCGCTGGCAGACTTCACTTCTATGCAGAAGGTCGGCAAGGTTGAGTTCCTGAGGCACCAAGACCGGATGATATCGTCGAGAAGCAAGCCGATGCCCAGTTCCCTATCAGGTGCTTGGGGCTAAGTGACAATGTGGCGCCGTTTGTCAGCAGCTGCGCATCGACTTGGGCAGAGAAGCAAATCATCCCTGCTTGTTCACTGTTCACTGTCTACATTGCGAACTTGACATCCCTTGGCTCTGCAGCGTCTCGAGGGATGAAGGAAGTTGCGCGGTTGATTTCCGACGCGTGCGCCCACAACGCTCAGAGGACCATGGCCATCATCATTAGCCCCAATGTGGCAGGGCATGGCCACACCTATGAAGAGCAGGAGACCGTGCAGGTGCAGGACGAGGTAGAGAACATCCTGAGGAAGGAGGAGTACAACCTCAAGACAAGGCGCGGGCAGATCGTCTTTTCGAACGAAAGCATCAACTCTCGCACACGGCCGTCCGTCCACCCCATGATCATGTGCATGAGCAATCAGACGAAGGATGACGGCGAGCTGGCTTGCTTGTTTGGCAGCAGCCAGTTGTGGCACAGAAGAGCCGTGCCACTCGTCAAGATGAAGCCCAACAGTGAGTATGTCCTCCCCATGCAAGGCCAGACAGTTGTTGCTGCAGAGAATCTGTCCAAGGCTCAGATGCACAAGCAGCACATCTCTGGCGTGGACTTGATGGACAAGTTGAAGGAATGGCTGTGGAAAGGCATGAACATGAGTCAGCAGTTTGGCGCAGTCTACGTTGATTTGTTGCCTTACGACGACTCCCTTCTTCTGTCCACTGTCCAAGGTTTGGCGCGCGCAAGGCCGAAGGAGCCACAGGAGATGGTTGTGACCTGTTGCTGGGCCCGTGGCGACCAGGATGGCGACGTCCGCAAGAAGAATGCTGAATGGCTGACCGCTGCAGTTGGGAGGGCCATGGACAGGCTTATCAGGCAGAAGCTCCTGTCTCTCCCAAATGTTGTGGTCAAGGAGTACACGCCTGAAGGCACTACGCCCACCAACGACTCGAGCTTGTACAGTCTGACCTTCCCCACGGCAGACGGGAACTTGGCAATGCGCCAGAATGCGTTGGACGAGTGGGGCCCCAAATTTGCCCGCCTGAAGTCTGACTATGAGGAAGCGATTGCAAGCCACAACAAACTCTTCAATTCCTCAGGCTGCCCTTACAAAGCTGACGGGCGCAAGAGAGCTGGAGAGGCCATTGGAGACGACGTGGAGGAAGGTGAGCCCTTCCTGGACGATTGCGTTGTGGAGTCCCTGGAAGAATTGCGCAAGGCGCATGGCAACCTGTCCACTGTCCACAGCAGCCAACCAGAGCTTTTCAATCTGATTTTTACTTCCAAGGGGCACCTTTTCCTCCATGCTCTCGAGGACGGCGTGGCCTCTGCAAAGGTCCCTTTGTTTCAGACCTTCGGAGAATTCCACACCGGGGACGCAGACATTGCCAAGGTGCAAAAGCGCAAAGGGCACTTGTGCCATTGGAAGATGGATGCGGCGGACTTCGAGGCGATTTGGTCCCATCCTGCAGGCTGGGACCCGGCGTTCCAGAGGCGCCCTGCCACTTTTCAGAAGTTTGCGGACTACCTCGCAGACCACAACGTCGTCACCTTCTCCGTGGCATGCCATGAAGTCAGCCTAGAAGGCTCGGACGGGATCAAGGTCAAGAGCGTGGAAGATTGCGCATTTGAGGCCAAGAAGTTGCCTGCCCGCGCCGTTGCCGACTTGACCAACTGCGGCAGCTTGTTGACCTTTGCTGTTGTGGATTGGGAGAAGGGCCAGACAACCAACGGAGCATTAAAGCTCGTGATGAGCTTCAGCTATGAGGACTCAAGCCAGCAAAAGGGCGTTTTCCCGGCAAAGCCTTGCTGGATGCTGGCGAAGCCGAACTCAAGGACAAGTGCTTTTTGGTGTGTGGCCCAGGCAAGCCCTAGTCCACTGCGCACTGTCCTCAGTCCATGAGGTTTGCGTGTGGCCTGGCCACAGCAGCCTGCATTTGCACGGCGTGCGAAGCGACGTGCCGGTTTTGACAGACCATTACGAGCCGTGTGAGCAAGATGTAAAAGTGGCAGGCAGCACAGGCGCAAGCATGCAGGCTTACACGCACACATTGTTGCATGCCGCAGCAGGGCGTCACAGCATATGCTGTCAACGTTTGCACTCAAGCCCTGTCCCCGACTTTCAGTGCACGGTTCCCGGTTCCTTGCCCTGTGTCATGGCCGGCTTCCTAGCATGCTTCGCTGATGATGAAGAAGATCGCTTGTGGGACTTTGCCAGCACGCCACTACTTTCTGACGCAAAGGCAGCAAGTTCGCCAGCGCCTGCGAAGGCTCCAAGTGTTGGCGCGCCTGTGGCTTCTTTGTCCGCGTGCTCGCAGCCAACGCCAAAGTCAGCAGCCACAAAGGCCGCCATCAACAGGTGTCTCAAGCAAGAGGGCGCGCACTCAGCGCCTGACAAAATGAGAGGCGCTGACAAGGCCAAGCGGGCTGCAAGGGGCACCAAGGACACCTTTGCTGGCCGCCGGCCGCCGTTGGATGAGTCCAAGCTGGCAATCTACAAGAAAATGAAGGAGGACTACGAGACGCTCCGGAAGAACTTAAAGGCTTCAAGCATGAAGGGTGGCAAGCAAAAGACCTTGTCGCAAGAGCTGTACTGGAAGTACATGCAGAAGTGCATGTCTGAGGGCGACGGGCCACCAGCGCAGCGATTTGCAGCTGGCGCCAAATCATTTCGTCAGTCCTTTGGGGTGTGAAGAGTTGTTAGGCTCTTGTTTAACTGGGGGATTGCAGCGTGATGGCTGTCCACTGTGCTTTGTCCACCGTGGATGTTTACCATGTGCCATCCATTCACTGCAACTTGGGGGGGGGTTGTCAGGGCAGGTTCTTGGGCAGTGTCAACAGACATTGCCCTTGCCATTGCCTGCAAGCACCTAAAAGCAGCCATTGTAGCAAAATGCCAAGTCGTTTGTTGCAATGCGCTTGCCCGTCAGTTTGGCAGTGTTCGCAAGTTGCTCACTTCTGCCGCTGCTTGCAAGCTGGCTCCAGTGACTTGCTAGAGTTTGCAGCGGGCTGGCGCCAAGTGACTAATGGCGATCCCTTCGAGCTTGACGAAAATGCAAGTGTTTGGTCTCACGTTGGTCATGGCGTTGGAGATGTGCCCTGTCCACCGTCCACTGTCCGTTGTGGAGCTGTGGTGCGGGGTAGCGTCTATCGCTGGCGCTGCTCAAAAGGCTGGCCAGGCAAGCGTGGCCATGGACAAGAATCGTGTCCCCGGAGTCACGAACACCGACGGGCCGGACTCGGAGAACATTTTGTCCAAGCACGGCTTCATGCGGGCCTTGCAAGCAGTGCTTGAAATCAAGGAGGGTGGCCTACTCTGGATGGCGCCAGTGTGCAGCAGTTGGGTGTTCATGAATAGCGCCAACTGCCGAAGAACTGTGAAAAACCCTGCAGGTAGGGCGGGCTACGAGCCTGTGAAGCAAGGAAACCACATGGCGTCTATCGCTGCTTTCCTTTATGCCGTCGCCATGTTGCGGAAGGTGCGGCCTGTCATCGAACAGCCAGCAGGAAGCATCATGTTCCGCTTCAAGCCCATCGAGACGGTGTTTAATGCGTTCGGGCATTGCGTAGCGACTTGCGCCCGGTGCGCGTTTCAGATTGAAGCCCCTTTCGGGGCCAGGTTTTTGAAGCGGTACAAGTTTGCTGGCGAGTCTTGGGTGCAGAGCCTGCACCAGAAGTGCGAATGCCCAAACGGAGACCACAAAGCTTTGGTGAAGGTTGACGAGAAGAGCAGCAAGACCACTGTTAGTGGAGACCAAGCCCTTCTGAAGGAAAGCCAGTCCTACCCACCTTTGATGGGCAAGTGGGTTGTGGACAAGTGGCTGGAACAGCGCAAGGGCCAAGGCAGTCCACTGTTGCACGGTCCACCGTCCACTGTTTCCCAGCCAAGCCGCGGGACCGCAGCATCACCGTCATGGAAGCGGCCTCCAACGAGTTCCACTTGGAAGACCCCGCCTGCTGGGAATTCAAAGCGTCAGAAGCTGCAAAATTCGAATTGGAAGCGCCCCATGGTAAGCTTGGAGCCGGGCTCTAGCAGCTGGAAGCGCTGCACCAATTAAATCGTCTCAGCTTGCTGTGTGTGACCGCGTGCAAAAGGCAGGTGCGCAGGGCTCAAAGCTGACTGAAGGTGGCAATTGACCGGAGGTGGCGTCGGTCAATTCTCACCATTTTTGGTCTACGGACGGGCGCCCCCCTCGAATTCTAGGACCTGGAAATGGCAACTGCGCCATGCTTGGGGGCACACTTTGGATTGCCGCAGGGCGCTCGTTGAGTGGGTGTGGTTTAGCTGGCTTCCTGGGGTTTGGTCACTGCGTCACTGCCATCATCAGCAACAGCATCGTCAACTCCTGCGCCTTACAGAATTCCGCGTGCACTTGTGGCTGTTCACACCGTTGTTTGAAATCGTGAGGGCCTGTCATGGAAGGGTTTGTTTTGCAGCGCGTGAGATCCGTTGCGCCCACTGCACACTGACTATGTCACACATGGCAGCTATTTGGCTCCAGCGTTTAATTTCCACTGTCCGCTGTCCACAGTCCGTTGCTGCGTTAGCTGGCGCCCCCGCCCAAGATGCGGAGCCATTCCTCGTCTAAAGCGGGCCACAATATGTCGCACAGATATGCCAAGCGAGCGCGGGTGGTGAACACCACCCGGAAGCAGCACGCCTACATCCCAGAGCTGGTCCTGGACGAGGTTCTGCCGGACCCGGCATGTGTATGCTCGAAGAGGGCATGGGAGTCTAAGATGCAGAAAGCGCGGACCAGGCTGAGGATTATTTGCGAAGCCTGCGTAGTGGAAGCCAACCTTTAAGTGCCATGGGCACACTGAAGTAGAAAGCGCTGAAGCTGAGCGTGTGGAAGTCCAATAGTTTTAATTAAGTGCGCGCAGAACGCGCGCGCGTTTGCTGCGCAGGACTGCGAGGGACTGCTTGTAGATCTCCTGTGTTGTTCCAGAATCTGTCTTTCAAGAACGAACATGACCACTTTGCCAAGGTTGAAAATGGTAAAGTGCCATGAACGAAATATGTATTCGTTTTCGGCTTGCAGCCCGTTGTGCTCTGTGCACTGTGCGCGTGGGTGTTCGTAGCTTTTCAGCGGGCGCAGCTGTGAATCAGCGCGCTGCGTGATCAATGGCTGCTATGTGGAAAACATGCTGTGTCCTGCCCCTGTTGGATTGTCAGTGGCGAGCAGCATGCGAAAGCACTTTAGGGCACGCCTGTGCGTTGCTGCAGTTTGAGCCATCTGCAGGCAAGCGCGCTGATGTTCTTTACCTTCGACCGCCCGTAGTCCATTGTTTACTGTCCACTGTTTGCCGTTCACTGTCCGCTGTTCGCTATTCACTGCGCCCCGCCGGTTGCAGAAAGGCTTGCGCCCACACGCGGTGGTCCAAAAGTAAACGTTTTCCCCTGCTAGAGCCCTACCATCATTAATGTTATCAACTGCTGACTCACTGCGCCAGTCAACCAAATATTTGAAGTGGCGACGTTGCCTCTTGCTAGTCAGTTATCGACCGCCGCCTGGGCGCTGCAATTGGCTCCGCTGCCTCATTTTAGTATCGCCATCGATTGAAAATGCGGTAGATTTCTGTACCACTTACAGTTTATCATAGTTCATTCCATCGTCGCAGTTCATGGCGCAAAATGGCTCCACAGCCCATATTAGCAAGCAAAGTGCTCTCAATAAGCCACCAAAAATGGAAATGTCAGAAGGTTAGTTACCAACGAACGGAAGGTTAGTTGCAATGAACAGAGGTTCATAGCCACCCAGAGAAGAACCTCAAAGAAGGGGAGTTTGGGGTAGGGGATCTCAAAGTCCGCCCGTCTGATTTGTTTGCACGGTTTTGACTAGAAGTCTTAAGTACTACCTAGAACTTCTTGCGGCAGAAATTTCTGCCGCAATGCATTGCGGCGGAAATTCTAGCCACTGCTTGCAGAATTTCGGGCTTCAAAGCAAGCATACTAGCATGGAGGACAGCTTTGCTACCCCGATCTCCCAATTTGTCAAAGATCGTTGAAGCATTCAAGGGCCAAAACGAGTCGATTTGATGAGGATCTTTTGTGTCTTGCCACTTGTGTTGCCAGTTGGTCCCAAATTTGCGGATGCAAGCTGAGGGCATTCCCACCAATTTCCGCCGCATTCCCGCCGATTTCCGCCGCATTCCCGCCGATTTCCGCCGCAAATCGCGGGTGGAACAAACTGAGCAAATGCGGAAAAACGCCACAGGCTGTAACGGGTTGATTTTGTCGATTTAGGGCGATGTTGGCTGAGCGGGCTTATTGCACTCCTTTTGCGGAAGCAAAAGCTCATTGAACCAAGGAGCAGCGGCAGTGCCACTGGACCCCTTTCAGAAAGTTGCACGCCGGTCCAGCTTTGCTGGTTTCACCTCATCTTCCTAGGTCCTAGGTGAACCTCACGCACAAATCACAAAGGCTCGCGTAACCTGATTTGAGCCAAATATCACAAGTGCGAAGTCATGCAAGTTGTTGTCCTGTTAGCCGAGGCGAGCGGAGGTAATTTCACTGGGGGTTCACGGGCATTACCATGAAATTATTAAAGAAATCATTCATGACCATGGGATAGCAGTGTTAGCTCAGCCCCATGGGCCGGGTTTTGATTGTGGCTAGGCGACTTTCGTTCAATTCACACCGGAAGTCGCTTCCGGCTTCGCTTCTTGGCGCTTCTCGAGGCCTCGAGTTGGCAAACCGGTTTTTTTCGGCGTGAAGAAGCAATTTGTGGGCGATCGAGGCCTCGAGTTGGGGCCAGGCGCAGAGGGAACAAGTTATTTCCGGATGGTCAAAAAGCCGTTGGGCAACTTTGTTTGGTGACAGAATAATAAAACCACAATTTGGGGACGACCAAAAAGGAACCACCCCTGGCTCGCCGGCAAAACCGCGACAGCTCCAATGGCCTTCAACCCTTGCGCTCTTCGAGGCTCCCCTCCGCCCTCGATTCGCCTCGATTCGCCTCGATGGCTATCTTGACCCCGTTCTGTTCTGTCCGGTCCACGTGGTTTCAAGAGGAGCCCTGGAAATGAGGGCTTTATAGTGGTTCTTTTTCTAACCATCAAGTTGTAGAATCAGAATGCCCTTCAAAAACAAGCTGGCGGATGTTCGCAGCACGCGTGTAGACAGTGCATGTATATTTTGCGGCCGCTGGCCCAATCAGGATTAGAGGATTCCCAACCTGTTTGTGGGCGCTAAGCTCGCGTTCTCAGATGGCCGTGCAAATGCCCGCTGTTCATGGGAGAATTTCTGAGCTTCGCCCTTCAGAGTGATCCTGGTGGGTGCACTCCTTGCACGGTCATTTCGTGTCAATGATCTTCCAATCGAACTGGTTGCAGACGCTTGCAGCGCAAATGACATGAGCCCCACGGACACTCGAGCAGGCCTTGTTGCACGGGCCTCCAACTTTGCAAGCAAAGACTACCAGACTTGAACCAGCCTAGCAGCCAGATCTTGCGAAGCTTGGAAGCCCCAGGCTGTGCAGGTGTCCCTGCCTTCAGCGGAGCTCCTGCGTAACTTCCACATGGTTACGAAGCGCAAAGGAGTTCCACGTGGTCGGCGTGAAGCACAACAATATGTTTTTCTGGGGTCGTGCAGAATTATCTTGGCAGCGTCAGAGTGCGTTCGCAACCGGCGAGGCAGAATCCTGCAGAAGTGCGTGGCTGCGCCATTCGGCAGACACGTCCTTAGTGGCGCCAAACCCCTCAGAACGTTCTTGCTGAGAGCATAGTGGGCCGACCGTCCTGTTGTCCTTCCAAGAGAGCCCGAGTGTGCAGACGGTGTGATCATTTCACCTGTGGCAAGAGGCTGGGAACGGCCTGCAAACGCCAGCCGAAGGCGTTGCAAAGAAGCTGCAGCTGAAAGTCGGTCACTCCCAAGCAACTTCAAGTATCAACGAGGATGTGTTTCACGCAGCCGTGCGGCCATGAAATTACAAACGCAATTCCAGCCGGAGGACATGTTTTCGCTCGGGTCCAGATCACAGTCCTGTCGCGCGCTGCACTTGGCTTTCCCTAAGGGCAAAGAGTCGACGGACCCTCCATGCGGCAGCTGACACCTTGGCGGCCTTATGTCTTTGCATAGCTTCCGTGCCTTCTGAACCAGTACTCTTTTAAGAGTGATGCTGAACATGGAATTCACTGCCGTCGGGTCTAACCCTTGAGATTCGGCTTGTAACATCAACACAGCCAATTGGACCATAGTCCATGACCAGGCCCTGTGCCTGAATCAAAACAGCAACGTTCAAACTGAATCTTGGCCACCGCAAAGTGGCAGTGGGGCCGTAGCCATGCGTTTTCATCATTTCCCGTGAAGGTGCGCAGCTTGTTTCCAAGTCAACAGCTGCTCGCCGGAGCTCTGCAAGGCAAGGCCGAGTTTGCAGCGTGATTAGGCTGAGCCTGCACCTGACTGATCAAGGCGCACTGGCCGCTGGAGCGCATTACTTGACCCTTCCTTATTGGGCAACTGCTCAGTGCTGCAGCAGCACACAAGCTGCACGGCTAAGTCAGGAGCCTATGTCTTGAACCTGCAATTGTCACCGCGAAGGTTTGTAAAAGCTTCCATCGAAACTCGCCCTTTGCAGGTTTATGCATGTCCCTTGCCTCCGTTGCGTCGGAGAGACAGCCTGGCACCTTCGCAGCCTACGGCAGCACCTTGCTTGCCTTTGTCGTACGTGGGAGAACTTGGTAGAGTTGCGTGGAGATGCGCGGCTTAGCTTAAGCGACTGCGCTTTTCCGCACAACTTGTAGGAATCGTGGGAGCCAAGGCAAGATGATGCAACGGCTTGTGACGTTCAGAGCCCTGGTCTAGAGCCTTGCTTTTTCAGGGCACAGTCGCCAACCCGCCCAGAGCGGCACTGGGCAACGGGGTGTTGGCACTTCGGCTCATGGACAGACGCCTCTTAGCTCCTTGATGGCCCCAGTTTTGCAACGCGCGGGATAGAAAACAAAATGGCGAGTTGAGGCACAAGTGTTGCGCTTGTGGCGCCAAATGACGAGTGGCCAGATGCTTGGGGAAGCGCCCAACGTATTGTGGCTGCAAGGTTTAAGGAGTCTACGCGGCCACACCTTGCAATTCTAGAGCTGTAAAGCGGTGGAGACAATGGCCATGACTGCTTTGGCGGCTACGCAGCATCGGTTGCCAGGCCTTGCGCAGCAAAGCTCCCAAAGGCAACTGGAACCACGGCTCCCACCTCGTGGCTGCGTGTCCGGCAATGGCAGTGCTGGTGGATGACCAGGGTTTTGTTTGGGCCCATGCATGTCAAAGCCACATGGCAGGGCAAAACTACGTGGCCAGTATTTTCCATGAGCCAATGCGGAGGGCAGAGGGGCGCTAGAAAGCTCTTAGAGCTGTCGCTTTGCCTTTGGCTTTGAACTGGCTGAGAAGATCGGCAGGTCTGTGAGCGTGCCGCCCTGCAGCTTCCAGCCAACGGGCAACGATGTGATTCTACTCCAGCCAATAAGCTTTGGCTCAAAAGCTTCGTTTTCCACGCCTTCGACAGTTCGCAAATTGCGAAATCCACGAGGATAAGTGCAGCGCAAGGGGCAAGTTTGTCGCAAAGACGATTTTTGGCAGCGAGACGGGCAACCATGCTCGACCTCCATGTTGCACCCTCGCCCTCGTTTTGTCATTTGCACCTTTTGGCATGAAGTTTGAGTTTCCCTTTCCCGTTGCTACAATTTGGGATGCTTTCGCCTTTGCGCATGCATCCCGCTGGAGATTTGCACAGACGAAGTCGTGCTGCTTTCTGTGAGCTTCGGTGGCCAAGCATGTTGCGCATCTTGCTGCATCGCGAAGACAGCATTATTCTTCGCACTACAAGGGGTTAGGTGCGTAGGATGTCCATCAGCTCGGGCTAGAGTTTTGGAGCGGTGCGTGTCCAATTTGTGTAGCTTAAAGTCATGAAGGCTATGAAAGCGTTGGTCAAATTGCGGCCATCATTTCACGGTTAACTGCCTTAAGCCACGGTCAATGGCTGCTGAAATCACGGCCAAATGACTCTACTGTTTTTTGGCGCACCAGAGAACTCGCGCGCAACTCATAGGGCAAATGGAGTGTGCAGGTAAGGCCAAGCAAGCTCCAGATACCGCTCACGCATTTGCAAAGATGATCCATGCCTTTCCCTTGTCTTCAGAGAGCCGAAGGCTTGAATGCTGATCTAGACAGGGCGGAGAAACATGTTGAAGGCGGATGCTCATAACTGCTTGAGTCGCCATGCGCCCCTACCTTGTCCATGCATGACTCCGTGCCCAATCGAGCTCCAATGAACTCAAGAGGAGACATCCAGCCAAGCTCAGAAGCATTCGCCCTCGTGTGCGCACCATCGACCCTGTGTTCACGGCTCGCGCCATCGATCGAGCCAGGTCTCAGGGGCAACTGCACGCCTGTCAACCGATGATGCCTCGTTGTATTTTGTGTTGGCCTGCCACTAGCTGTGCTCGCGCGAAGCAAAGGAACTTACAAGCCCAACACAGCCTGGGGAGGCATGTTCGCCTGCAAAGAGAGAAGCCTATGCTGCTTGACAAGGGAACTTGACGGCTTCTGTCTACACGTGGACCCGTCATCCTGGCTGGTGGGACATCCAACCATTCTTGACCCTATATTTTGTGGAGCCTGCTTGCCGAACAGCCGCAACCAAGCAGGGGCAGAAGGGTTGAGCCTGGGTCGTCGGAAGCGACTAAGGAGGCGCGTGCGAGAAGTGGAGTGCCTTTGCCTGTTTCACGTACGCTTTTGTTGGTGCACATGCGCCTCTGACGCACGCAAAGCAGGTTCTTGTGTGAGTTTTGCTGAAGGGCGAAGCGCACAAAACCTGTCGAACTTGCCCAAGCTGCCGATGGTGTGAGCACCTTCTCCCTGCTGGGCGGCCAGAACGGGCGGTCCACAACACGTGATCAGAACGGCCAGGCGTGTGAAGGGGCAGTGCCCACTCGCTGGATTGAACCTCGCCCCTTCCCGTGGCAAAACATGTTCTCTCGGCATTTGGTTGCAAGTTTCTCTTCATTCACACATTCGAGAACGCCAAGGAGAAAATTGCCAGCGCCTTGGGCATGTGACGATGACGGATTTGCCAACCCCAATATTGCGTTTCAGGCCTATTTGTGTTCGCGAATGCAAGTACTAGCGCTTGCATTTGTTCAGGCTCTTTGTTCCCGCTGATTTGGGGTAGGTGTTGGCTCGATGACTGCTCGAGGTATTGCAACAGTACTTGCAGGGAAAACGTTGTAGCCCTCCAGAGCTATTTTCCAGCAGTTATGGAAGACCTGAAGCGCACTCCCTGTGGAACCTGGACTCTTAACTTGTTGGGTCTGAGACAAACACTTGCCTTATTCTTGGGGGTGCCATTCCAGTCATGGGGGCGTGTGAAGTACCGCGCCCTTTAGCTGGATCGTAAAGTGACATCCGCAGAATTCGGTTGGGGAAACGCCGGGTCCTGAAGCAGTTATCTAGAAATGTTCAAAGATCCTGAACTGTTCATGTTGGGGGATGAAGGGTGTTTGTAGTGCCGCTGGCCCAATCAGGATTAGAGGATTCCCGACCTGTTTGTGGGCGCGAAGCTTGGCTTCTCAGATGGCCGTGCAAATGCTCGCTTTTGATGGGGGAGTTTCTGACTGATCCTGGTGGGCGCAATGCTTGCACGATCATTTGGTGTCAAGGATCTTCCAATCGTCCTGTTTGGAGACACTCGCAGCGCAAATGACATGAGCCCCACGGCCACTCGAGCAGGCCTTGTTGCACGGGCCTCCAACTTTGCAAGCAAAGACTACCAGACTTGAACCAGTCTAGCAGCCAGATCTTGCGAAACTTGGAAGCCCCAGGCTGTGCAGGTGTCCCTGCCTTCTGCAGAGCTCCTGCGTAACTTCCACATGGTTACGAAGCGCAAAGGAGTTCCACGTGGTCGGCGTGAAGCACAACAATATGTTTTTCTGGGGTCGTGCAGAATTATCTTGGCAGCGTCAGAGTGCGTTCGCAACCGGCGAGGCAGAATCCTGCAGAAGTGCGTGGCTGCGCCATTCGGCAGACACGTCCTTAGTGGCGCCAAACCCGTAAGAGCGTTCTTGCTGAGAGCATAGTGGGCCGACCGTCCTGTTGTCCTTCCAAGAGAGCCCGAGTTTGCAGATAGTGTGATCATTTCACAGGTGGCAAGAGGCTTGCAATTTTTCAGGGCAAACAGCCAGAGACCTAGGGCGGGTCATGCAACTGCAAGCCCAAGGCCTTGCAAAGAAGCTGCAGGTAGACTGACGGCCTTTTGATGTGGGGGCTTCCGGGCCTCACACCGGCTGGACACTGACAACCCCGCTCGTGATTTTGCGAACTAGGCAGCCAATAGCTTTGTTTGCAGCCACGCCGAAGCAACTTCAAGGATCGACGAGGATGCGTTTCAAGCAGTGCGCCCACGAAATTAGAAACGCCATTGCCGGAGGAACGTTTCCGCTCGGGTCCAGATCACAGACCTGTCACGCGCTGCACTTTGCTTTCCCTAATGGCGAAGAGTCGACGTGCGTTGAGGTCTATGGTTGCATCTGACGCCTTGGAAGCCTTATGTCTTGTTTGCTTTTGCATAGCTTCCACGCCTTCCGAACAAGTTGTACTCCTCCACACTTCTTGCTCGATCATTGGGTTGTCTGCAGCGAAATTGACATACTGCCCTGGCAAGCACTTGAGCAGGCCTCGTTGCACGCAAAGACTACCAAACTTCTACCAGTCTAGCAGCTAGGTCTTGCGCGGGCCCTTGGAACCCCTAGTTGCACAGAGCCCTACCTACCACCAAGCTGCCAAATCTAGAATGCAAAGGAGTGTGAAATGCAGTAAGATTCCCGGGGTGTGGCCGTGTCGGATTGCACACGCGGCCGCAAATACATAACTTGCGAGGCAGAATCCTGCAGAAGTGCCTGGCTGTGTCACTCGGCAGACACCTCCTTAGTGGCGCCAAACCTGTCACAACATTCTTTCTGAGAGCATAGTGGGCCGACCCTCCTGTTGTCCTTGCAAGAGAGACCGAGTGTGCAGATGGTGTGATCGTTTCACATGTGGCAAGAGGCTGGGAATGCCCTGCAAAAGCCAGCCGAAGGCATTGCAAAGCAGCAGTAGCTGACACGGCTCTTCAAAGTCGGCCACGCCCAAGCAACGTCGAGTGTCGAAGAGGATGTGTTTCATGTTTCCGTGCAGCCATGAAATTAGAAAGGCCATTCCAGCCGGAGGAGTCGTTTCGGCCCTTCAGATCACAGTCCTGTCACGCGCTGCCCTTTGTTTTCCCAAAAGGCGAAAAGTCGACACGACATGGAGGTCCATGGTTGCAGCTGACGTATTGGCGCCCCTATGTGTTGCTTGAGTTTGCATAGACTCCATGCCTTGTGAACCAGTACTCCTCTAAGAGCGATGCTGAACATCAATTTTATTGCCGCGGGGTCTGACCCTTGAGATTCGTCTCGTAGCATCAACCAATTGGAGCATAGTCCATGACCAGGCCCTGTGCCTGAAGCAAAGCGACGTAGCTGAATCTTGGCCACCGAGTGGCAGTTGGTCCAGCCATGGGGCCGTAGCCATGCGACCATGTTTTCATGGTTCTCCGTGAAAGTGCGCAGCTTCCTTTTTCTGGGCTGTCCTTTTCATGGGGCAAGCTTCGGTGTAGGACCTAAAAGCAAAAGCACAAAAACTTAATTTTGTGTGGACTGATTTTTCCATAACCTCGATCTATCACTCAAGCTAAGTCCGTGGTAAGACAACTGGCACTAAAGATTTGCGTGGAACTGATCGGGGTTCGGAACCCCGAAGCCCAGTGCCCAAGGCAGGACACTTGCTGAAACTTTTTGCGCCCAAAGCGTTTCAGGGATTGAGAACAACTCCAAATCTGTGCCCAGCCCGAGCACTCCATATGTCAGGTATACTTGTTTGCACGTTGTACTCAGCATCACGGGCCCTTCCTGCCCTGAATGTGTTTCTGGCCTGAACAAGTAATCGGCTCAGAAGAACAACAAGTTTGTCAGCAACAACATGAAGGCGTTAAGGACAGCCCCGTTTTTTCCAAGTCAACTGCTGCTCGCAGGACCTCTGCAAAGCAAGGCCCATGCGCCTGAATAGGCGCACTGGCCTGCATCGCTTCGCTGGAGCACATTACTTGACCCTTCCTTATTGGGCAACTGCTCAGTGCTGCAGCAGCACACAAGCTGCACGGCTAAGTCAGGAGCCTATGTCTTGAACCTGCACTTGTCGCCGCGAAGGTTTGTAAAAGCTTCCATCGAAACTCGCCCTTTGCAGGTTTATGCATGTCCCTTGCCTCCGTTGCGTCGGAGAGACAGCCTGGCACCTTCGCAGCCTACGGCAGCACCTTGCTTGCCTTTGTCGTACGTGGGAGGACTTGGTAGAGTTGCGTGGGGATGCGTGGCTTAGCTTAAGCGAGTGCGCTTTTCCGCACAACTTGTAGGAATCGTGGGAGCCAAGGCAAGCTGATGCAAAGGCTTGTGACAGCCAGAGTCCAACTGGTCTGGGCAACGAGGTGTGGGCATGGCTCACGTTTAGCGCGGCGAGGTTGGCCTCGACCCCTTACTGGCCCCCCAGTTTTGCAAGGTGCCGGGTAGAAAACAAACACCTGGCTTTCAGGTCTTCCGCTGATCCTTAGAGAGGCGTTTTTCTCTGAAAGCGTTCGCCCATGCCCCACTTGGAACGGCACGAAGCTGGCGCATGTCGCTGTGCCAAATGACTTGATGCTTGGGGAAGCGCCCAACGTATTGTGGCTGCAAGGTTTCAGGAGTCTACGCGGCCACACCTTGCAATCCTAGAGCTGTCACGTTTGATCTCGTTGTTTTTACGCGTCCAAGAAAAGGGGGCCGCGGCACCACACACTACCCGCTGCACTTCCTTAGGTAAGAGATGCGTCAAGGACGATCAAGCAACTCCCGGATGAGACACGTACTTGGTTGGCTTCAGCCTGCTGGGGGAGGCAAGGGCATGGCAATTTTTGATGATTTCACATCTGACGTATTGATTGGCTTAATTAGAGGTACACCAAAGTGATAATGTCATACTTTGTCAAGCATACAGTTAAACTCTGTCAAGCACACAGTGTTAAACTCTGACGCTCGCAAAACCCTTTTGCCCATTGTTTGCCTCAGCCATTCTAATGCAGCCGTAGTCTGCCAGCCACATGCGGTTTGCTGTCAACTGTGGGCGGCCGTGCTGTTCCAAAGACTTTCTGGACCTGCCCCTGGACAGGCCACAAAGACTGAATGCGCGGACTGAAGCTTCCGCGTCGCCTAGGACTGGTGGGGTGCTTTCGCGTGTCCTGTTAAATGGTGAGGCAGGCTGCCGCTGCACGTTTGCAAGTAGAAAAGTTCATGGGTTGGTTTTGAGACTTGAATGACAAACAGAGACGTGGGGCCGCCACTCTCTGCTCAAGTCAACCGCCACCAGCCCCATCCACCTGGACCTTCCTTGCGGGGTGTGAATTTGACTGCAGCCTCAGATGAATCGAGCTTCCATTCTGCGATGTTGCTTAGCATCGTCGACAATCGGCGAAGCTGCAGATTCTTTTGTGCACGACACGATGGCAGCCGATGGCATATCGTTGCCACTTGCAAGAAACAGTGCATCATGCTTTGCAGTCGCGGTGGTTCATGAACATGTTGCCTGCCATCTCGAAGCGCATGCACCTTCCGGACGTGGGGCGCCGCTTGTCGCATGTAGTATAACTGACTAGTTGACTGGAACTCCAGCTGCCATGGGTGTGATCCACAGCTTCGAAGAACCCTTCGAGGAGCACTTTTACGGAACCCTCCCAAGAACCAAGTTCCCCCGCAAGGCTTATTGGGACGAGTGCCGGATCCAGCCCCCTGCTAAGCGAAAGGCGACTCCAAGACAAACCTAAAAAGAACAGAGTCCCAGTGGCGTATCGGCAAGCTGCACAAGACAGCGCAAGCCGAAAACGACAGGTCTCAAGCAGCTAAGCTGAAAGAGCGAAACGAGAAGTCAAACTTGTTTGCAGGACACAACACATGTCACTGCCGGACATAGCCCTCACTAATTTGCATTCGAAGACAGCCACTTTGGGCTGATGCCCATCTCACAAGTTCTCTCATTTGCAATTTTCAAAGCAATTAATGCGTGAAAAGAGCAGTCAAATTGGCAGTACCACGCTGTATCGTCGCCCAGCCTAGCCGGTGGGAAAAGAGCGTCCAGTCCAACCCCTTATGCCGACCTGATGCGCCAAGCATACGACAAGCCCAACGCAGATCTCCTGCAGGCTGATCATGAGGGTTGCGCCCAAAGTAGGGAAGCATCGCGTAGTCGAAAGCCTGCATCTCAGACTGCGCTGCCTCTTGTTGCCAGAGGAAGCACTCCTGTTCCCCACAAGGCCCGTGGTGTAGCTGTGGCAGGCCCCCCTCCCCTTCCTCTCTCAATGCTTTTGATGCACAGCCCCTTCGACAAACATGGACTGTGAGGCTTGTTCAGGGTTTGCAGCAGCGCATGTGCGTGTGCGGGGGTAGCAAATGAGCCTTAATTGCATTTGCCAAGGTTCCTGCGCTGCACTTGCGTGCGCGCGACGCTGCGCCTTTGGCAGACGCTTGAACGCGTGGAAAAGCAGCAACCGTCACCCCAAGCATGATGCAAACCCATGAGGGTTGGATGGACGGCAACTTTGCTCTTGGTGTCAGCTGATGACGCCCCGTTGTGTTGCGCTTGGCCTGCCACGAGCCGGAACATGCAGGCCAATACATCAGTAAAAGGTGTCAGACAGAGAGACAAGGTGGTTCAACGCAAAGGGCCACGCGCAGCTTGACAGCTTCTTGTTACACATACACTCGTCATCCTGGCTGGTGGGACATCCAACCATTCTTGACCCTATATTTTGTGGAGACTGCTTGCCAAGCAGCTGCAACCAAGCACTGGCACAAGGGCTGAGCCTGGGCCATCGGAAGCGACCAAGGAGGCGCGTGCGAGAAGTGGAGTGCCGTTGCCTGGTCCATAGCACATGATCAGAACAGCCAGGGATGTGTGATCCCCTTCCCGTGGCAAAACGTGTTCTCTCAGCTTTTGGCTGGGAGTTTCTCTTATTGAGCTTGGTTACAAGGGTAGTCCACACTTGCCAAGGATATATTGCCAACGCCTTGAATTGTGACGATGAACCAAAGTAATCCATCACCAGGCACTGTGCCTCAGGCAAAAGTCCCTGAAGCGCAGAGCCTCCACCGTACCAGCTCAACCTTAACTGGCAGCTGGTCAAGCACTCTTAGCCATGGGCTATGTTTACATGGCTCTGAAGGGAAGATGGGCTGGCTCATTCACGGGCCTGCGTCGCTTTGCCAAAGCACGGCTACAATGATGCAGCAGCGTGCCAGCAGGGCTAAGCCAAGAGCAGCCCATGTCTTGAACCTGCAACTTCCACCTCGAACGCTTGCGGAAGTTGTTGGCTTGTGCATGTTCCTTGCGTCGGCACATTTGCAGCCCAGCAGAGACTTGCAGCTTGCCCGCCCTAGTGGCGCATGAGGGATTTGTAGAGACGCGTGGCTTACGTCAACAAAAGTGCTTGTCCGCGCGGCACTATGGGAGGCAAGGCAAGATGATGCAAAGGCTGGTGGCTTGTCACGTTCAGGATCAAGCCGGTCTTAGTCGGAGGGCTGGTTGCCGCGGGTGATAGGCAAACTGCTTGACAGATTTGGTGCCAGGTTTGATTCTCCCCGGATAGATGTCAAACGTTGCCAAACTAGTCGAACCCACCGCTTTGCCTCTCAGGCAACATTAGGCTCAAAGCGCAGCACATGCTGCGACAAAGTCGCTGGCCCGGGCTGGGGTTGGGTCTGTAACAAGGTATGTAGCGGCTACGTAACGAGGTCTGTAACGAGGTCTAGCCCCTGTTCCAACTTTTGATCTGCGCGGCAAGCTCTTCTGCAGCAAAGCATGCTCTGCAACCACCATAGGAGTCACTGAGAGTCTGTGCATGCATTGGGGTATGTAACGAGGGGCATGCAACCGAGGGGTGTGTACCGAGCCCAGTGGGTCTTGTTACAGAGGTCTGTTTCGAGGTCTGTGTCGAATGTCCGCCGCGGCTCTCTTACAGACCCCTCCAAAAAAGTTTTTTAAAAAAAAACACGGCCATGCAAGCGCCATCTGAAAAGCAATCTGGGGGTTTCGTTACATAGCTGTTACATCCCTCGTTACAGACCCAACCCCACCCAGGCCAGCAACCCCCCTTTTTTGCCGCAGCTTTGGCTGCTGGAGCTGCGGAGGCGTGCTTTGCGCCAACCCCTGGCTTGCGTTGAATAGCTGCAATCAAGCTGGAGCTGCGGAGGTGCGCTTTGCGTGCCGCGCTTTGCTTTGCATCGTTACAGGCCTCGTTACATTGCTGTTGCAGACCCAACCCCAGCCCAGGCCAGCAACCCCGCTTTTTGCCGCAGCTTGGCTTGCGTTGGATAGCTGCAATCAAGTTGGAGTTGCGGAGGCGGGCTTTGCGTGCTGCGCTTTGTTTTGCCTCGTTACAGGCCTCGTTGCATTGCCGTTACATACCTGTTACAGACCCAACCCCAGCTTGACCCCCCTTTTTGCCATCTCTTGGCTTGGTGTTGGCAGTTGCAATATCAAGCTGGAGCTGCGGGGGCCGTGCTTTGCACACTGCGCTTGCACTGAAGAGGTGCGACTTTCGAGCGGGAGCTGCTGCTCTTCGTCGCTACATTGTGCTACCGATAATGATAGTGGTCAAGAAATGTTTTCCCGTTTCAGACCTGCGTAACAAGGACCTCCGTTACAACTACACGATTGTCAAATATCCCACAGATGGGGTAGGACAATGGCCCGAGGCCGAACCAGCCAAATCTTTGCCTAGACGCTCAGGCAGCTGGCTGGCTTGGGAGAGTTTCGACAGGGTCAAACAAGGATTTTGTTTGAGGGCCGGGTCTGTAACGCGCCACGAATCTTGTTAATCTCCTGCTTCTTGTGAGTCGAGTTTGGTCTGAGTTTATGTGAGGTCCCGTCTGGGCGGACCCGCCAAAGCCGTGTGGATGGCATGTGTCAAACTAGCGGCACCCTGTGAAACCAGCTAGAAAATGGTGCCCTCTGCCAAAGAACTCCCTTGCAGGTCTACAGACAAATAGGGTGATGCCCGGATGGAGCGGAGGATGCGGCTCAAAAGTCTGACAAACATAAAACGAAGTGAAGGTCAGGGACAGTCCCATCAGGAACAGGGCAGTTTTTCATTTTTGCACGCGGAAGGGCCCTTCCGCAGCTCCAAGTGCTAACTTCGACCTGGTTCTAAAAACTTGCGAATTCATAGATGTGTTCTGCAAAAAGTGTAGTGGAGGTCATTCTCCAAAATGGTTTGTACCCCGAACTCCATGGGGGTGCCATTCTCGGGGACTATACGTCGAGTTTGTGACGTATAGAAACTTGCCATGATGTTGTGATGTTTTGTGTGTGCTTCTTATATACTTCCCCCTATAGATGTCGGTATGCAATGATGTATGTCGAGAAATATATGTCGAGCTTGCCAGATAGTTTTTTGTTTTGTGTTGTTTAAGGGTACCTGTTGCTTGGCTGCTTTGAAGGGAAGCCAAAAAGAAACCAGAGAGAAGACACCCTTTGAAGAGCCGCCAAAAACCACAACACAAGCCCAGGGCAGAGCTTAGGTCTAGCGACTTGCGGAGGCGAAGGGGATCAAAGATTGCTCCTTTATAGTGTCCTTTTTTGTTTCACGCGCGAATGAGCCCCTGAAATAGACTAGGGCAGATCGGCTCTTTGCACCTCTCATCCTATCTATGCTTCCGTCACGGATCTGCTCCACTGTTTTGCCACCGTATTGCCCTGGCGCAGCTGACGAGCTAGCCGAAGCAACTCGTGGAGGTCCTATTCTTGATTAAGCTTTGTTGAAGATGCTGTAACACCAAAAAGCATCTTGTGTGATTGGAATGAGTTGTCGGTTTGTGCTTCCAAGAAACAACTCGGTTTAGGCAATGGCCAAACAAGAATTTGCGCATGGACTTTCAACACATGCTGCAGTGGATTTTCTGTTCCCAGCCCATCGGAAGCAGGGAGGACAAATCACACTGATGCCTGCCTGCTAAGTGGTGAGAGATGTGTTGCGAGGTTTGACGGCGTGAGGTGATGGAATTCGCATCACACAATGCAGTCTCACGGTTTCAGCGTCGGCTAAAATGGTGCGCTTGTTTGCCCGGTGCTTCCATCTGGAACTCGTTCGCTTGACCGTACACGTGCATTTCCCACTCCTTTGAAACCCTTACACACTGCAACGCTGGACGCGACGATGGATGCGGCAAGGAACGCGACGAAGAACGCGAAATGCGCCGCGACGATGCACGCAAACTCGACGATTCACGCGACGCGCACACACCAAAGGCTGGTTGAAGGCCTTTTTTACTGTTTATTCGGTATGTGGCAATGAATTTCAATGGGGAACCACCTCCAAAGTGGTGGTGGACATGAACCCCCAAATTAAACGGTATCCCTCCAAGGGTCTCCACAAAAAAAGTGTTTTGTTTGGTTCCGCTGATCAAGGCCTATGCTTGTTTCTTGTTGTTTTTCAATCTATTGCATTGTGTTGGTACTGATCTTGGCTTTCTTGGCTTTGCATTTTTGGGGCAGCAAGAGAACCAATTTTGCCAGTATTCCACCGGCCAAAGCGGCAAATGCACTGGCGAACTCGCGGCGCCCGTATGCGCCAGTCCTCAGCGTCCAAATTGATTGCCAGCCACGGACAAGGCCCTTACCACGCTCGCATGGCGCTTGATATTCGTGGCCGCTATCAGAACCCAGGCGATGAATCAATGATGGTTAGTCTCAGCAGTTTCGAATTACATTGTATTTACTCACCTGCGTTTGGGCTTGTTTACGCGCATGGGTAGCCTATTCCGTTTGTGAATCACCCGTTGACCGAAAGCCTTCAGACTTGTCTTGGCCTCGATGTCGCTTTCTCACTGTTCGCAGCCACAGTTTTTTGGTGAGTTGATCCATTGTTGTTTTGTTCAAGTTATGTTTGATTGCGGTGTGTTTGATTTCATTATATGTTATTATTTAATCAAGTTTGTGTACAGACGTGTTTTGTTGTAGGGCTCCGTTGTTTGTTTGAAAGAAAGTTCATTCATTTTGGAGGAGGTTCATTGCTTTGCGCTTGCTTCATCTTCTGTTCCGCCGAGAGGTGGTACTGACAGATCTCGCCGCGGTGTTTGTGCGGCGTGCCAGGAATCGTTGTCTATACCTAAACCCTCAAACTACCCTTAAACAAGGGAATTCGCCCTTTAAGGCTATTTTGAGGGCCAGGTAGCATAGTTCACCACTGTCACGCGTGACTACGGCCTACTTCCGAGTAGGTTTTGCTCCACGCAAACCTGTGTTTGTGTTTGTGCTTGTGCTCGTGTTTTGTGTTTGCATTGTTTTTTTGAGGGTACCCTTTTGTGATGTTGGTTTGAAGGGAAGCCAAAAGCAAGCACGATTCTTGTAGGATCCAAAACCCTTTCAGAGCAAGCTACACTGGAAGAAGGAATTCAGCACAGGACATCTTGAAGCGAACACTTGAATTCCACGCGCGAAGACCAAGCTCGGCGCAATCGAAGCACTGCCATGGCCTTTGATCACCGGACTCTGGGTCCAAGGACTCCACAAAAAAATCAGTTTGGGATTCTGAAAGGTACGACCCTTTGGACATGGAAGCTTGGCAAATGCCCAAGCTCCCCAAACCTTTTAGAGCTCATGAAGGGGTTTTAAAATGCGGGTCCGCTGATTTCCGGGTTCGGAGCCATTAGAAATGTGACGTAAATAGCGGAGAACCCTTTGAAGACGATAAACAAAGCAAAACATAAGCAACACAAACACACCCTCAAATGGCAAAAGTAGACGATAAACAGAAACACACAACAAAGACCATCATAATCATGTGAAAGAAACATTTACAAACATTCAATCAACAAACGCCAACATAAAGCAGGACATAAAACGAAACACATCAACATGGCGCCACGGACAGGCATGGGTCAAAACCTGCACCCAACATGTGCAAAACATAAACTTCTTGGGACAGGACACGCGCCCAACATAGGCATGCAGAGACCCTCCACGTTGCCGACCTCGCCAACACCAACGGCGTGGGCACGCGCCTGTGGCAGGCCCATCCGTTCCACCGCGCAGCGTTTGCCACAGAGGACGCCAGCGACGTGGCAGTCAACTTGTCAACCCGAGTTTCATGATACCGTGGATTTGTCTGAGCGTTTGTCCCGCAAGGTGCTTGTTTTGCAATCCGCCTCCTTTTGCGAAGCGCCTTGCGTTGAAGGCCATTGAAGGCGCTGGTCACGACGCAGCCGTCGCCAGCTTGAGCAAGCAAGTGTGCCCAGCGGCCGGCATGGAAAGCGGAGATGCGGCCGCGCCACTCAAGTTTGCGGAGCACGCGCTGGCCCCCAAGGCGGCAAAACAACATGCGGGGGAGCAAGAGCCAAAGAACCCGCACGGAGACAGCAGTACCCGGGGCTCCCGCCCGCGCGACCGGCGGGCCGAGCGGTTCGAGCGGTTCGCTTGTGCACTTGCGCGAGCTGTGTGTCGGCCGCCAGCGCCAGCGCTCGCAAGCTAAAGGAACCCCGGCCGTCACAGCGGATTTCGGCCATGGCGCCCTTCAGAAGCGTCAGAAGCAAACTGGCAGGTGCCACATCGTGCCACTGTTGTCAGTGACTTTCTGCGCCGCCTAGTTGGATGCCGCTGCGTTGTCTGTACGGCGGCGTTGGGTTCTTTGACGCCGTCTGCCACGCAGCCCCAGCTACAGCGGGGGAGGCCCCTCGCTGCCGACACCAACAGACTGCCCCGTGTGCGATACATCTTTGAATCTCTCGAACGTACCACCGCGCGAATCTGCCGTCAGGCGGGCTCGCTGCAAACGGGTCGCCCCGGAGCGGAACTCAGCTTGTGGCCGACACGACAATCGTGACTTGGCGCGGGGGTCAGGAAGAGCGGACTCACCATCAGCTTCTCTAGCGACCACTGGCCATCCTTGGATTCTGAAGTTGGTGGCCGATGGAGCTCCGAGACCGCCGGCTCCGCTCCTCAACTTCCAGGCAAGATTGTGTCTTTGCTACCAGATGATCCTGGTCCACCGCCTCTGTGGCATTTTAGTTGCCGCTAGGTGACGTGTTTGCAAAACGCGCTCTTAAGGTGTTCGTAAACCGGTTTTCGGCGCTGGTCGCGATGTTTGCCAAGACCTTCCGTTCCCACCGGCAACCTTCGTTTGTTGCGCTCCTTGGGCGCAACCAATCGCCGGCTAGCTGGCCAAGCGGGCCACGCTGGTTCGCGGTCGAGGGACAGGTCTTGCCCCAGCAACGGTTGGCGCGCCCTAGCGCCGGCTTGGACCTTGTGGTCCAAGAGCGGTTGCGACGCTAAAAGGCGCACGGGCGGAGTGAGTGAGAGCCAGTGAGTGAGAGCCAGTGAGTGAGTGAGTGAGTGAGTGAGTGAGTGAGTGAGTGAGTGAGTGAGGGAGCGAGCGAGCGAGCGAGTGAGTGAGTGAGTGCGTGCGTGAGTGAGTGAGTGAGTGAGTGAGTGCCAGTGAGTGAGCCAGTGAGTGAGCCAGTGAGTGAGAGCCAGTGAGTGAGAGCCAGTGAGTGAGAGCCAGTGAGTGAGAGCCAGTGAGTGAGAGCCGGTGAGTGAGAGCCAGTGGGTGAGCCAGTGGGTGAGCCAGTGAGTGAGAGCCAGTGAGTGAGAGCCAGTGAGTGAGAGCCAGTGAGTGAGAGCCAGTGAGTGAGAGCCAGTGAGTGAGAGCCAGTGAGTGAGAGCCAGTGAGTGAGAGCCAGTGAGTGAGAGCCAGTGAGTGAGAGCCAGTGAGTGCGAGCCAGTGAGTGAGCCAGTGAGTGA
>CAUJNA010003633.1:460596-478990 GCA_963377175.1 Effrenium voratum
GAGAGAAAGAGAGAAAGAGAGAAAGAGAGAGAGAGAGAGAGTTGAGTTGAGAGAGTTGAGAGCTGAGCATTGAGAGTTGAGAGTTGAGAGTTGAGAGTTGAGAGTTGAGAGTTGAGAGTTGAGAGTTGAGAGTTGGGAGTTGGGAGTTGGGAGTTGGGAGTTGGGAGTTGGGAGTTGGGAGTTGGGAGTTGAGAGTTGGGAGTTGAGAGTCGAGAGTCGAGAGTCGAGAGTCGAGAGTCGAGAGTCGAGAGTCGAGAGTCGAGAGTCGAGAGTCGAGAGTTGAGAGTTGGGAGTTGGGAGCTGGGAGTTGAGAGTTGGGAGTTGGGAGCTGAGAGGAGAGAGGAGAGAGGAGAGAGGAGAGAGGAGAGAGGAGAGAGGAGAGAGGAGAGAGGAGAGATGAGAGAGGAGAGACGAGAGAGGAGAGAGGAGAGAGGAGAGACGAGAGAGGAGAGAGGAGAGAGGACAGATTGTTTTCAACAGCGCCCGCTTGGTGTCCAATTTGCCGAGCGCACAGCGGGGAGCAGCCCCTGCCCCGTCTGGTGCCACTGCTGAACAGTACCGCATCTTGCTGGATGACAAAAAAAACACTTCCTTTGAGGGCTACGCTTGGGCATGCAGAAGCCAAATGGGCGGGTGCGCGGACTAGTCATGGGCGATGTGTTCCGCCGGCTGGTCAGCAAAAAAAGAAAACGAACCCTCACCCAACAGATGGCGCAGCACTTTCAAGATGCGTGCTCCCCCTTTCAGTACGCCCATTCCACCTGTGCCGGCACGGAATGCCTGGCACGCATTTCGCGTGCGGCCACGCTGGCAGACCGTGAGGCCACAGTGCTTTCCGTCGATGGGGTGGGCGTTTTCGACCACGCGTCCCGGGCAGCTCGCGTCGCGCACTCTACTGCCGTATGTGCGGCAGTTTTAATGCCAGGCCTCGCAATACCTGTGGTGCAACCAAAACGGCGCGGCGCACGTCGTCGAACAAGACGACGGAGGGGAACAGGGGGACCCCTGATGCCTGGCCCCCCTGCGTGGGAGAGGGCCCCCGTCAACCCCCAAAAAGCAAGGATGCCAGGCACTAGCAAATTGGCATAGCTGGACCTCGGCGAGGCACAGTGCAACACCAACAACAACCAAGCAACTTGCAAAGCAGGAAGGGTCGGGAGGAGCTGCAAGAAACGAAGTTGTTTGGTGTGCACTCTGCCCAGCTGTGCCCGCACGAACGCATCCGAGCCCGATCAGCAAACACACAGGTCAGAAGCAACGCGCTCGCTCCAGAAGACGTGCTGCTTTCTTTCCAAGACAAAGCGACAAGTCGCGTGAACTCCTCGACGCCGGGAGCCACGGCTCTCGCCCCGGCACCCGTGTGCCGACCGAGGATGCGGAGTCTCAGGCACAGCGCCGCCGCGAGGCGGCGTGTTCCGCTACGGGCACGGGCAGGAATCTTTATTAGCCGGTGTTCAGCCACAGAGGCACACAGGGCAGGCATCTTCCCCATCCAATGCTG
The DNA here is from genome assembly GCA_963377175.1 of Effrenium voratum. Lineage (NCBI taxonomy): Eukaryota > Dinophyceae > Suessiales > Symbiodiniaceae > Effrenium > Effrenium voratum. The sequence continues at coordinate 462,098 of CAUJNA010003633.1, forward strand.
GAGATGGTCCGTCTTCGTGCGCAAGAGCCAATCAGACGTTGCCGGGGCTGCCTCCCCAGCGTCGTCGGCAACCTGCGTTCCTACGTGCGTGCTCACAACGTGGAAGACGCCACGGAGAGCACGGCAGGCGGGCGTGGTGAGAGTGAAACAGACATGCAGGGGTTTCCGGCCTGCTTTGCCTACACCGGTGGTCACCGTTGGTGACAGGGTTGCTGACCATTTGTGTCGGGGTCCCCCCCCCCCCCCCCCCCGTTTTTTGTTTGTTTCCTTTGTTTTGTCATTTGTTTATCGTGTTCTCTTCTTTTTCTTCTTCTTCTTGTTCTTCCTTTTTTTTTGTTATTCTTCTTTTGTTTCTCCGGCAGATTTTTGTGCAACATTTTTGCGTAGAGGGCCGGGTGCTTATTTAGCCTGGGCGCACCACCCAGAAGCGGTTTGTTTATACCGGCCTCGAGCTTGAGCTAACGTGGCCAGGTCCTTAAATGTTGCTTGACAACCTTCAGCACTTCCGCCGGGGTGCAGCCCCAGGACCAAGCGGCTTGACAGCGGACATGCTGCAGCTAGTTTTGATGATGAAGAGGCATCCAACGTGTTGGTGCGAGTTTGTGCGCGCCTCGCGCGGGCAGCGATCCCAGCTGCAGTTGGCCACTTGCTCTGGGGCCGAGGCGCTCGTGCACACATTGCAGTACCTGACGAACTTTTTGTCCAGACACCAGACCCGCCATGTTGAGCAGGCCGAGGGTGGCGAGCAGGGTGATCCACGCCAGCACTTTTTTTCCCTCGGGTAGGGACAGGGGGGAACAGCACTCTCGCTGGCGGGGGAAGCGTTTGGAAAGCAAGCGCAGGAGCGCGCAAGCTGACCCCAGCCCCCTCGGAGGAAGAACGTCAAAAACCAAAGTTCTATAAAGGACGCCAGCTGCGGACAGCCGCGGCGTTGGCGCCAGTGACGGCGGATCGATTGCAGGCGCTGACTAATTCCGAGAGGCGCCCGCCTTTGTACCTTCTCAAGGCACAGCCGCAAACGCCCTTGGAGCTGAGCGAAATGAGCTTTGCCACGGCCCACCGACACTGACTCGGAGGCCGCAGTCTTGTCGCTGGACGGACGGTCCGCCTACGAGACGGTGAGCAGGGCGGCCTTCCGCTGCAATCCGCCGCGCCCAAGTTTCTGCCTTTCGTCCGCCCGTTCTATGGGCGGCCCTCCAGCTACTTACGGTGGGACGCCGAGGGAACTTGTCACCAAGTGGATGCCTTAGCACTCGCATCCTGACTTCGTCCGGGCTCACCTGGAGCAGCGCGTCCAGGAGGAGCAGCGGTTGCCGCGGGAGATTCCAGAGCTGCCGGATCTACAGTGTGCGCTCCTACTCATGTGTGCCCCCCCCCGAGCTAACCATCCCTTGTGGCGCCATACGCCAAGGAGCACGAAAGGGCGGTGTGGCCAAGTGCATACGAGACGCGGGCGAAGAGCCTGCAAGTTGTTGTTGTTTTTTCACGCACCTTTTTGCCCGCATTAAGCCATGAGTACCCCGAACCCACCCCTGAAACAGGCAGAGCCGAAAAAGGCGAGGAAGAGGAGACAGCAGGCGGGAAGCACGCCACGACCCCCCACGCTGGGAAGAGGCACATCCCCGGCGCCGAGGATGTCACCAAGGTCCGGCCCCACATCCGCAGCAGGCCACACAAGCAAGAGCCAGAAACAAAACCGCAACAAAAAAAAATGGCGAGCTATTCGGCGTTCTTATCGGCCACCCTGGGAGAACTTAAAACGCAACACACAGCGCCGACAACTAAAAAAAAAGAACTTATTAGGCCGCCTGGGCGGATGCTTTGCCTGTGTTGCAAGCTAGGCAGCCGAATTGGGCAGACAAGTGTAAACAAGCCGCCGCTGGGGTGGTGAGCCCAGCTTAAACAAACCCACCTGGCCGTCCTCCTTTGCCAAGAGGGGGGTGATTAAAAACGGAAAAAGAAGAAAACACAAAAAGAAGGGGGGGACCGACCTTGTCATCAACGGTCAGCAGACACCCGACCCGGTCACTACTGGCCAACAGCCGCAGGGGGACCGACCGCCAACAACGGCCTGCTGCCACGGGGGCTGGCCCCGCTGCAGGCCATAAGCACAGCACGCCTGCGCTCATCACATGTCTGCCGCCTCACTCGCCAGCCGTGCATTCCGTCGTCCTCTCCGGTCCTTGGCGATTGCACCCAATAGCAAAGGTTCCAGACACGCAGGGGGCCGTAGGCAGCCTGATTGACAACCCAGGAGACCGCAGCCCAGCCACAGGATCCACACAAAGTTTCGGCTCGCTTCGACACGTTTTTCCGTGGAGGGTGGCCGCTCGCGCAAAAGGGCAGCGCCAGGTCCTAGTGAATTGACCAGCCCCCCCCCGACTCCCAAACATCCACTGCTGGGTAACAACGCGCAAACAACCAACTGTTGGCTCAAAGCGGCAGGCCGTTGGCAACGACTTCAAACCGCGTCGACTTGCAAGTTCATGTCTGCCAGACGGGTGTTGCAAGTGACGCGGGCCCTCGCCTCACGGCAAACCTGCGCGGCGCACCTCTCCAAATCTTTAAATAGACAACCTCGCCCTCGAAGAGCCATGATCGCGCAAGCAGCACGGTGGTCGCCAAGAGGATCCAGAAGGCGACGACACCGGCGGGAGGCGGAGACACCTGAGAAATCCTGAGAAGAGAAGCGCCCGGAACAAGTCGGAAGAGTAAGCCAAGGCAGGGCAAATTTGCACAGTGGTGAAGCTGCGGCTGGTGTGCCTGGCTGCTGCTCCTCTTTTTGCGCCGCGCCTCGGGCGCAACACTTGCGGAGCACCGTGCCGCCTTCCCAATCGGCGGCATACGCGGAAGCACACACACTGCAAGCGCTCCTCGGCGAGCGTGGCGCCGCTTGGCCGGATGCCCGCCGCCTTGCTTTTCTTCCAGCGCGCGAGGGCGGCCTTGGTCTCTTGTGTGCCACACGCGCTGCGCCTGCCGCCTACCGGGCGGCCTGGGCCGATTCCTTGACGGTCATGCTCCAGCGTCGCCGCTTCTCGCGTCTCGCGCACTCAATTCCAATTTTCGCGAGACCGAGCTTCTGCCACACATGCGGCCGAGCGACCGCACTTGTCTCCGCTCGCAGTGTGGCCCGCATGCGGGGGCTTGGCTTGCGGCTGTGCCGACTGACCCGGGCACCACTCTGCCCCCGGCGCACATGCACGTCGCCCTGCGCCGGCGCCTGCGCCTCGCGCTGCCCCTCACGCACCAGTATTGCGGAAGGGGTTCCCGGGGCGCGGCGCCGCGCTAGCCATTTTGGCTCAAGCTATTTGGCTCAAGGCTCAAGTTCTGTTGGCTGGCTGCCCGTCCCCCTGTTTTTGGTTTTCCGGGGTTCTTTCCTTGTTGTGGTTTTGGGGCTGCCCCGGTTTCTGGTTTCATGTTTGGGTTTTCGCGGCGGGCGCCACGGATCGCATAGCTGGGAATCGGGCCCGGTATAAATAAACCGTGCCCCCCTGTTGTTGACAGTTGGTATTGGGGACTGTTTTTTTTTTCTTTTTTTTCTTCTTTTTTCGGGCTCTCGTTTTTTTTTTTTTTTTTTTTGGTGGCCCGGCCTCCAACACGGAGGTCTTGACACAGAGCTGTTTTTAACCTGGGCAGCTTCCAGGGACAGCTTATTTATACTGGGCCCGCCTCCCAGCTGTGGCGGACCCCTACACCAACCGCAGGGAGGACAGTCCCCGTCACCGCATGGCATCCGACAGGTCGCCGCACTGTGGGGGCACGGAGACCCCGCTTGTGGACACGAACCAAGCCGTCACCCTGCCTAGTCCGCACCCCGGGCTGACTCCTGCACCGTCAGCTCCTGGCGCGTCGGTTTCTGCGACGCAGTTTTGTGAGGTCCCGGACGGCGAGCCAGCCCCTGTTACTCCGGAGTGGATGTTGCACGCCGCCTTGCAGCCAGCGGAGGCCGGGCCAGCAGATGACGCATGCCCCGTGTGCTTGTGTGTCGTCCTACCTCGCTCGGTTGGGCCGGAAGCTCGGTACGAGTGGCCTCGTGTGGGCACTCGTTGCGCCTTGGTTGCGTGGCACACCTGTGTGTGAACTCCCGTGCCATGTCGTGTCCGGTTTGCCGGTCAGGGTGGTCAGTGTCTGCACAGGACACTTTCATGCGGCAACGTCGTGAACAGCAGGTGTCCTTGCCCCAAGTTGCCCTACAGCACCCGTTCGGTCCCGTCACCCGGCTCCCTGCCGCCAGTCCCCCCGGACTCCGTCGTCGCGTTGTGCTGCCAGCATCTCGCGTTGGCGGGTCTCGCCCCGAATCTTGGCACGCCTGGGTCGAGCTACCTTCCCGACACATGGCCTGGGCTCCTGTCCACCGTCCCACGGAGGGCCGGTGGGATCCTGAATGGAATTGTGTTCGTTGCGGGTTTTGCCTCACCATGCAGGACCCTCTCCTGCAGGGAGTGCCGTCTCCTCCTTTTTGTGCTCCTCGGGTCTTTGCCGTTGATGTCCCGTCCCGGCAGCGAGGGTGGATCTCGTGGCCACCCGCCCTTCCTTCTCCCTTGTCCACTGGAAATGCTTCCCACCAGTCTGGCTTCTACGCCGCCCCCGGAGCCCGAGGCGCAGCCCGGCGCAGCCCCTCATTCCCCAAGCCCGGCTCCACCCGCGCCTCATGCCACGGGCGCAGCAGCGGCAACCGCTTGGATTTCCCGCGGCCCGCCCCGCGATTCAGCGCCCCCTGGTTGCCCAGCGTGGCCGGTGGGGAGGGGCAGAGCAGGTGGTGCCGAAGGTGCTGCGGGCGCTCCACGGCCCCGGGCAGGCTGTGCAGAACGAAAACGGTCGGCCGCTGCCGCGATCTCGGCAGACCGCCGCTCACCGAGGAACAGCAACAAGCAAGGAAAACGGCAGAGCCTTGTGGCAACGCGGATCGAGCTGCCGCGATGGTGCGTGGCAGGGAGGCTTCCGACAGAGAAAGCTGTCGGCCATCCTGGCGGGCTAAGTCCTGCTGGGACTGTAGCACGTGGAGCAAGGCCTCGCATGCAATCGGCGGGGCGCAAAAGAAGTCCAGGAGCCCTCCACGCCAAAGGTGGCCGAAGAAAGGGTGCCTCCCACTGGGCCGCCGCATCCGAACGCAAGGCGCCGGCGCCAGCGTGCAAAAGCGGGACGAAAAACCAATTGTTCCCGCCCCACGCCACCCTGGCACGCCTGCTGCGCAAGAGCCCCCCCGCGAGCCTCAGGTGCGACCCGCGCCTCCCAGCCCCGATGGGCCCAACGGCGGCGGCGACGGCCGCAGCCGCAGCAGCAGCAGCCCTGCCCCTGGACCTTCCGGGCTAACAGCTGTCCGACCAGTTTGTTCGTGTGCTGCAACTTGTTGCTCAAGCCCGCATTCCCCGTGATGCAGCCAGAGCACTCGGGCTCGGGCGGCTCATCGCTTTGCGCAAGCCCAACGGCCGGATCCGTGGCATTGTTGTTGGTGACTTGGTCGCCCATGTTTTTGCCCAGCAAAAGGCCGAAACCCTCCAAGTGGCTTGCCGCCCCTTCCTTGCGGCCGCTTTGGAGCTCAACCTGGAGGCGACCATTGTCTCGGTCGACGGGATCGGTGCTTTCGATACTATGAGTCGCCAGTCCATGTTGCAGGGCCTGCTTGGCGTGCCGGGGGCAAACGAGTGTCTCCCGTTTGTCCGGATGTTTTACTCCGAGCCCGCGGGCATTTGCGTGAGGAAACCTTGGTAGCCTTTTTGGACGATGTCTACGCTGTAGTCCGCCGGCCGGACCGGGTTGGACATGTGCATGGCACCCTGGCCCACCAGCTTGAAGCGCACTGCCACGTGCAACGCGGCGGGCCAAGCGCCCCGGGATCTTGGCCAGCCCGGGATGCCGGACTTGTCCTGTTGGGTTGGCGCTGGTCCCTTGCCGGATGCAGAGCAAGGGCTTACTGTTCTTGGGGTCCCCTTTGGCTCTGCTACTTTTGTCCGGACTCAGCTTCAGGTGTCGCGAGCCGGCCATGACCAGCTCCTGCAGCGTTTGCCCGAGTTTGATGACTTGCAAGCCTCTGGGTGCTACTCTTTTGCTGCTCCCCCTGCAACTACCTTCTCCGGATGCTCCCCCCGTCGGGTACGGCCGAGTACGCCGGCACCCACGACTCGGCTGTTCTGCCACCTTTGCGGACTTTCTTGGCGTGGATGGCCTTCCCGACCGTGCTCGACGGATCGCCCAGTTGGTCGCTGGGTGGCCTTGGCTTGGTGTCTGCTGCTCAGACTTCTGTCTCTGCGTATTGGGCGTCTTGGGCGGATTGCTTGCCTGTCCTCGGTCAGCACTTGCCGCCTGCTGCCACAACACGCGCCGAGCTCAGCCTGGCGGATTGGACTCCCCCGAGCTGGCGTGAGCTCTGTGACGGTGTGCCGGCGCCGACCTTGCAGGAAGACGGGCCCTCCACCTTCGCTCGCGGATGGCAAGGGGCCGCGGCATCAGCTGTTGCCCGCCGCCAGTGTGAGCAGCTGCTCTCCACCTTGGACCCATCCAGCGATGCCTTGCAGGGCCCCTTCGCCAGCCGCTTTTTGACCACCGTGCCCACATGCCCCGCCCTGTCCTATCCTTCCCACTTGTTCCGCGTCCTCCTTCTCAGGCGCCTGCGCCTTCCGCTGCCACTTTCCCAGCGCTACTGCCGGTGTCGTCGCCCTTTGGACTCCCTCGGCGACCACCGCGCAGCCTGTGCTCGGGCCGGTGTCCTCCGGAGCCGCGGGTGCCCTCTCGAGCGGGCCGCCGCGCGAGTGTGCCGCGAGGGCGGGGCGAGGGTGACTTGCAACAGGTGTTGCAAGTCTCCAGGTCGATCGTGTCGACGACCGGCGGCTTGAGGTTGCCAACGGCTTGCCGTTGTGGGGCGGGCAGCAGCTCGCCGTGGACACCACGTTAGTATCTCCCTTGTCCGGCTCGGGGCAGCCCTGCCGCCGGGGTGGTCGTGTTCAAGGCGCCGCCCTTGCCCTTGCACGCCGCCGCAAAGAGCGGACATACCCGGAGCTGCTCCGCTCGGAGCGCTGCCGCTTGGTTGTCTTGGCCGTCGAGGTCGGGGGCCGGTGGAGTGACGAGGCCGCCTCCTTTGTGCGCGCCCTCGCGCGAGCCAAGGCGCGAGAGGTGCCGGTTCGTCTCCTCCCGTGCCCGGCGGCTCCCCTTAAGCAGGGTTTTCGGGGGGATGAAGCAAGGCGATGGAGAAAAGGCGCGCGAAAAATAAAATAAAAATGTCTTGGGCGACAATGCGGCAGCGTGCCCGCGCAGCGGACAGAGCGTGGGTCCGCGTCGCGCGTGAAGGTCTGGGGCCCGAGGGCACACAGTGGTTGGCCAACACTTCTGCGCCAGGCGTCAGTGCGCAAGACAGGCGCCGCCTGGATCTTGTTCTTTACGGCGCCACGCGCTTGGGCGAAGCGCTGTGCTGCGACGCCACGCTCGGAGGACGGCGCAGCCATTGCGGTAGCGTGGCGCCGCAAGGAGGCGCGGTACCCGGAGCTTTGCCGGCCTGGCCCGCAGCGGCTGGTCGTTCTTGCTTGTGAAACGGGCGGGCGGTGGGGCCCCGAGGCGTGCGGCTTAGTTGATCGCTTGGTGCGCCTCCGGGCACTCCGCGCGCCTCCAGCCGTCCGCCGCGCGGCCGAGGCGGGCTGGCGCCGCAGGTGGTGGGCACTGCGCAGCGCCGCCTTGCAGCGCGCCCTCGCTTCCACTCTGCTCGGAGGGCGTTGGCTTTCCCCCACGCGGCCGGCTGCGCAAGGCGAGCCCGACCTCGCCGATGTCCTTGCTTTGGCTGGCCGTCCGGGCCCAGCCTTCTGCCTTTGCGCGGCTCGTCGCCACGTCGGTGCGCGCGCGCGCTTCGTTCGCTTTTCTCGGCGGCCGTTTCGGGTGGGGGGGGGGGGGGTTGAGGGTTCCCTGGGTCTCACTGCCGCTGGACGGAAAAAGGCGTGTGTAAAAAAAAATGGCTTGGCCAGCCGGATCCAAGCCTCCAAGCAAGACTTCCTGGCAGTGGGCTAGCACGGCGTGCGCAGCTTCACACAGCCAGCCACGCAGAGCATTGCTGGGGCGTTGCAAGGCCGGTGGCGCGAACTGCTGGCCGACCAGCTGCTGTGGCCAGTCGGGCGGCCCGCAGCTTGCAACTCCTCCGGGGGCCGGCGCAAACAGTCGGCCCACAGGCTGAGGCTGCTGTGCGCTGCGCTGAATGCAGCCCCAACTTCCCCAAACACAATGGCAACAAAGCGATGGCGCAGGCTGGGTCGGGAGTGCCGTCGCGGCCAAGCAAGGTTGCAGGCTTGGAGGTCCTCAAGTTCCGGCAGGCGCTGAAAAAAGCGCATCGTGGCTAGTCCGGGATTGCAGGAGCTGGGCTCGCACAAAAGCATCTGAACCCACAGGCACACCTAGCACAGCCGGGCTGGCCGAGGTAGGAGCGTCTTCGGTGGTGGCAACACAGCCTCGCTGTTGGGCCACATCAGCCACCCGGACCGACGAATAGGGCAAAAGATGCGTCGTTCCTATATGCGCGAAACAGCTGAGATGTAAGGGATGCCCGCAAGATGGCCACACAAACACTGTGTCCGGTCCACTCGCTGCCGGGCCGATGCTGCAGATGCACACTGGGCAAGCATCCTCCCCATCTTCTTGCGGTCGCTCGCGTGCAGGAGCCCGGCGGGAGTGACGGGGGCTGCCTTTCCTACCGTATGGCCCGGCGGGCCCGGCTGTCGCCGGGGCGTGGGGGATACGCCGTCCGTTTGTCAGCCACTGGCGGCACAATGGCGTGGCTGCCAATGATCGCCTGGTTGGGTAAGACTTAGTTCGGATCAAGCCTGGATTGGTTGCGCGATGCTTGGAATTTACCAGCTGCTGCAACGAGTTGAGCACAAGCAACGTTTGCTAAGCCAACGTATAACACATACAGACTGAAAAAACAAAACAAAACAGATTGCCTGGATGGTCACCGGCGCTGCACATTTGCAAATGCAATAAAAGACATCCGCGCCAGCAGCATTCCGGCGTCAAGGAACGAAAGCAATTGCAAAAAAATTGCAAAAGTCAGGAGTACCTCCTCCCAAGAAAAAAAGGTAGACCTATTCAAAATGTGTCCAACAAAGGGTGGACGGTTTTTCTGTATCACTGGGTGGTGCAGGAGGCTTGCTCCCTGCAAACTCGGGTCATGCAGTTGCTAGTTGCTCGCGGTTTTGCAACGGCACGCAAACACACGTCAGAAAACACACAAGGCAAACCATTGGTATGTTTGCTTTATTGCCGCTTTTTCATCCAGGTTGTGGATACACAGTAAAGCTGTATTGTTTCTCCGCACGAAGCATTTGTTTCGCAGCCGGGGTCTTTCGATGTCACGAGCAGCAACGCCCGCGTCACGGTCATCACGGAGGTATTCGAACCCTTATCAGGAGCGAGCACGTCTGGGATCCGTGTGCGAGGTTGGTGTGTTGTGCAGTTATTTTAAAAGGTTCCGTTTTGAAAAAATTGTCCCTCCGCAATTTCAATCTGATTGCGTGCCCTTTTCCGGGTGATTAAGGCCATTTGTGGGAATGTGTTTTTTTGCTCGGAACAGTTGTCAAGAGCGGATTGTTTTTTTCCGCGTTTTCGATTTACGCTTTCAGTCGGGCTCCCAGGTTAGCCCTTTGCAGGTCCGTCAAGCCTTTTCGAAGAAAAACAAAAAATAAAAATAAAAACTGCGCAGCCACGCCCATAGCAGAGCCACACCGTGCAGGATGATGGGGAAGACTTGCTGGCACCGGGCATCAACCCGAAGATTTGGGGCGTCCCCGCTGTGCAGGCGCTGTTTGGGATCTGCTGCACCTTCTCTGGGAAACCAAATGAATGGATGGTGCCGCTTTTCTGTTGCTTTATAGAGTGACCAAGGGAAAATCAATGAAAAACGGAAGTCAAGCGGAAACCAAAATGGCGTGACCCAGTGCGTTTCTCGCAGTTGCCCTTGCTTCGTTCATTGCGTTTGAATCATCTGTTTAGCATTCACAGTTTCAGCAAATAGCACATTGAGTCAACGCACATTCTGGTTGGGGCGAACGCGAGGTTGTAGATGTCCGCTTTCCTTTGAAGGGGTGCGCACGTTTAATCGCAAGTCATCCATTCATGCCGGGCCCGCGTGACCTGAGCATAGCGAGTGGGTCGGGGCAAGTTCTGTCAGGTGATCGAGGACCCGTACTCCAAGGCAACAGCCGCCTGGCGACACAGGCACGCAGTGGTGCATGTCTTCTTTTTCCCCAACAGCTGAAAGGTTTGGGGTCTCAGCCCAGATAGACTCCGGGGTGGTCCGAGCACCAAAGAGAGCCCGCATGCTGTTGGGGATCTCACCTGAGCTTATTTGTGGTGCGGCTTGCGTTTTTAAAATCAGGGCTGGGACAAGCATTGCAACGACGGCGCAGTGACGGCCCCCAGTGACCAATTTCACTGCCCTAGAACATCTGAAAATGTGAAGCATGATCGAAACATAGCTTGTGGAGCATCCGAAACTTGTGTGGGGCCCGGATCTTTGAAGCTCGAATTCATCTCGCGCTTAGGTGACCCAGTCCGTGGAGCTTGATGGCAGAGCTCTGATTCACGCGGTGCCGGCCTTGAAGAACGACAAGGAGGCATCGGTTTCCGAGTGTCTCTCATGTGTCGAGTTCAATACAAGACGCTCAAGCATTTGAACTTCTTAAATGTGTTCTGCTTGTTTTTTGGTGGTGGCCAGAACACATGAAAGTCGTCTTGTTGACCAGGGGGATTGAACTAGTAGGTCCCACCGACCGTGTTCGGAAGGCTGCTACAAGTTCTGAGCGTTTGGACCAGTGCACGCTTCACCACAGCTCGCGGGATTGAAGGCCGTCGGGGACATTCCCATTCGGCAGGTGGCCTTGAAAGCTGTGCGGGCAGACGGGAGCGCCTTGATGTTCGTGTCAGACGAGCTGAAGCGCGACAAGGACCAAACGGTCTGAAAGGTTTGGTTCATGCTCCAGGGCCAATGTTGTTTTTGCTGGTCAATCAAGCTGAATCTGTTTTCCCTTCTTTTTTTTCCGTTTCATTGTTTGTGGCATTTAATTACCCATAGCTGGCTTGTCACACACAGGCTGTGGCAGCAGCGCTGTACCGTTTGCGGCCCAGCTCCTTTTGTAGTTCACATGCTTGTGCAGGGGCGGGGTGCTCGATTTCCAGAGGTAGTTTTGAGAGTGTCAGATCAGCTTACATGACTGTTGTTGGATGTGGGTGGCATGTTTTTAGTTTTTTTGGTTCTGCTCATTTCTAGTGGGTGGCTGCAAGAAACAACGTTTTTGGCTACCGTACCAAGGGTTGGACAGCTTAATAAGTCCGGATTCGATCATTCAACTTTGCAACCAAAACCACGTGTGTGCACATTCCTTTGCTTTGTCACCCAAGAAATTTGCCTGAGAGGGTTGGGAGGCTTTTCGGTTTGCGTCGGTGTTCTTGAGAGGTGGTTCTGTTTTTTGATTGCTAGCAAATCAGATGTTAGAAACCAGGGTTTGCCTTTTAGACCCTTTCTTTTTGATGGGACCACCCACAAACTCAAACAGGGATGATTAATTCTTGGTCAAGAAATTCATGCGGCAGGAAATCATGTTGTCCCCGGAACCCGGATTACAAAACCCGTCCTGTTTTTATAGGGTGCGTTTTTTTCTCCGTAAGTGAAGAACCCCCAGTAAAGGGCGGTTGTGCTTACTCTGGGGTTCCATCCTGTTTTGGAAACCTAGGTGCCCCTTGGAAAGTTGGCCTGCCAGGAAGTTGTGCTTGAGGCTGTTCGTGCCGATGGCGACGCTTTGCGCTGCTTGGCACCTTTTGTTTGTTCAGCACGTTTTGTTTTTTTCATCTTTGGACAACTTTTGGATGAGTTTCCGCTTGGGGTGGTACTTCAGGAAGCGTACGTAGCCCTATGGGAGCCCTCTTGGTTCTTAGCCTTAGGTTTGTCACCCATGGGCCAAGACTTAACACATAGGGAAGTCCACACCCGTTCCAGTGATATGTTTCAATCATGTGTCGTTGCTTGTCTCGGCTTATGAGAAGGGAAGCTGGCGTATACCATCAAGGCCCTCATGATTAGTGTGTGGATTCTGGTTTGCATGGTTTCATAATGTTTCATACGGCCCGCCCCGATGATTGATTTAATTGCAGAACATGAGGATCCACGTGAAGTCAGGCTGGTTCCGCGAAAAGGGTTTCAACCAGCCGCCATTTAAACTTCCGACTTCCCTTATTCCCTTAGTTCCACGGTAAGGCAGCTGGCTCAGGAGGGGCACGAGATAGACTCGAACATCGGCCCGGGGAACATCTCGCACCATGCAAACAACAACAGCTCGTTGTAGGGTTGCCCCCGGAGAACCAACAACTTGACGGACAAGTCTTGAAGCTTTGGTTGTGGGCTCGCCTTCAAAATGTTGGATGTTGGCCCCTTTGCCAAGCATGGGCTTTGGCAATGGGCTTTCCAGATAACTCTGCAAGCTGCACAAGCTGAAAGATTTGCCTCCGAAGCCAAGCCTTTCCCCATGCGGCAGCAAAGCTGGAGCGCACTGCCGACCTGACCTGGTCATCTTCCCATCACTTCCCAGTTGACTGGCGTGCAGGTTCCCTTGCGAGCGCCCAGGCTTTGCAGACCAGCAGCTCCTGGGGGACAAAGACATCGACGCTTCGAAAAAATCACGGGAGCGCGGGGCGAGAACAAAACCGGGTCCGAAGGATGCATCCAAGAACCCATCAAAATCAGCTTGATAGTTTTTGTGTTTTCTTGGGCCCGAGCGAAGGAGGGGACCGTCTATGGGTGTCGAGCCCCTTACTAATGAAAGGCTCCCCAATACACTCTGAGGGCTTCAAGGGGTTTCTGCGCTTCCGATGCGGTGCAACAGCATTTTGGGTGGTGCAGGCTGCGCATGAATTGCATTCGTTTCCATTTTGAGCTCAGCTAGGGGTTCTAAAAGGAGCTCACTATGATGCAGCTCACCATGATGTAGCTGCTTTACTCGGGGCTGCGTTCACTTGAGACTCTTTGCCGGGCATGTCGGAAAAACAACACGTGGAAGGGAACTTGTGTACACCACCTTTCCACCGACTAATTACGTTTCCAGGAACATATCAAAACAATGTTGGCAGCCAGCTGTATCTGCGTTTCTTGCTGTAGGTATTGCAGCCCACATTTCAACATGAACAGAAGCAGACCAAAAGACAAGCGTGCAAGCAACACAACACGTTTGGGCAAGCATTCCGCGCATGAAGTGCTTCGCGAAGGGACTGTGTGCCTTCTGAAAGCGACGCATGACTGATCTGCAATTTGTTCAACCAAAACTGTCTGCGATGGCGGATAGGAGGCCAGGGTTGGTTGTGACTGGGTTCCCTTTTAATTGTTTTTTTGAAGAGGCCATGCTAGCCAGCTGATCATGATCAGGGCTTGCCATCAATCGAGCAGCCAAAAGCGTGTATTGGCCAGTTGTCTGCTTTGCAGGTTTTGGTACGGCCCGTGAAACTCATAACCTTGCTGGTTCCTCAAATGGCCGAAGGGCTACTGTACTTCTTAGTGGACCGGGGCTAGCGCAGGCGGTCACCCATGAAGGTCCCTAAGATTGTTTCCATGGGGCCAGGGCAAAATGGTTACAGTATATACAATTTACATAGTGGCCAGGGATAAGTAGTGGTCTAAGGGTAGTGGAAAAACCTTAGATTAGATTTGGGAATCATAATGATTTGCCTACTGCGGTTGGGTTTTCCTTTATCATGATCTGCGCAGGGATTCAGATCCGTCTGGGCTCCATTTACAACAATTCCATGCTTGGATCTCCTCCGAGATGATGTCAAATGTCAAGGGTTTATTAGAATGGGCTGCAGAGCCACAATCAACACCAACCTGCAAAGTAAAATGAAGCCCACAAACGGGGGTCTATCAACAGGAGTTGTCCGTTATATGAAATGATGGTTTTTGGCTTCCACGTTACATAGTCTGTATAGGGAGGTGAATAGGTGCGGATATGCGCCCCTTTTCATTCTTTACATAACTGGGTAGCATTTTCAATGCCACAGCGGCTGGTGAAAGTGAGTTTCCCTCGAGCGGGGTTGTTTTCAATGTGGCATCATAGCTGCGAATCTTAAAAGGGGAGCCTCCTCAAACTGGTTTGTCCACAAAATTTGATAAACGCCCAGCTAAATGATGTTCAAACCCTCGAACAAGTTCGCAACCCGCAGGCCAGATTTCGCCTGTGTGGGCTGAGTTTCCTTTAAGTGCGGTGCAGTGGAAACCTAGCAAGCCCTACCAACTCAGGCCCTTGCTGCCGTGCAGCGGAACGGCCGGGCACTGCAGCACGTCGCGGTGGAGCTAAGGGACGACGAGGAGAGCTCAATTGTGACGGGTGGACCCAAGGGTTCCCGATGTTGACCCAGAGGGAACAATCTGCAATTATTGGGCGTAAACCAACCACAAGCCCGTTGAAAACCGCGGCTCGGCTTGAAAAATCGGAGAATCGGTTTTGTTTTGTATGCAGGGTTCGTGGCTCATCAGAAATGGCTGGGCTTAGGGCAGTTGAGATGTTACTGGCATCGCCTATGTTAGGACCGGGTAATGCTCTTGAAATGTTTATTGGGTGTCACAGCCGGTAGGTTTTACGGGGATGATGTTCCCCAGAAATGGCCAGAATTCAATTCACATGGACACTGTGTACTTGTGTTTCCTGAAAGGTGGGGTGATGTTTGAAGGGGACATTCAACAGGGTCCCCAGTTGGGCCAGTCATTCGACTAGCTGAATTTCTTGAACAGCAGGTGGTGTTTGGATGGATCCTTCAATTCCTAGTGTTGGCCCGGATGAATCAACCATTTTTTGTTGCTTTTGAGGGTGTTTGACATACACCGCTAAAGCAAAGTAGCGAGCAGATGCTGTATGCAAGCCAACACGCTTGGCAGACATCAGCTTTAGCATGAATGAATTAACAGCAGCTCCACTCCTCCAATTCCAAACGGGTAATAAGTTTTACGGGAGCCTTGGAACAACAACTAGGGGATGTGGAACTTCTGCGTTGCATTGCTTCGAATTCCGTGGCAGAACGTTGTTCCCACGGGGCTTGGGTTTAATTCTACTTGGAGGTTGCCCAAACAAGTGGACCCTTTGCCAAAACGCAGAAGAACCATTGAGCTTTAGGATTTAGGCAGAAATGCTCACCCCGCAGCTCATCCATTGGTTTGTTCGTTTGTTCAGTCAGTCAGCCAGTCAGTCATTATGAATGAATGAATTGACTAATTAATGAATTAATGAATGAATGAATGACTGAATGAATGAATGAATGAATGAATGTATGAATGAATGAATGAATGAATGAACGAATGAACGAGTGAACAAATGAATGAATGAATGAATGAATGAATGAATGAATGAATCAATGAATGAATGAATGAATGAATGAACGAATGAACGAGTGAACAAATGAATGAATGAATGAATGAATGAATGAATGAATGAATGAATGTATGAATGAATGAATGAATGAATGAATGAATGAACGAATGAACGAGTGAACAAATGAATGAATGAATGAATGAATGAATGAATGAATGAATGAATCAATGAATGAATGAATGAATGAATGAATGAACGAATGAACGAGTGAACAAATGAATGAATGAATGAATGAATGAATGAATGAATGAATGAATGAATGAATCAATGAATCAATGAATCAATGAATCAATGAATGAATGAATGAATGAATGAATGAATGAATGAACGAATGAACCAACAAACGAATGAACAACATTTGAGCATAACGATCATTACTAGCATGATCCATTACATAGTCGGCAAATATCACGCTGACTAGCTAGCTAACTAGTAACTAAGCAACTACACAGCAAACAACAAATTGAATAAACACATATATACATATAGACACTAACAAACACAGTAAAATAAATACATAAACAAACAGATAAAACATACAACAACAACAACTAGATACACAGAGAAATACATAAATGACTGCTTGATGACTGCTTTCATTCATTCATTCATTCATTCATTCATTCATTCATTCATCCATCCATCCATCCATCCATCCATTCATTCATTCATTCATTAATTCATTCATTCATTCATTCATTCATTCATTGATTCATTTATTCAACCATTCAACCATTCAACCATTCAATCATTCAACCATTCAACCATTCAACAGTCATTCGTTCATGCACTCTTGCATTCATGCTTTCATGCATTCATGCATTCATTCATTCATTCATTCATTCATTCATCCATCCATCCATCCATCCATCCATCCATTCATTCATTCATTCATTAATTCATTCATTCATTCATTCATTCATTTATTCAACCATTCAACCATTCAACCATTCAATCATTCAACCATTCAACCATTCAACAGTCATTCGTTCATGCACTCTTGCATTCATGCTTTCATGCATTCATGCATTCATTCATTCATTCATTCATTCATTCATCCATCCATCCATCCATCCATCCATCCATTCATTCATTCATTCATTAATTCATTCATTCATTCATTCATTCATTTATTCAACCATTCAACCATTCAACCATTCAATCATTCAACCATTCAACCATTCAACAGTCATTCGTTCATGCACTCTTGCATTCATGCTTTCATGCATTCATGCATTCATTCATTCATTCCTTCAGTCACTCACGTCACTCATATCATATCACACACACAATTCATTCATTCATTTCATTTCATTCTATTCATTCATTCATTCATTTCATTTCATTCATTCATTCATTCATTCGTTTCTGTTCATTCCATTTCATTTCATTTCATGTCATTCATTCATTGATTTCATTCATTTCATTCATTCATTCATCCATTCATTCATTCATTCGTTCATTCATGCATACAACCATCCATTCATTCATTCATTCATTCATCCATCCATTT
>CAUJNA010003634.1:0-87500 GCA_963377175.1 Effrenium voratum
TACATACATGCATACACCACATACATTACATACATACATATCATACATACATACATACATCTATACATACATACATACATACATACATACATACATACATACATACATACATACATACATTACGTACATACATAATACATTACATACATACATACATACATACATACATACATACATACATACATACATACATACATACATACATACATACATACATACATACATACATACATACATACCTACATACATTACATACATACATACATACATACATACATACATACATACATACATTACATACATACATACATACATACATACATACATACATACATACATTACATACCTACATAAATACAGACATGCATACCTACATAAATACATACATACCTACCTACATACATACATTACATACCTACATAAATACATACTTGCATACACACATACATACATTCATACTTACATACATACATGCATTACATTGCATACATACAAACACATACATACATACATACATAAATACATGACGTTTCGCTATATTACGTTGCATGACATTGCATACAAACGTACATACATACATAACATACATACATACCTACCTACATTACACACATACATACATACATACATACATACATACATACATACATACATACATTACATACATAAATTACATTACATTACATTACACTACATTACATTACATTACATTACATACATACATTACATACATACATACATAACATACATACATACATAAATACCTACATACATACATACATACCATTACATTACATTACATTACATTACATTACATTACATTACATTACATTACATTACATTACATTACATTACATTACATACATAACATACATACATACATAGATAAATGCCTACATACATACATACATACATACCATTACATTACATTGCATTACATTACATTACAATACATACATACATAACATTACATTACATACCTACATGCATACATACATACATACCTACCTACATACATACATTACATACCTACATTACATACATACACACATACACACATTACATACATACATGCATAACATACATACATACATACCTACATTACATACATACATACATGCATACATTCATTACATTACATTACATTACATTACGTTACGTTACGTCACATTACATATATACATTACATACATACATACATACATACATACATACATACATACATACATACATACATACATACATACATACATACATACATACATACATTACAACATTACATACATACATACATACATACATACATACATACATTACATTACATACATACATTACATACATACATACATTACATACATACATACATACATACATACATACATACATACATACATACATACATACAATACAATACAATACAATACATACATTACATACATTACATACATTACATACATTACATACATACACACATACATACATACATACATACATACATACATACATACATTACATACATACATACATACATTACATTACATTACATTACATTACATTACATTACATTACATAACTACATAAACACAGACATGCATACCAACATAAATAGATACATACATACATACTTTACATAACATAACATACATACATACATACTTACTTTACATTACCTTACATTGCATTACATTAGATTACATTACGCTGCATTACATTAAATTATCTCACATTACATGATATTACATTACATTACATACACACCCATACATACATACATACATACATACATACATACATTACATTACATTACATTATATTACATTACATTACATTGCATTGCATTGCATTGCATTGCATTGCATTGCATTACATACATGCATTACATACAAACACTCATAACTTCCACAAGACCATTCAACAAAGGCAACACAACCTCCCTCTAACCATTGCGGCTTGATGGGGTCACCCAAATTATCCGGGAGAATGGGCAACAGGTGTTGGCCCCGTGCCCAGCGAGCCGCTGGATTTGGGCGCCCGGCGGGGACTTGGATGGTGTCGCTGTCCAGCAGCCAAGGCTTCATGGCCTTGATGTGGGCAGTCGGGGTTTGGAGGATTTGTGGCACTGTTTGGAGGCCTTGGTGGCTGTTGGCTTGCTTCTTCTGCTTTGTTTTGTGTGTTGTTTTTGTTTTGTGTTTTCTAGCTTTCTTTTTTTTGCTTTTGCTTTTCTGGCTTGCTTATTTTGCATCGTTTTGGGTGATTTTTTGTTTTGTTTGCTTGGTTTTGCTTTGGATGTTATTGTGCTTGTTTTGCTTTGTTTGTTTTGTTCTGTTTTGGGTGTTGTTGTTCTGCTTTGGATGCTGTTGTTGGGTTTGTTTGGCATTGGATTGAATTTTTGCTGATTTGTTTGCTTGCTTCTTTTGGACCAAAAGGGAAACCTGAAGTCCATTCATTGTGGAAAGGGAATCCTCATGTGGGGTCCAAGTCCCAACTTTGACACAAACCCCAAAAGCACCTAGCCCACATGCGGATGGAAAACTGACAATGTCCCAGTCCCCGAAATCGCCTTCAATAGAAGAAGTTCGTCATGCCTCGTTTCATGAAAACAATCAATGTCAAGTTCAGGAAGTCTTCATTTCAAGCGCAAACATTTCCAAATTGCTCCCATGTTTTTAAAACAAGGGGGGCACTGTTGTGGGCCAACTTCTGCTTGGGTTCCTTCACGCGGATCACTCCCCGTCAACCGCTTTTTCTTGGCCCCCGGCACCGTTGTAGTGCAAAAGCTTGGCCGAGTTGCTGCAGACCACCACCTGCAAGAGGTAGAACATTTTTGGCTCGGCTCTCTGCGCTCGGGGCGTCTCCAGGGAGAAGCCCAAGTGTTGGAAAACGTGTCACTCTAAACCAGGCCATCCTACACCTTCTCTGGCCCAACCAAGCCGCACTCCAAAAACGTTGAAAAAGTGCGACTTTTTTCATCGTTCTGCGATTCAACCAGACTTGGCCCCACTGATCTCATTGACATGAAGCCAATGAACGACCTGCTTGTGCCCCTGATGTGCGCTGGGGCTGGCGCATAGGGAACAATGCCCCAGGAGGTAGACTCAACCTGGATGCGCAGCAAATGATGCCAACCCATGCCAAACACACCTTGTCTCCGACACCCATCATGGTGTGCACACCGGACCTGGTTCAATGCTTCAAGTAGCCTTGCCTCAATCCAAGGCTCCCACCCTCAGAACTTCAAGATGCTCATCCATGAACCTGCCACGAGCTCCAGGCTGAAACTTGCAGTTGGCCGGGTGAAGTGAGAGTTTCTCATGTGGACGCACCACTGAAATGCCCTGGCCAGCTCCCTGAACCAAAGCTGGCCCCAACAACGCATTGACCCGTCAGCCTTCTCCTTCAGTTCCTCAAACCTCTGGGGGTCTTTGCGCATATCTCTTGCACGCAGTTGCTCTGTTCTCACCCCAAGGTGTTGCAAACTAGGAACCGGAGATCGTCGCAACCAGTGGGTTCTGAGGTTCCACCCCTGCATTCCTTAGCCTAGTTGCACAGTGATACTGACTGGGTGTGTACTTGACTGGCAGCGGAGAAATATGGGTGCGTCTTATTTGGAGGGCACACTTTTGAGTCGTGTTAAAGGGCAAGCGGAAGGGAAGCCACAATTCTTGGGTCCCCAAACATACCGCACTCGTTCTTAGAAAGCCCCGGGGCTTCTCACTCGAAACCGATCTCGACGGCGCGTAGCGTGCCCTAGGGCCCGCAGCTCTTTGACCTGGCGATGGAAAGTGTCTCAGAAGGAAAACTAAAAATGCTGTGCTTCCATTAGGTTTCTTTTGGTTTCCTGTTGGTGTACTTTGGCTTGCTGTTTCCAAGCGAAAAACCCAAAAAGGGCCAAATGACTGGTAAACTTGTTTTGCATAGGTCTGAAGACGTGGGGGGACACATGTTCCAATCTACAGGCTTGCGAAAGAATTGTGAGCAGCGCAGGCAGCTTTCTTCATGTTGAAGCTCGATGAGCGTCATTTGAGATGGAGATAATGTCGGCCCCAGACTTATTCAGAGTCTTGCGATTAAGAGTGGCCCCACAAGTGAAGGATTCCTTTTCTAATGGAACAACCCCTATCAATCGGCTGTGTTGGGTTGACTGTTAAACCAGGGTTCCCTTTAGGGCACATATTTGGCAAGTATGTTGCCTGTCGAGTCAGCAAACCTGCACGTGGATGCCAGGAATTGGTGTTAAACCACAGCAAGGCAAATGCCAACACCAGGGCTTGCAGGTAATCCAAGCCAAGTAGGGTACTGGCAAGTGATGCCAGCAGCGCGGGCCAAACACCAAACCGCGAATACACGAAGCTAAACCGCTTTCGTTCTTTTTCTGAGAGTTGCGCATTCCCACAAAGTTGAAAAGCCTTCTTTGCCTAAGCAAAGTGCAAGTTGCTTGCCACGGGTTTTCACATCTCCAGAGCCGCGCTCAAGTTGAGCTCCAGCCGTTGCCCCAGGTTTCCCTCCAACCCGCGCCTCTGATGCACCCATGGAATGCCGGCCCAAGCTGTTGCAGTTCCAATCCTCAGCTCGGGAGATGGCCGAGTGGCTCGCAGGTTTGCCGCAAGCGAAGTGGCACAAAGCGGGGCCAGCCAGGCTCCTTGCGGCCTGAGTTTCTCATATACTCCGGGTTCCAAACATCCAAGCGGGTACAGCCCTTTCTTTCTGCGATTCCTTTTCGGTTTTGTCGGTCAGGTGTAAGGTCGGCTAGAAGTAGTGTAGGGCTTGCGTCAGAGCAGGCTTTCGCTTGGTTCAGGGTTGGGGTTGAGGTTGGTCAAGGGTGGGATTGGGGTGCTGTACGACTTGTCTGGTTTCATGAGTGTTTAAGGTGGAAAAGGGTATTCAGGGTTGCTCTCGGATTTTTGTCCAGGGAGCGTAGGGCAGGTGCTTCCTTGTCGTCGTAGAACAACACATAATCTATCGAGGGCAAAGCCGTGAACGTATATGGCAACCCTTCTGGAGGGTTTTGAAGGTGCACGATCGCCATATCTTGCAATCGCCCTTCCAGGGTCCGTTTCTGCATTCAGCCACTTGTCATGCAGTGCCATGTCATCTTCTATATCCCAGCTTGTGCCCAAAAATACAAACACTTCTTCCAGAGTACAAAACGAAGGCTGCCTAATCGTCCCTTCGGACAGCAACAACATATAAAAGGAGATCCCAGTTTGATGTCAGCGCATGAGCCGCTGGGAGCTGTGCCAAAATATGCCAAATGAGGAACTACAAAAGCGAAGCTGACTGTTTGCCAACAAGTAGGCCATTTTGGTGTGTTGGAAAATGAAGAGCCACATATTCATGGTGGGCTTGCTTGTGTTTCCCTTTCTACCTATCTGAAAGAAAGTCCTCCGAGGGCTGGTCTTAAAATAAGGCCCCCACACACAAAATTTTGATTTCCACGCTCCAAACGGGAAAAAAACACTTCAGAAAGGGAACCAATGCCATGGATTTATGGCCCTCGCCCTCCCTGCACACCAACTCCAAGCCACATCCGCCAGGTGCGTGTAATTGCCGTTGATGGCCAGCAGCCAAGGAGGCTGGGACATGCCACCCACCTCAAAGGGAGCTGTGTCTAGTCTCTTTTCCCGTTTTCTTGGATAGAGAGTTTTACCTTAGGACACAGATAGCTATAGACTGGATGGTACTTTTTTGGGACGTGAACGAAGGGGGGGGGCGGGAGCACCAAAATCTGCAAGAAGCAACAAATGGGGGTTGATCAATATCCCTGACCATGGGTAACTTTCCCATTTACTGGGACATATAATCTTTTTAGTGGTTTTCCCAGTGGTCATCCCATGCAAAGGGCCTTTTGATCAACCCCAAATAAAAAACCACCGAGGGTCTGGGACGACTTCCGTTCGTCACCGATCAATCTTTCTTCAGCCCCCTCCTTCGTGCGGGCGAACTAATTCGCCTTGCGGCAGGCTAATGTAAGATGATTGGTGACAAGTTGGTGCCCCAGTCCATGATCCTGGTCAGATGGTTGAAAGGCACGTTTGGTATGGTCAGCACGGTTTCTATGTGACAATCGCTGAGGCTGAGCAGAAGGGCCGGGCCGGCTTGGTTCGGTGAACAAAAACAACACTGGACAACCGGGCCCTTGAAAAACAACAGCTGGGGGGATCTGGGTGACCGTGCCAAATTCAAAACCTCAGGGTCCACGTGAAGGGGTGAGAGAGGGATGGAGGGTACGCAGAAGGGATGCAAACCCTTCCCGCACTGACGCGCCAGGCCCAAAGGTCGTCTTCAGCAGTTCGGTACTGCTCCTGGGATGTGCTCAGGCTGACCCAGGAACAGCTGGCCATGCAACAAAGATGCCCGCAAAGCAAGAAGAACAGAACAACCCTATTGTGACCCATCGGACGGGATATCCGCAACCTTATCTCTTAAATGCTGGGGAACTTCTGTTAAACACCCTCCCCAAACATGTTCACTTTAGTAGATCCAGATCCAGTAAAACGTGGATTCAAGTGACAAACCGCAACCCAACGACGCACCACGTTGAACTGGGCTAAGCTCATGGCAAGCCACCCCTCGATAGACTCCGTCAACCTCATGGAGGCCCAAGCTCGCACCTCGGTGGACCCTGTTGCGCGTCACAGCCTTATGTTCCAAAACATGTGAGCCCCGTGTCTGAAACTTTCGCTCGGTCTGCACGGCTGAATGATACAGGCCCGATGATTTGCAGCTGAACCAGTTTAGCGGGGATTTTTGACTTCCATTCCCAAGGAGCCCCGCAAAGGCCGTGGCTTGCCTACCAAACGCCAAGCCCAGGGCATCAATCAGCAGCAGCCCACGGTTGGCGATACACGCGTCGGGGTCGATCCTTGGTCAGAAGTGGCTCGAGCCGTGTTGGGCCGCACCGCTTCCAAGCGCTGGCCCTACCAGCTGAGGCGGCCGCCCTTCGTGGCCAAGCTCCTTCAAGAGCTTGAAGTTAATATATGTCGACAACCTGAGGGCCGCGAGCAGGGACCTCTGGTCGAGGAACCCGGCAGATTGTCCGTTCAGGCAGCACCCCCACGCATGGGGAACTTCATTGTCCGCAGGAACTTTTTGAACAGAAAGGACTTGCACTGAAGGGCATACTTCCTCTTCCGTCTTTTCCCCCGAGGCCGAGATAGGGAGCCCTGGGCGCGCAGCTTCTGATTGCAGTATGGAACTGCAGCGCAAGGCCTGCCCTGCATGTCCATATCCTCAGGGAAGGCACCCCATACCAAGAGAACTCATGAAAGGCTTCTGGAACCCAAAAGGCGGCTTCAGAAAAAAAAGAAGAGACAAACAAAAACAACAACAACAACTCACACAACAACTGGACCTCCACTCAGGTTGCATGTTTGTGGCTGGGAGGGTCACCTTGAGCTGAACATGCACCAAGGCCGATGGTGAGAACCTCTGAGCCTCTAAACTGACCCAATCCAAGAAAGGGCCCAATGAATGTTCGCCCCTCCAACCAAGTGCGGTTTCTTGGGTCCGTTTTGGCACCCTGACAGCCTCAAACATCGGAACGCCCATGGCCAGTGATGGCCGAACTGTACTACAAGCAACTCCACGTGGCTTCGTCAGCTGCAGCTGGGACTCGCATTGGCGCTAGATCACCCGGTCCAACCGACGGCAGCCAAGTCCCAGGCATAAAGTTCAGCGAGGTCGGCCAGAATGACAATGTCGGCATCCATGTACAGCAATCTGCACAAAAATGATGGGGCCCTTTGTTGCAACTAGGGCCTTTCTGCGGACCACGGCCAGAGCCCTTGGTTGTTTTTTGAAGCGACAAGGGGCCACCACTACAACCCAGAATAATTTGTGAGGGTTTGATGGACGCCGAGCGATAAACTGAACAAGGTCGGCTTTCCAAACCTTCAGGATAGCGGGACATCCTTTTTTCCATTGACCTGTTTGCCGTGGGCAAAAAAATCACCCTGCTTTTCATCGGCAATAAGTGTTTAAGCAAGCATGTCCACAAACCGTGACTGCGATGGACACAATGTTTGAACATGTCAAGCAAGAGAACTGATTGACTAAGGCTGTTTCACATGCGCCCCTGCGAGGCAAAGCTCTCACAACAGGAATGTCACCATTCGGAGGTTGTCGCGTGTCCCTTACGAGCTTGTACAAAGCAGTCGGTGACTCAGCAAACACCGCCCAAACAAGCGAAACCCAGGGCTACCGAAGGCTTTGAAGGGGCGCAGCCTCGCTTAAATGAGCCTTGGACCCCTGGTGCAACGGACCGGCGCCTGCGACTTTGGCTGCTGAAGGTGTAAGATGCCGCCCTCGAACGCGGTGTTAAACCCACACGACCAGGCATGTTGCAAATGTATGGAAGTGAAGGGACCCCGCAAGTAGTTTGCGAAGGAAATGGGGATGGTCTGCCGATCTTGGGTTGCCAAGCGTCGGCATTTGTCTGAAACTTGGGCCCTTTTTTTGGTAGCGTTGAAAGGGAAACCAAAAGGAAATCCACTATTTTGAGGGTTGGCACTTGCAGCATGAGACAATTTGAATTGCGACCTGCCTTGATCCTGATCGGTCTTTACGCCGGTTTGCTGATTTGCCCGGGGCATGCTTCGTTTGAAAGAACGGCAACAAGGCCCTTCAGAGCCTTGTGTTCCAAAGCGCTGACGCTTATCTGGGAGTTGTAGCTTACTGACATCGTGGAGCCCCAGGTGGGCTTGCGCGGCTCTAGGCGCCAGGCAGGAAATTAGGAAGGTAGAACCTGGGCCACGTGCCGCACCGGAAGCCCCCAGATGCCAACAGCCAAAAAGGTTGGAGGACAACCGAGAGATGAAACCCCAAAATCAGAATGATCGCTGACAGGCCCAGTTGCGTCGCAGCGGCGCTCAGGTCCATCTCTCCCAGTAATTTTGGGTGTGTTTCACTGTGGGCAGGCGTTGCTGTGAGATGTGGCCCGTCTGGAATAAGGCCGCCTTGCCTCCTACAGTGGCCAGTTGTACTGGAGCTGCGTTGTCTGCGTCAAAGCAGGGCTAGTCATGGGGCAGCCGTACCTTCTACGTTCCCTGCTATTGGGTGGGGGGGTGGGGGTTTGGTGGTTTCTACACAAAAGGGGCTCAAGAGAAATCCGGTGATGAGCAAAACCATCCGCGTACAAGAACTGCTCCCGTTTTCTCTCTCCGCGATACCAGCAGCACCTTCTAGGCACATGGCCAGCTTTTCTTGTGCGTCTTTTGGCGCCCAGGCAAATGCCACAGAACATGTCCTGGTTGGAGGCCAAAGGAGCGGCTTTTCACCGAGAGCCAAACGGGGGGAACATACGCGTCAACCCCAAGTAGCTCTCCGCCTCTGCGGGGCCCGCGCGGAGCAAAGTTGAAGGCGCTGGCGAGGTTCTTCCGACCTGGCGGCGAGGCTCCATGCCGCGAGGCCTCCGCTAGCTCACGGCCCAAAACGCAAAATAGAGGAGCAACGCAAAGCTGAAATTTCGTGAAGCTCAAAGGCCCAACCAACTAGCAGAAAACTGAGGCAAACAGGCGGCAGGCAAGCGGATTCGAAAGCATGACTTGCATCTTACTTTCTGCAACCTCCCACACAAGCCCCAATTCGAACAAGGCCTAACAAGGTGCTTTCTGGCTAACATGGATTCCACCATTGCTGCGGGTGCTTGATAACTTGGGCAACCCACCACAAGACGGCATTGGAACTGACTAGACGCCACCAAAAACCAGAAACCAGTGCCGTCCATTTTCAGCCAAAATAACCTTGAAGGACACTGATCGATCGATTCCGTCGACCCGAAGTTTCGCCTGAGCTGGGCCGGAACTCGATGCGGCCCTGGATGGCCATCTCCAGTGCCTCGTCGGCGTGCACCTCGCATGTGTTCGAAGCGGCTGGGAGATGGAAGTGGCTTTTGCTGCACGAGCGCCTTTTGCAAGAGGAAAGCAGTCTGCCGAAACCGCAAGGGGTCTGTGCTTTATATTTTGTTTGGGGGAGGGGGGTTGCTTCTTGTCTCACACCAGGGAGCATTAGCAAGCATTTGTGCTGCATCAATTTGGGCTCAAGGTCTGTGCGATAGCTTGAAGCTAATACTCCCTGCTCTCTTGCCGAGAGAAGAAACCTTGTTGATCGCGCCTTGCAAGTTGTATCTTTCTTACCGACCTCTGCAACTCCAAGCTCGGTCACATACCCTTGGGACATAAAGCTGGTTGTAGCGGGCTCCCGGGACCCCCCAAGACTCAATAGCGGTAGCAGGGCAGGTTTTCCTTGTCAGAGATGTTATGGAGTTTGAGATAGTTTGGGTATTGTCTCGCACTTCTTCATCAGCACTTCGTGAAGGGCAGTAACAACGCCTTCCTCTGCCGTTCCAACGATCGCTGGCACATATGTTTCTTGCCTATCCAAGTTGGAACTTCTTTTGGGAGAAGACACAGCACCAGAGTACAACATGCAGAGTCCTGCATACATTGAGGCAGTACAAGAAGCAAACATGACAAGACCAAAAAGACATCTTGAGCGTGTTCAAGAGCTGCAGGCAAATGTTTGCAAACCTTCGCAAGGAGCAGCTGTTCCTGCGCACGCGCCGCAACTCCTGAGGTCCTGGATGCATCTGGCACGTCAAGGCACGCATCGACGCATCGTGCATGCAAATCAGCTTCCCACTGTCCGACAACACGATTGCGACTTCTTCCTCATTTTAGAGCGAGAACGCTTGGCCATTCGCTGCCAGAAGGTCAGCAAGAATGAGCCGCTTCCAAGGAACCAACGAAGCAGGAAGAAAAGTCTTGACCGTCTGTTGACCACTTCGACTGACGGCGACACCGGGAAATGTTGGGTCTTGGATGCAGTCTTCTCAGGGTTCCCAAAATTGTGGGGAGACAGTACTCGCCATGGGCTCACCAAACACACATT
Organism: Effrenium voratum; assembly: GCA_963377175.1. NCBI lineage: Eukaryota > Dinophyceae > Suessiales > Symbiodiniaceae > Effrenium > Effrenium voratum. Next base: position 10,888 of record CAUJNA010003634.1, read on the forward strand.
CAGGGAAACTTGGGTGGCTTCTCATTTGAACGGAGCAACTGGCTTCCTTCAGGAAAACAAACCCCAACCACCAGTTTTTTTCCCCACCGAACCACCAAGGGGGATGCTCCCAATCAGCCAGTATTTTTGGGCATTCTTCCTGGAAGTTTCTCCACCACCGAACGAACCCGGACGTGAACCCGGGCTCTTCCGCAACCGCGCGTGCGGAAGGCCTCAATGCGGATCCCCGGGAGCTGCAGCTTCGCCACCTTGGAGAAACGCCTCAGCTCGCGGCCCGGACTTGGGCTGGCCCCCAAAAACGCTCGTGGAGAGACAACGTACCCGAAGGTTGCGATTTTTTGCGGAGAAAAAGCAACAACACCTTAAACTTTTAGTGCCCCAAACCAACTAAAGTGAGAAACCGAGGGAAATTGGTTGAATACCGGCGGTTCTTTCCAGGGGGAGCAAGATGGGTGTTCATACCTTTCGTGGGGTGTTGAGGGGCTTCCCGTTTGGATGGGAACGCCCAAATTGATGGGCATTCCTGGCCTAGGGGCCTCCTCAGGCATGCCGAATACATAAACCCAGCGAGTAGCCGTTCTTTTGTTGGCTCGCTGAACAAGATCCAAAAGGGAACTTTGCATTGTTCTCTTACTGCCGTCGCGGAAGTGTGTCCAAAGTCCAAGTTTGAGCGTCTCAATGCCCGAAATGGCCAGTGGTCAACCCGCTCACCATTCCGAGCTGCACCCGGGCCCTGAAAGGCTGAACTTTTCAGCAAGGTGGGACAAAACCGCCAGTCATTGATCTGCTCAAAAAGGGAAACTCCGTGGAGATCGAGCAACCTGAGTGTGAGGGTACGACACGCAGCAACCCCGCGCCCGCAGTTTGCAAGCAAAGGCTATGCCCACGGCACTGCCAGTTCGGTGGTGGTGATGAAGTGGAACCTCATGGTGAAGAGGCAGCCACAAACTCCACATTGCGCAATCCCAACCCTTCAAAGGCCAACGGGAGGGACAGCGACCTGTCGTTTCCTCTTGCTTTCAACAAAGCACTTTTTGCTTGCTTGCTCCTTTCTTAACTTCTTCGATACATACCAAAAACAAGTAAACATGTCAAAAATGCTAGGCGCGTGTTGGGCCATCTTTTCCAAACTTCGATTTCCATTACCCATTGAGGAAAACCATTTCAAAGGAGACTAAAGAAGGTTCTTCGGGTGGGGGCCCAATCCACTTCTCTAGCATTCCCCACAAAACAAAAAAAACACATAAATCATGAACTCTAAATGGAATTGCAAACGTGATTCCCCCTAAACCTCTATCCGGGCAAATTGCCGTACCCCCAGTGAACATCCCAATCCCCACTCGACTAAAATGGGTGGTGCACCTACGCCAAAATGATGGGATCCCAAAACGGTTTTGACCCACAGCCAAATGATTGGAAGGGGAGCAAGAATTCGAATTTTAGCAGTTAAGTGGTTGGATTCCAACCACTTCACCACAACAAGCAAAACATGTACAATGTTTCCCAACAACAACCATGGAAAACCTGTAAGTTTGGGAGGTCACTCTCTGAGTTTTGGCCGAATCAGTCTCCTTTAAGGACTTCCCCCCACGTTCCACGTGGTTCGTCCACTGAGTCCCCGCTGAGCCGCGCACACGAAGCGCTCCGCCTGCTGAGAGGCCGCCACCGCGGAGCGGATGGCTACCACCGTGGGGCCTAGCCCGACATCCGTGCCAGTGGTGCTGAAGCTTTGGAGCTGGACATGAATCACCTGAGTATATATATATATATAACCACCAAAGGAATTTCTGGTTTAATCGCCTGGATGTAGAATCACCTGAATATATTTAATCACCAAGGGGTCCCTTATTTGATGCCCATGTCGGGTGCCAAGATGCCTGAAACCTTGGGTTGAGACCCCGAGTTTGGCTTCACTGAGTTGGCCACGGAGTGTTGGTTCGAGGGAAACCTGTGCGCCTGCATTCTCAGACCAAAGTCACCCGCGAAATGGTGGGCTAAAGGACAAGTACAGTTCCCTGAAACCGGCGCCCTGTTTCAGTTGGGTGCAAAAGCTCCTGTGATGGACCCCCAAGCATCAAGGGGAATGGGCTGCTATAAATGGAATGTACCTGGGCACGGGATATCCCCCACTTCCACTTTTGAAGGGGTTTGGTCCGATTTGTGGGCAATGCAAACTCCTGGCTGTTCAATTTTCCAGCCAATGGCTGTGTGCCTCACAAAGTCTTGACCGCTTTGCATGAGCGACTTAGGCTTGAATTCATGAGACCGCGTAATTCTCCCCCCGCCCCAGCAAGCAGGCATTGGTAAGCCTCAGCGACACGGCAATAAGAATTGCGGGTTCCAGCTTTGTGAGTCATGACTGAATGTGGATAAAAGCTCAAAAGCCCACAAGGCCCAAAGCTCAACTTTCCTTGGCCCAAGGATCCGGCTGAGTTTCACGGAAGCGATCAACTTGCATTACTTCTCAAGCCGGGCTCTTCCAGCCGGATTGGCTCGAAAGGTCGACGTCAGCTTCATTCGCAAACGATCCGCTCCAACACTTCCTGCCAGTACCATTGCAAAGCATTTCATTCCTAAGTTCAGCGTCAGAAGGTACATTCCCGAATCAAGAACGCTAGGGGATGGGTGTTCAAGCAGGAAACAGGCACAAAGATAGCTACAAGAACTTCAAGCCAGTCGCAACATGTGATACCTTCTCCAGCATTCTACCAGTACCTGTCATAACTGGCAAACGCTGCGTTGCCAAGAGCTAAGATTTGCGCGGAAGTCCGGATCGTCGCTGCAAATGCAAAGATGAACTAACCTGAAGTATTGCAGGCAAAGCACAGCCCTGCAGTCTCCCAATTTCCTTGGAAACAAGGGCTTGCCTATTTTAGGTCGATCAGTTTGACTGGGGAACAAGGTGAGCAAAAGTGAGCAAGGGACACATCACGCAATAAAAAGTGCGGCCCACAATCTTCACGCGAGCAAAGAACAAGTCTGGTAAATGTCCAAGGTGCTTCAAGTTCAAGTAGTGCCATCTTCTGGTCAAAACACACCGTACTAATCAAACGGGTTGGGACCCGATTTCTGCCACTGTTCGCTGGTCAGCAGCCCAGCCCCCAAAAAGGTTGCCAAGGCCAAAAAACAGCAACATCTAAATATGTATCCAACATTGGCGCAACTTGTTGATTCAACATTCACGTCTGTGCGGGGTTCAGGATATTGCTTGACCAACTATTAACCAATCATGGCAGACTTCTTCCGCAACTGGAGCTGCTGATTTGGGTCGGCGGTTCGGAGGTTTGGGGGGTGCAAGAACCAGGAGTTCAAGTCCCAAATCCACCAAGCCAAACCGCCAAATAAGGGTTACCTGAGCTTGTTCATTTCAAGACCAACAGTGAACCCAAAACACAGATGCAAGGTCCATGCGTGTGTTTAATTTCGAAGCAAATCGGACAGGCCGGATGTCACCCGAATGGCTATGATGTTCCATCGGGAGTCCCCCGAGAAGCGGTTGGTGCACATAACGTCCCACCTGAAAATGACAAAGCACACCCACACAATGATCAATGCTCTGGCTCTAACCGGCAGAAAATCATATCCCTGCAGCTTCAAACGACTAGAAAAAAGTAGGTGTTTTGGTCATTGTATTGCTTTTGCCTGTTTCGTACCGTTTTTACCGCAAAACGACTAAGACGCCTAGAAATTTGAATTATTGGGTGCTTCCTTCTTGCACAGGGCTTTCTCTCTCATTCAGCTTGATATTGCCCACTACACCAGATGTTCGAATCTTCGGAAACTTCTAAACACTTCGAATCCTTCCCTTCAATCCTAGCTGTGCGGGGCAGTGGTGCGCAAATCGGAGCAAGTTTAGTCTAAACATGCTTCGAGTGAGAAACGCACTTTGTTCGTACCACTTTTGGCCGCAAAACGAGCGCAAAAACCCGCAAAACGCCCGCAAAAACCCGCAAACGAGCGCAAATCCCAAAAAGTGGGTCAATTGGGGTTGTTTCATGCACTGCCCGCTCAAAAGCATGCCCTGATTGGGCACCGATGTAGGGTCATGCTTGCAACCGGAAATGCAAGCACCGAGAAAGGAAACTATATTGATATGAGGTCAGATCTTGTTGGCTCAAATATCCTCCCAAACGGCCAGCAGCACGGTAGACGCCGGCCTTCGTACTAGTTTTCCAGCGGTTCGTACTAGAACCCCCAGTTTTCCTCCAATCGTACCCATTACCCAAAACGCCCAGAAATTTCTGGGTGTTTGAATCTCCAGGTCCAAATGTCAGCACGAAACCGAGGCTCTGGCAAGTCTTCGTGGGATGAAGAGTCCTAGCCGCAAGCAGCTACTTGTGCCACTGGTCAAAAATAACAGGAAGGTCAAAACGGGCTTCACTTACAAAGTGTGATTTTTCGCACGCTAACTCGCTGACACCCAAGCATGATTCTCACTGACTTTCTTCACGCACAGGCTCCCAACCGGCCTACACGTTGCATGTAGTCCCTCGCTTCATGGGCCCTATTTACACAAATGCAAGGACAGTTTCAAAGCTTTGCAGTCCTGCCCCAGTCCCAGGGTGGCTTCTTGCCGCCTCAGGCAGCAAAATCAATCCAGCTAAGCTTACTGGTTACGCATAGGCACATGACAGCATATGAGTAAGTTAATGAATGCATCTATGCACACCACTGGATTGTATACATAAATGCTTATGTGTATGTGTGTTTTGTGTGTCCCTTTGGGGGCCGTCACATCTCGAACACGCCGCGCCGCACCCCTTGGCTCTCGGCGCCGGCCGGTGCGGGGTCGGGGATTGCGGCTGCTGCGACTGTTGCTGCGACAGCTGCAGGAAGGTGAGCCACACCTCGTACGATTCTCCCCGATCTCTCGAGCGTCCCACGAACCCAAGAAAGACACGGATGGGATGGGACAAAAGGATGCACCAAGAACACCTTCTGCCCGGATGGCCCGCAAACCTGGATGGGTTCTAATGTAGCCCAGCAATTCGCCACTGATAAGAGATATGATCTCAGTGCTGGGCAGAGAGCAGCGTGATCGTCGTCACGGCCTGCGCTGCACACATTGCGGCAGTTCAGCCACACAAGGGCGCCGAACAATTTGAGGGCACATGGGATGATTCAATCATTCTGAGCCAAAGGCAACAACATCCTTTTGAACAGTGGCCTTATCCCAAGTTTAGATCACACACTTGATTCAAGTGCAGTCCATTGGGGCTGAGCCGTTCCCCAAGCAACTGCATCAGACAGGCGGAGAGGGAGAGGTAGCCCCACATGCAAAGGGTTGTCATGTGAGCAGAAAGCCCAAGCTCATGAGGAATAAGCCGTGTCCATTTTGTTCGAAACCAGGATGAAAGGAATTGGCAACGAAGCATTGATCGACAGACTGAGGCTTCGGCGAGAACCGTCCATCGCAACCGCATTGAGTTTACCCATGCGCCGGCTGAGGCAAGACCTACATGAAGGGGACAATGGTCTGCGTTCAAGCCTGGCACAGCCTGATGCCAATATTGCAGTTGGTGTGGCTAGTGCTCTGCTTGTTAATTTCGTTGGCGGACTGTGTCAATTCTAGATCTTTCTTGTTTGTGGCTTTAAAGAACATTGGCTATTCGCTTGATCCTGCGATCCAACTTGCATTTGACAACCTTTTGGCTACTGTCGTTGCCGCGTGCGTCCCAGCAAAGAAAAACAACACGAATCCACTTACCGCGCAAGCCTGATCGATCGCCTGGGTGTTGAACCAGGAAATGCACGGTCAGCCAAACTGAGCTTTGCTTGTAGCTGCAAATCACTCTTCGGATAGATCTTGAGCCAGAGTGGCGCAGAAAAATGGCCATGGCTTCTGTAGCTGGAATAGAGTCATAACCTCTGTCTGCCAAACGGGAAACTACCATCGCACCTGCCCGCATTGTCTCCTGATTCTTGGCCGGCAAGCTGTTCTCTGGTCGCTGGACAAACCTTTAGCCGGTTCGCTGATGGAGGCATGGCAAAGCAGCCTCTCGCCTTTTGTGAGCAAAGCCATATGGTTCTGGGGCCCTTTGCAGCGGTCATTAAACAAAATGTTGCACCCTTCGTGAGCCGACTTTGGATCCATTGGGCTTACCAGAAAGGCCTCAACGACTCAACCCCGCCGTCCCCTTTTCATTTTGTTGGGTGATGACTTTTAGTCTGCGTGAGTCATCGCGTTCAGGCATCGCGTGAGAGCCTTGGCCGATTTCTGCCGGCAGCGTGCATAGGGCCAGCAAAAAGAGAAATCGAGGCGAATCCCGAAACTGGCGCTGCAGGCAGGCTCCCAGAAACAACCAGACAGACCACGGTTCAACAAACAAGCAAACATAGTTATTGATGGACATATGCTCTGATTCTCACTTGCTCACTTGCTCACTTGCTCACTTGCTCACTTGCTCACTTGCTCACTCACTCACTCACTCACTCACTCACTCACTCTCTCTCTCTCTCTCTCTCTCTCTCTCTCTTTCGTTAAAATCGGTGGTTACTTTGCTTACAAGTGCAAGTGCTGTAGTGTTCAAACAAACAGTCAACCAATGTAGTCTGCAGCTGCCAACCTTTTGACTCATGCGGAGTAGTAAGCTCAAGGCCTGCGGTAGTGAACATACATGCAACAAGAGTGCAAAGTGAAGCATGTAGTTTGACACGGCCCCTCAGTTAAAAGGTCTTTGTAGTACCTTTTCAACTGAAGTGCAAAACATGGATTGACAGTAGTGATGAAAACCATTGTTGTTCATCAATTCTACTGTATTGGCAAAAGTAGTGACCTGCGCTCAGTAGTTCACGCTGTTCAGGTTCCAGCTCGATGTAGGGCGCTGGACGGAAGTAGTGAAGGCAGGCACTCGTTGTAGTAGAGCAGAAGCTCAAAAATGTAGTCCCCATTTCTGGGTGCGGTAGGCTTGGACCATCTGTAGTCGACTGTCCAAGGTCGCGTAGTAGTTGGTGGTGAAAAAGGTTGTCATGTAGTTTGGAGCTCCCCGTAGTCGCTCATCATCAATCTCGGGACACGACATGTGTTGGTCGTAGTCCCGTAGAAAGCGGTGTAGTAGTGCTTTGTGGTGTTGTGTGAGGTTGGTCATTGTGAGTAGTGTGAATCCGTAGTATTGGATGCTTTTGCAGAGGATTGTAGTGATTGCTTTGTGCTGGAAGTCGTGTAGTTGGTCTCGGTTGTAAAGGTAATGGAGTAGTTCAGGTAGAAGTAGTGGCATGTGGTAATTCCAAACGTAGTTGTTCCTGAGGCTGTAGTTGTCAGTGAAGGTGGTCATGTTGTAGTTCACCTTGAAGATGGTCTGTGGCAGTGTTGTAGTCGGGAGGTAGTAGTTGTGTTGTACCGACATCATGTAGGAGATGTAGTCCCTTGTGAAGTGTAGAAATTGTCCTGAAGTGAGGTACCTCAGGAGTAGTGGTTGTTCAATCTGGAGTTGGATGATGACGTAGTTGGTGTTGTCGCCAGTTGTAGTGTGGAGTGAAGTTGTGTGGTAGTAGTGGACGTTGGCTGCTTCAGGTAGTGAAATGCTGAGCAGTGTGGAATTGTAGTGTGGCATCCGAAGATCTCCAGGGATGCAGTGAATGGGTCGTGTGTAGTCCAGTTGTGCCAGTGGAGTAGCTTGTTGTTGTGAGAGTAGTTGATACTCTTCAAGTGTAAATGCAGTGAAAAATTGAGTGTAGGGAATGTTGTCGGGCAGTGGTGGTGCAGTGGTTGTCTGGTGCTCAGTGATGTGTAGTTGGTCCATCACTGTGGTCGGGTTGTAGTAGACGGTGTTGCCGGGCGTAGAATGGTTGAAGTGGTAGTTGGAGTCGTTGTAGGTTTGAGGTGGTGGAGTTCCATGGTCACCGGAGTCTGTAGTGACCGCCACCTCAGGTGTAGTCGCCCTGTCGGGCGTAGTGGCGTCTCCCATCGTAGCATCTGCAGTAGATGGAGCGGCCATGGCTGCAGTGGAATGCAAAATGTAGTGAAACGGGGCAAAACAAATGAGCCTAAGTAGTTGCTACCAGGCAGTCGGCGAATGCAGACATGTAAAACAAACAACTGTAGTGTTGACTCAAGCCGCCAAAAGTGCAAGTGAAAGTACATGTAGTTACTGTTACTTACATACCAAAAGTGTCGTGTTACATGTAGCTACTTACATACATGAAATGTCCAAAGTCGTTGTTGTTGTTGTGAAACTGCTGTGCTGGTCGTTCGTAGTGCTAGATGCGTATTCCAATGCTCTGGATGAGCCTGTGTAGTGTTTCTTTGCTGATGTATTTGGTAAACAAATCTGCGCTGTTGTGGAGTGTGTTGATCTTAAGGATTCTGATGATGTCGTGCTTGATGAGGTCTTGTGTGTAGAGGAATTTGAGGTCGATGTGTTTTGCTCGTTTGCTAGTGCCTTGTCGTGTGGCAATGCTCTTGCCTGCTGTGGAGTCTGTGTGGATGCGTAGGTTTAGCTTGCTGCAAATGTTGGTTTCAAGTAGGAAGTTTCTGAGGTGTAGTCCCTCATTAACTCCTGTGCAAATGGCGTAGAGTTCAGACTCTGCTGAGCTAAGTGCTATTGTAGCTTGTGTTCTGCTGCCAAATGCAACTGTTGTTCCTAGAAAGATGATGTTGAAACCTGAAGTTGATTTCCTGGTAGTAGGGCATCCTGCCCAGTCGGCATCGACATGAACGTCGAGATCCAGGATGTTGTTGGTGTTTGCTCTGAGTGTTGTTGTTGGTTCTATGGTGAATTTGTAGTGCTTGGTGCCGTGCAAGTAGCGTAGTAGATGTTTGACTCTCTTTTGTGAAAGTTCTGTAGGTGCTGTGAGGTCTCGTGCTAGTTCTTTTGTGGAGTATGCAATGTCTGGTCGTGTGTATGCTAACCATTGAAGTTTGCCAACAATTCTTCTGTACCTTTTGTGTTGTTCGTGGTCAAGTAGTGCTTCATCTTCTATTGTTGGTTTGTAGTGTGCAATTCCTGGAGTGTTCACTGAGTTGCAGTTGTTCATTCCAGACTCCTCGATCATGTTGTCGATGTAGGAGTCCTTTAGTCCAAGATTGCAGTAGTTGCCGAAGTGGTCGATGTTTCTTCCAAGAAATTGTTGTGGTTTGCCAGGTTCGAGGTAGCCGATGTGCTTGAGTAGTACCTGCTTCTGGACGGCCTCGAAAGTGGAGTCGACTGCGTCTTGTCTCCAAGTACTAGTAGATCATCCACGTAGACCATGATGTAGCAGTCGCGAGTCGCATTGGTGTAGACGTTAGGTTCTGACTTTAGTCTTACAAAGCTGAGCTTTTGTAACACTTCAGCCAGGTAGTCCTGCCATGCTTTTGGTGAACTGCGTAGTCCATACATGGCTTTCTTTAGTCGCCAGATTTTGTCCTGTTGTGGACAAAGTTCTTTAGGTGGCCAAAGGTAGACGTCACGTTGTTTACCGTCGTGGTCTTTTGCGATGGGTGCGTGTAGAAATGCTGTAGAGACGTCACCTAGTCGCGCGATCCAGTTTGGTCGTGACATTTGTAGTGCGAGAAGTGTCCGGAGTGTCGTGAACATTGGTGTAGAGGCGTAGACGGAGTCTTCGTCCTCGATCTTCTCGGTGTAGCCTTTTGCGACGATTCGGCTTCGTACTCCTGGTCCTTTCTTTCTGTGTACCCATCTTGTAGGTATCGCTTCTCTGATGACGTTGTCGTTGACGGTAGACGCATCTACTTCGTCGTAGACGTCGTGTAGTTTCATTTGGTTTGACTCGTGTTTCATTCCTTCCAGTAGTTGTGTTTCGTCGTAACCTTCGTTGTCGAAGATTATGGGTTGGTCTTCTGAGGTGTCGTCGTTTGTGTAGGGAGTGATGGATTTTCCGTTGGGAAGTGTCACTGCGTTGATTTTCTGTCGTAGTGGTGGTGGTTCTTTGGTTGCTTGTTCCGTTGATCTGATTGTAGTGTCCTTTGAGGTCTTCTGTGCTTTAGTTGGTTGCATTACTTCTTCCGGAGTTAAACGTCGTAGTGTTTGTCGAGGTGGTGCTGGTAGTGGTGGATGTTGTCGTCCAGTTGGTGAAGTAGCCATAGGACTATCCGGTAGTGGTCGTGAACTTGACGTCGATGTGGACGGAAGTCGTGGAGGTGGTGTAGTGCGTTGTTGTTTTGTTGCGGGTTCTGCAACGATGTCGTCCGTCGCGTTCGTTTGTTGTCCGAAATCTTGCGTGGACCTTCTTTTCTCTGACGGTTGTAGTTGCGTATCCAACAGTGTTGCGAACGATGGGTTGTAGGTGTTCCGTCGTGGTGCCCATGGTGTGCCGGAAACTTTGTTCAACAGTGCGAGGTCGTATTTGAAGTCCGGTTGTAGTCTCCGTACTGTTCGTACCTTTTGTACGCCTGATTCCGTTGCGACGTAGTTTTCTCCGGTTTCGGAAACTTTTCCGAGCCAGATGCATTTCTGCATCCGTAGGTCTGCTTTCGGAAGTTTCTTGTGTTGTGGTGGAAGGTAGAGTAGTGTCTCGCCAAATTCGCAGATTGCTCGCTCGTAGTTTCTTCCCCAGCGGCGTTCAAAGCTTGTGTAGCCGTCTGAGTGGATGACGTAGCGATTTACCGTCCATGCTGCATGTCGTACTATCCAAGGTAGTAGACAGTGCTTTGTGGACATCGTCATGCTGTAGTTGCTTTCAACTTGAGCTTTGACGACGCGGATTTGTCCGAGAAGTGTTCTATGTAGTCGCTCAACGCTTCCTTGACTGTTGCTGCTGTAGGAAGGTGAATGTCGTACACTCATTGTGCCGACTTTTGCTGCTGTAGCTTTTAGAAGTGCGTTGAGTGTGTCTTCGTTGTCGCTTTGTAGTATGCCTTGTGTTCTTCCGCACTCAAAGATGAATGCTTGTAGGTTGTTGACCATGTAGTCCATCATTGATGCTTTGTCTGGAACCAATACTGCCATACACAGTTGTGTAGTAACATCAACTGCTGTCAGTACCGGTGTGGTCTTTGGGTCTTGTTGTGACTTGATGTAGGCAAAGTCTACTTGAATGACAGGTTGTCGTGATTGTTGTTTCTTGTAGTTGTCTTGGCGTCCTTTGCCTTGAACGCAAATTGGACACCAGTTTCTGTATGGTAGATGTGTAAGGTTGTGTTCTGCTATTTGTTGTGGAGTGGGCTGCTGTGGTTGTCGTAGTCCTCTTGCTCTGTGTGCTTCATGATGCTCGTGTTGTTGTTCTTCATCGTGGTTCTCCTGGATGTACTCGTAGTCTTTCTTCACGGTGAACCTTGTTGTTCCTTTCCATTGAAATGGTAGTGCTGCGTTGCCCATGACTGTCCAGTCATCTTTGCGTTGTGAAACTTCTCCAAAGTTGTTGTGAGTGATTGTAGTTCTGTGAGGTTCAAGTGTGTTGATTGGTGGATGTCCTGGTCCATCTGTTGGAGTGAAGAGAGTTGTTCTAAGCGTTGTGTGGTGTCGTATCCAGTGTTCACCTTGTCTTTCCCAGTAGTCTTGGTTGTCCTCCTGTGCTGTGAGTGGTCTGTGTATTGTCTCCTTTGGTTGTGTGGTGTCAAGATTTGTAGAAGGTGCTGCTTTAGGTCTCCATATCTTTTGTGGTGCTCGTAATTGGATCTTTGATCTGGTTGGTGGTGTGTCCATTAGCCGTTGTGGTTGTGAGCTCTGCCTTGTTGGTGTGGTCTTTGATGTTGCTCTGCGTGTAGGTGTTATCTTTCTTCTGAATCTGGTTTCTCCAGTCCAGTTGTCACCTTCTAGTCTTCGTTGTAGTTCTTGCTTGGAAAGTTGTGTTGGGTTCTCTTGTAGTTGTTCTTGCTCTTGCCCTTGTCTGTTGATGATGGTTAGTCTCCAATCATCTAGTTCTCCTTCTGGTATTGGGCAGCCACTGTTGTGTGGTGTGAACAGTGCTTTGCGTGGTCGTTTGTGTACTCTGATGGCGTAGTCACCATCAAGTTTCCAGTAGTCAGTGTTTCCACCAAGGATCTGTCGTAGTCCTTGGTCTGTGTGTGTGAGTGGTGCGATTTGTTCTTGTTGTTGTGCTGCTCTCTCTGTAGGTTGAATCACAGCAATGGATTTTCCATTGTCTGTAGTCATTGGGTAGATGTCGAATCCTGTAGGAATGTCGATCTTCTCTGCTCGTAGGTAGAAAAGTCCTGAGTGTCTTATGAGGTGTGCTTGTTGTTGTCCATGTGTGATGGTGCAGTGTCGTGGAGTGAAGTCAAGTCCATATCCTCTATCAAGTAGTCTTGATGCGCTGAGGATTGGATACTTCACATCACAAACGTAGTAGGGTATCATGATCCTGAAGTTGTCCTGCTTGTAGGGAACGTACTTGATGCCGTAGACTGGAATCTTCTTGTTGGTCACCGTGTAGAGTTGTGGAACTGATTCTCCACAGGGTCGTAGTGGAAGATCCGGTGCGTAGTCCTTTGGGCAAACATGTGTAGATGCTCCTGAGTCGATCAACAGGTGGTGGTATGACTTGAAGTTGGAGTACATGATGTAGTGGGTGATAGTGTCCTCAATCTTCTTGTTCCTTTGTTGTTGTCTTGCTGCTGCTATGTCGAAGTGTAGCTTTGTGGTGTCTTCTTGTAGGAATTGTTGAAAGCTCTTGCTGTGGTCGTTCCATGATGTTGTGTGTGTTGTTCTCTTGCCAAGTAGTGATTTGGATTTGTGCTTGTGTAGTCGTGATTTTGCTTGTCTGATGTATCCAATGGTGAGGTGTGACTCGTTGATGCCTCCAATGTAGTTCGCTGTGTCCTCATAGCTGTTGTCATTCCAATCCCAGCTGTTGTCATAGTCGTAGTCGTTCCAGTTCTCCTCCATGTAGTTCACCTCATGTTGTCCTTCTTCTCCTTCGTAGTACCAGTCCCAAGTGTCGTTCACATCCTGAGGTAGTTCATCATTGTTGTCGTGATCTGCTTGTTCTTGTTCTAGTGGATGTAGTTCTTCTCCTTCTCCTATGTGCCATACCGGCACTCTGCAGTCTTGTGCCCAGTGGCCGGGCTTGCCACATCGATGGCAGGTTGTGTAGTTGTTGCTTCCTTTTCCTTTTGATTTGCTGTAGTTTCCTTGGCCTTTGTAGCCTTTGCTTGATCCATATCCTTTGGATCCTGAGTAGCCTTTTCCTTTGCTCTTGTTGTATCCTCCTTTGTTGTAGTTTCCTTTGCTGCCTTTGTCGAATCCTTTGTAGTGTCCTTTACTCCTGTACTTGCCTTTGCTCTTGCTTCCTTTGTAGCCGCCTTTTCCTTTTCCTTTGCCTTTGTAGCTTCTTCCTTTCCTCCATATGTTGTCAACATCCATTGGTGCAGTTCCTCCATTGTAGTTTGTTCCTACTGCTGAAGTAGATCTAGTGAAGGCTGAAATCGTTTTGTAGTAGTCCAGGATGAGTGCTCTGATCTCGATGTAGTTCGTGATCTGTCCAGCTCGCAGTTGGAGGTGTTGCTGCAGTGCTCCTTTGGTTTTGTTGAGTAGTATTGCTATTTTGATTCCATCTGGTAGTGCTGTTCCATTGTCTTTCTCGTAGCGGTTGATGTCGTATTCCCATTGTAGAAATTGTTCTTCAAACTGCGCTTCGTTGAATGTGGGTTCCAGTAGTTTGGTAAGGTAACCAACGCTCCTTGTTCCTACTGGTAGGCTGAACCTGTTGTGCAGTAGTCGTAGTGTTTCACATCCGTTTGCGTTGTAGCGGTTTTGCCTTACTACTGTAGCTGCTGCTCCCTGACAGATGTTGATGAGGATGTAGTGTAGATCTCTGGAGAGGTCTACTGCTTTGCTTGCTTGTGTAGGGTCGAGTATGTGTGTTCTGATGTCTGTGTCCTCAATCTGTCGTGTAGCCACTTGTGCTAGTTGTAGCACCAGGTCGAAGTCTCGGTCTATGAGGCCGAGGTATGCTTGTAGCTTGAACAGCCATTCTTCATACTGGGAGTAGTCACCAGTGAAGAAGGGTGGTGGCAGTTTGTATCTATGTAGTCTCTGAACGTCGTTGTCTTGTTCTGTTCCTGCTCCCGTAGTCGTGGCTCCTACTGTGTCTGCTGTTGGCCCGTTCTCTGCTCCTGTAGTTTGTTGTGCTGAGGCTGATGCTGCTTCTCCTGACATGTCGTAGTAGTTTGGCATGTAGCTGCTGTTGCTGTTGTTGTAGTACTTACTGCTTACTGGAGCTCCCCTATGTTTAGGATCTCAGCTCCGCTACCACGTTAAAATCGGTGGTTACTTTGCTTACAAGTGCAAGTGCTGTAGTGTTCAAACAAACAGTCAACCAATGTAGTCTGCAGCTGCCAACCTTTTGACTCATGCGGAGTAGTAAGCTCAAGGCCTGCGGTAGTGAACATACATGCAACAAGAGTGCAAAGTGAAGCATGTAGTTTGACATCTTTGTCACTGACTGCGCAGAAACAATCCATGTCATCCCAACTGTGGATGGCTGCGCGGCTTCCGCGAAGCACTGATGCACTTCCTGTCTGGGATGCCAGGCCAAGCAGCTGCCCACTTCGTAGATCCTGGACATATCAGACTGTTGACACTCAAATTGTTGCCTCTCATTGGCCAAATCGGGCTGTGTTCTTGCTTGAGCTCACGCCTCTTTGCGTTGATATGTTTCGGCGGACCAAACTCGTTGCCGCGTGCACACAGGCAAAGATCGGCCAGGATCCCGGGTGCATGCGCACAAGCGCAGAAACACACCACACACCCACTGCGCGCGTACAAGCACAGAGCCATGTGACGCAGGCGACGGCCGGCCAGGACCCCATGGCACGCAAACGCCAACGCACGACTGCAAGCGCGCAGTTAGCATCTTTGCTTCTTCATGGTTTTACGTCTGTCGCTCCCCACTTGTTCGCTGGCGGATGCTTCTTTGCTACCAACTATGTGCTGCAAACCACGTCTGTGAGACCAACATCAAGAAGTCTCTTCCACGCATGCCTTCGATGAGGAGTACGCCCGCTTGCTGAAAGTTTGACTTTAGACAATTCTTGCTGACAACAACTAGCTCCCTCCCTCACTTCGCACCCCTAGCTCGGGTTATCTTCTCTTGCTGGCTCCCTGGCCCCCGCTTGACTGACAAGTTCTGCTTGGCGTGTTCCTGCGAACCCAATGTCCCTCATGTGCTCAAGGCAGCCAACTGAGGGCAGCGAGGCCGACCTTGATACAACCACTACATGGGGAATCGGATGGTTGGCGACAGTCCTTGCAAGCCGCCAGCTTAACGGCGCCGACTACCTCACTCGCATCTCCAAACCGGAACAAACAAATGCTAACTGCGAAGCTGGCAATAATACTACTCTGTCCTTGGGCTACCGTAATTCAGCAGGTCTTCGTTGCCCAGCGCACGGGGATCCACCCATATAGGGCTGTCGTCTTGTTTGATTCAAAGCGACAAAATCTAGAACTCCTTCATGGTCAAAACTCGCAATGCAGGGATCAAGTCTGAGAATATGCGACCCAAGCTTGTGGTCTGGTGAGCTCGCTGCGCGGCAGGGCAACAGGAAAATTGCAGTTTGTGTGCCGAAGGGCCCTGAGAATGAGAGATCACTCGTCTTGGTACAAATCGACAAAAAGGCTACCAAAAAAGCTTGAGAATTGACACGGGGGCTGAGGAGTACTTTCACTTTCAAACAACTTAAGTCTTGCTCAAAGAAGAACACAAGTAATCAAGTAACAGCCGCTCCTCGTACTGTGCAAGAAAGCAAATTGTGCACTTCAGTTTTAGCATGGGTGAAGATTGGAAAACAGGAGGGGTTGTGGGACATGAAACTTCAGTTGAGTGATGATGGAAGGCTACCAATTCGCACAAGAGTTTGTCTCAAAATAGGGAACCCGCTTTTTTCGGTGGTTTCCTTTTGGCTTCCCCCCTCCAAAAAAACAAGTCAACAGCCCAAAAAATTGGGTTCCTTCAAAAAGAGACACCTCCGTGAGATGCTACCTTTCCCTTTCCAGGCTCTTCCATCCGAAGGTGCGGTCTCGGCTGCGCCGGTCCCTGCTGCGCCGCTCCCGGCGCTCGCTGCGCCGGTCGCCTGCGCTTTTTGGCCCAGGGTTGGGGCAAAAACCAAACCCGTCTTGGGCCGATTTGAAACGGAACCCATGCCAGCTAGGTCAGTTTGGTTGAACAATTTTGGCTGCAGTCTGTTTGAACAATCCTGGCTTAAATGAATCCCAACCCTGTCCAGAGAGGCTTTTCAGAAAAACTTGGAGGGCCTGGCTTGAAGGATGTGGCGGGGCGTGCAGTAAAACCGTGATGCGACCCTGGTAGAGAAAGGAAACCCTGTTTCGTGTTGTCATTTCCTGGCAGGGAGCCCAAAGGAGAGAAAATGATGGACTACACTGAGCAACTGTCTGAGAGGTGAACGCTTGCCAAACGCTTGAAAACCAGAAAGGCCTGAACCAGTTAATACCTAAGCTAGTAGCCATGGTGAAAATCTACTTGGTACGTCCCCGTTCAGTTGCTATAGCCATTTGCTAACCACTGAAGCACCCTGCCCTTCCAGGTTGCATTGACAAGTTGGCGAAGCCGAGGGGCCCGGAGATCATGGGCTGGTTGGTCTGTCTATCCTGCCTGACAGCCCAGCGCAGCCTCAGGCCAGCTAGTCCGAGCCAAGCCTGTCTTGCCTAGTCCATAAACAAACAAATGACCATACATTAATACATGCACATTACACATGTATGTATACATATACATGTATACATGTATATTTTTCTATATTCTGTAAACGCTATGTGTCTAAAGGTCTCCCCTCCTGTTTCGGGGTAACATTTTGTTGGACGCATTTGCCCTGCCCCGCGCTTGGGCCTCGGTTCCGTCGGGAGTCTCCGCTCCCGCTGCGGTCGCGCCTGACATGCAAAACCACCTCAAGATACGGGGAGACGACACTTGCGAGAGTAGCAGGTTTCTTTTGATCTTCCTCACTGTTCTCTTTTTGGTTTTCCTTTGGGTTCCCGTTGGCTATCTTTTGGGAATGTATTAGTTTTCCTTTTTGCATTCCTTCGTTTTTCCTTTGGTCATCTTTTGGTTTTCCTTGGGTCTTCCCTTGGTCTTTGGTTTTTCCTGTTTATCTTTTCTCCTTTGTTTTCCATTGGTTGCCTTTTGGAATCTTTGGGCTATCCTTTTTTGCTTTTTTTGGCTTTCCTTTGGCTAACTGTTGGTTTTCCTTTGGTTTTCCCTTGCTTTCCCTTCACCTTTTGGTTTTCCTTTCGCTAACGCTTTCTTTCAGTTTTCTTTTGGCCGTTTGTCTTTGGAATTGTTTTTGTTTTTCTTCGGTTTTCCTTTGATTATCTATTGGCTTTCCTTTGCCCTTTTCACCGATAAGCACGGCCTCCAAAATGGGTTGGCCTTCAACATCGCGGCATGTTTTGAAGCAAGGAGGAAACCAACTGTTAGAGAAGGCTGGCTTTGGGATGCCGAGCTTCGGCCTTTCAAGAGCTCAGGGAGAAAGCCGAAAGCCCGGCAGCTGAACAGAGGCCACTGCGAGCGTTCGAGGGTTGATCATGGCACTGGTTTGACTCAGTCCAGAAAACTTAGGGCTTTCTACTCGGGGATTTCCGGGTTGCGCAAGCAATGCGAAACATCGAGCCAACTCAAGAACTGTGAAGCTTCACACGCCTTGAGGCTCCCCGTGATGAATCCCAAACTCTTATTTTGCAACATCCCCGCAAGGCCGCAACGTAGGCTGTGAATTGACTTCGCCCATCTGAGTGCCAGCCAAGGGCCATGGCTCATGTCTCCATTGGTCCCGCCGAATACTTCAATGCCAGTTGCGCGCTCAATTTTTTGGATCATCCAATTCGAACGCCCACTTCGGACGCAAAGCGCTTCCGTGGCCCACAGGAGGCGCTTCTTGGATGCAAGCTGCTCGCCAAGAAATGGAACCAAACACAACCAGCTTCTGGATTTTCCTTTTGCTTCCAGAATCTTCATGGCTCCAAAAGGATGGGCTTCACATGTTTGAGCCTACGAGGAAGGCACCCGAGCTTGGAGAGGTTAAATCGGCGCGGCTACTTCGCAGGCGCGCAAAGGGGGCTCGATGGAGCAAAGGCTTCAGCGGGGAAGCCGGGAAGAGCTCTGAACGCTTTGGCCACCAGTTCTTGACTTCATCTCGAGGGCAACTAGTTCTTGACCTTGATGAAACTTCACCTCAATGCGGGTGATGTCTGTGAGAAGCTGCAAAAAAGAAGTCTTTCGACGCCTATCTCGATCGATTGCAGGCTTCCCTTCGGCGTGCTGCATGGCCGGCAAATGTGCCCAGGGGGCGTTTGCGGATCCGCATTCGGATGAGCCTCTTCGCGGGCGGAAACCGCGCAAATGGTGGGATCGTGGTAGCGTTGGCTCCTGAAAAATGCCCCGAGTTTAGCTTAGCTACTGAACATCGCCAAGCAAATCAGAGGTTGGTTGTTATGAAGTGGGGGACTTATCTGTGTTAGTGGTTAGCTCTTCTGACTGGTACGGTCATCCTTTGGGGTTGTTCCTTGGTTGAGTTCAAATGGGTCTCCGCCAAAGAAACAGACAAGACAGAAAGGGGTTAGGGGATGTGTGTGTGTGTGTGTGCGCGTTTCCCTACTGGTTTGCTGCTCAAACAAATCTGTGGAAGTCAGGGCCATGGTTGCGGGAAACCCTTGTGATGCCTGTTTGGGGGGGGGGGAAATCCCATGACTACTTCAAAGGGGGAGGCTCTGGGCCACTGAAAACCCCCCATGTCCCAGAACCGTCAGTTTTAGGGGTCATATTCCCATCTAAGAAGAGAAACCATGCAGGGCTGATTGGTGGAAAAGACAAACTCCCAGCCCAACTTGAGCCACCATCTTTGCTGAAGCCGTTTTGACCTATCATGTTGCTGGATTGCTGTTGGTTTACTTTTTGGTCGTCACAACACTGCTCGGAATCCATAGCCCGAAGAACGCGCTCTCAGATGGGCTGCAGGGCGTCCACAGCGAATGCCTTTCCGAGGTTCCCAGCGGCTGGCTAGGGAAACGTGTGGCTTCGTGCTTTGTTTTGGGCCTACCTTGGGATTGAAGGGAAGCCAAACGGAAATGACACCTTTTCTTTGGTTCCAAAAGGAAACCGCATTTCAGGGTTCCGTATGGTTGAGGCTCCGAACTGCAATGGAGGCGACTTTTGAACATTGGGACATGTACCAACTAACAAGGGCCCGCTTGAACTCAGTTGCCCAAAAACCTGGAAATAGAAGGTGATAAGCTTTGAGACTGTTGACTCAATATGGAGTGGCTCGTCAGAAATATGAGCTCTGGGGGTTGGGCAAAAAGGAAAAGTGTGGCAAACAGTGAAGCGCCAATCCCTGGGAAAATGACAATGATAGCAAAATTGCAGGAGGCAAAAGCAAGCTTTTCTTGCTTTTTGCACGGGCAATCCCAGGGTGCAACTTTGATAGGCAGGCTTGTCTAATGCTCCAAGGTCCGTAGCCGTAGGTCTATGATTTCATTGCCGGACAGCACATGCAAATGCTGACGACCCAACGATCTAATTCAAAGCGCGCCTTTGCGCGCGCCTCTTGAACGAATCCTCCCTCCGTCAATGTCTCGGATGTCCCCGCGTAGCTTAAACTTGCTTCGATTTCTCGGCCCTTCATGGGTCCGACACATTCAAAGGTTGGAGTAGAAATTATTGCGCCGACAGGAACACAACCAAAGAAACATCTATCACCTCGAACTCCAACCAAATCCCAAACAGCCAGGGTGGAATCAATTCCATTCACAAACCTCAACTAAGGGGCCAATGAGGCCCCCTGGAAAGACACCTGCATCGTGGCCGAGGTCACGCAATACTTTACTGCGTATTAACGAACGGTTATGAATGGTTGGTCTTCAGCGTCGCTTTGTGGGCCACCTGTGCGTAAATTTCCCTCGGGGGTGTTGAAAGGTTCCTGCCAAAGACTAACATGGAGTGTCAAAGCGTACCCTGCGTGTCCCTGCAGGTCCTTAGAACTGCGTGCATAGTTGGGGAAGGGTGCTGGGCAGGGGTAACTCTAATAAATGGGTGTTTTTTTGTTTTTTTTGGGGGGGGGGGCGGGGGTTTGGTTGAAAAGGACACCAACCAGAAACTACGCATTTTGGAGGGGCCCCCTAGACACACATAAATTCTCAACATGAAACTTGAGATGCACCCGTCTACAGGGTTCACTAGACTTTTTCAAATCAAAAGGTTGATCAACCTACTGGTCCCATGCCTCCAGGAATTGGCTGGGCCGGGCGGTCTGCTGGCACCAAGGGCCAAAGTGGTCCCCAGCCAGCAGCCATGAGTCCTGCGTTGGCGCAATGCGCCAAAAGGAAACCCGAGGGCCCATTTTGCAGAGGTCTCCAAGAAGTCTTCAAAAAAAAGACGCATATTTCTTTCAACTTGCCTGAAACGTGGTAAACCACCCAAGAAAAGTCAGTGATGAAGGACGACCTGTCTTGGGGTTGGGGTGGCTTTCAGGACAAAGCAACATATGGGAGGCCCGCGACAGGCGCATGAACAAATATACAACTTCATGTAATCCGCCGACCCCTTTCTCGAAAGGGGAGGCGCATGGGAAGGGCTTGTATTCGTCCTTGTCTTCGTGATGTTTATCAGCACCACTGATGTTGGGTGATGGGTTCGCAGCATCCAAATCATCAGCATTCTACGTTTCAAGCTTGCCGTTCAACCCGGCTTGGAATGCAGTGATGCATTTTAGTCATGATTGTTATGACAGCTGCTGCTCATGCAGGGGATGCATAGTGATGATTGTCATCAGGATATCATCACGGTAACTGCTGGTGATGCTGGAGATGCGTAGTGATGATCATCAGGATCATCATGATCATCATGAGCGACGCTGCATCTGATCATCATCATCACTCTTCTCATCATCATGCTGGTCATCATCATCTCTTTCTTGTTCTTATGTGCATTTCAAAAGTAACGTTAGATAGCATTGGCAATGCAGAGGATGCTACGATGATAGTCCTCATCCTTATCATCATTATCATCATGGTCATCATCATCATCTCTTACTAGCCGTCCTCATCCTCCTCATCATTATCATCACGGTCATCATCATCTCTTATTAGCCGGCACTGGTGATGCCGAGGATGCCACGATGATAGTTATCATAACAGTCCTCATCCTTATCATCATTATCATCACGGCCATCATCATCTCTCATTATCCGGCACTGGCGATGCCGAGGATGCTACGATGATAGTTATCATCACAGTCCTCATCCTTGTCATCATTATCATCACGGTCATCATCATCTCTTATTATGCAGCACTGGTGATGCAAAGGATGCTACGATGATAGTTATCATCACACTATCATGCGGATGGTCGTCAAAGTAACGTTAGACAGCATTGGCAATGCAAAGGATGCTACGATGATAGTTTTCATCACAGGCCTCATCCTTATCATCATTGTCATCACGGTCATCATCATCTCTTATTAGGCAGCACTGGTGATGCAAAGGATGCTACGATGATAGTTATCATCACAATCATCATCATGATCATCCTCACCATGATCATGATGACGGTCGTCATCATCATCATCATCACCCTTCTCATCATCATCATGATAGCCACCACCATCTCTTTCTTGTTCTTATATGCATTTCAAAAGTAACGTTAGACAGCATTGGCAATGCAGAGGATGCTACGATGATAATTATCATCACAGTCCTCATCCTTATTACTATTATAATTACTGGTGATGCAAAGGATGCTACGATGATAGTTATCATCACAGTCATCATCACGATCTTCCTCATCATCATCATGATGATGGTCGTCATCAGCATCATCACTCTTCTCATCCTGATGGTCATCATCATCTCTTTCTTACTTTCTTATATGCATTTCAAAAGTAACGTTAGACAGCATTGGCAACGCAAAGGATGCTACGATGATAATTATCATCACAGTCCTCATCCTTGTCATCATTATCATCACGGTCATCATCATCTCTCATTAGGGAGCACTGGTGATGCAAAGGATGCTACGATGATAGTTATCATCACAGTCATCATCAGGATCTTCCTCATCATCATCAGGATGATGGTCGTCATCATCATCATCATCACTCTTCTCATCACCATCCTGATGGTCATCATCATCTCTTTCTTGTTCTTATATGCATTTCAAAAGTAACGTTAGACAGCATTGGCAATGCAGAGGAAGCTACGATGATAATTATCATCACAGTCATCATGGTCATCATCATCTCTCATTAGCCGGCACTGGTGATGCCGAGGATGCTACGATGATAGTTATCATCACAGTCCTCATCCTTATCATCATTGTCATCACGGTCATCATCATCTCTCATTCGGGAGCACTGGTGATGTAAAGGATGCTGCGATGATAGTTGTCATCACAGTCATCATCAGGATCTTCCTCATCATCATCATGATGATGGTCGTCATCAGCATCATCATCACTCTTCTCATCATCATCCTGATGGTCATCATCATCTCTTTCTTGTTCTTATATGCATTTCAAAAGTAACGATAGACAGCATTGGCAATGCAGAGGATGCTACGATGATAATTATCATCACAGTCCTCATCCTTGTCATCATTATCATCACGGTCATCATCATCTCTCATTAGGGAGCACTGGTGATGCAAAGGATGCTGCGAAGACAGTTATCATCACAGTCATCGTCAGGATCTTCCTCATCATCATCGTGATGATGGTCGTCACCATCATCATCATCACTCTTCTCATCACCATCCTGATGGTCATCATCATCTCTTTCTTGTTCTTATATGCATTTCAAAAGTAACGTTAGACAGCATTGGCAATGCAGAGGAAGCTACGATGATAATTATCATTACAGCCCTCATCCTGGAGCACTGGTGCTGCAAAGGATGCTACGATGATAGTTCATCAGGATCTTCCTCATCATCATCGTGATGATGGTCGTCACCATCATCATCATCACTCTTCTCATCACCATCCTGATGGTCATCATCATCTCTTTCTTGTTCTTATATGCATTTCAAAAGTAACGTTAGACAGCATTGGCAACGCAAAGGATGCTACGATGATAATTATCATCACAGTCCTCATCCTTATCATCATTGTCATCAAGGTCATCATCATCTCTTATTAGGCAGCACTGGTGATGCAAAGGATGCTACGATGATAGTTATCATCACAGTCATCATCAGGATCTTCCTCATCATCATCATGATGATGGTCGTCATCATCATCATCACTCTCTCATCCTGATGGTCATCATCATCTCTTTCTTACTTTCTTATATGCATTTCAAAAGTAACGTTAAACAGCATTGGCAATGCAGAGGATGCTACGATGAAAATCATCATCACAGTCCTCACCCTTATCCTCACTATCATCATGGTCATCATCATCTCTTATTAGCCGGCACTGGTGATGCCGAGGATGCTACGATGATAGTTATCATCACGGTCATCAAGCCGGTTGAGCCAACGAGCTACATAAACAGGTCCGATCATTTACGCAGGACAACCATGTTTGTAGCATCCAAAAGGAACGTGTTGCTTGTGCTCTGTTAGCGGCTGTGTTTGTTTGAGGGTGCCCTTCTTTTGGGTTGCCTTAAAGGCAAGCCAAAAAGAAGCCAGCCCTCTTTGGAGTACTTAACTGTATGGGGTCGGCGGCACTGGGCGGCAGCCCTTAAATCCGGCCACCGGACGTGATCGGGCCGCAGGCCAAAGCCCGTTAGGGCTTACCTTCAGGTATAAGGCCGCGCGCCCCATGCCGCCGACCATGCGCGGACCATGACCAGAACATGCGCATACGTTTTATGCTGGGCCCTCCCTTATAAGGGGCGAAGGATTTGCGGATTGGTTTAGGCGTTTTTGTAGCATCTCCCCGCAGCATCCAAAAACGAGTCCAAAAACGAGTATTTTTGGGGGGGGTGCCTAATACTGGACAACACCCCCAGCATTGCCAGCATCATCCCGGATGATGCGGATGATGCTATGCATGCTGGCGATGCGAAACAAGGGGCTGAAAGGAAACAGGAGTGACTGGAAAGTGAACGAAATGCAAGTCAAAGGCATTGCACGAAAATGAAGAGGGCGCTGGAGAGAAACCAAGCTGCAGGAAAATGAAAGATCGAAAAGGGAAAGGAATGCGAATGAAGGAGTCTTCAAGGAAATGAAGGGAGCTGAAGCGGCAGTGAAGTGGAAGGAAGTGAAGGGACATGCCAGGAAACTTAGAGGGAAAGGAGATGAAAGAACGGGAAGGGGTGCCCGGTGGCCGGCTGTGTCGCGTCAGCGTGTAAATCCGGCCACCGGACGTGATCGGGCCGCAGGCCAAAGCCCGTTAGGGCTTACCTTCAGGTATAAGGCCGCGCGCCCCATGCCGCCGACCATGCGCAGAACATGCGCCGACCATGCTCCGACCATGCGCATACGTTTTGCGCTGGGCCCACCCTTATAATGGGCGAAGGATTTGCGGATTGGCTTAGGCGATTTCCGAGGATTTTTGTAGCATCCCCCGCAGCATCCAAAAACGAGTCCAAAAACGAGTATTTTTAGGGGGTGCCTAATACTGGACTACACCCCCAGCACTGCCAGCATCATCCCGGATGATGCGGATGATGCTATGCATGCTGGCGATGCGAAACAAGGGGCTGAAGGGGAAATACAAGGAAACAGGAGTGACTGAAAGTGAACGAAATGGATGTCAAAGGAATTGCACAAAAATGAAGAGGGCACTGGAGAGAAACCGAGATGCAGGAAAATGCAAGGGCAGAACGTGAAGAACCGGACAGCGGGAACGAAAAGGGAAAGGAATGCGAATAAAGGAGTCTTCAAGCAAATGAAGGGAGCTGAAACGGCAGTGAAGTGGAAGGAAGCGAAGGGACATGCCAGGAAACTGTCAGGGAAGACATGCAAAGCAAGTAAAGTTCAAATCATCCCGAGAACTAACAGGACTTAGAGGGAAAGGAAATGAAAGAACGGGAAGGGGTGCCCGGTGGCCGGCTGTGTCGCGTCAGCGTGTAAATCCGGCCACCGGGGGCTTCAGACCCCGTGGTCCGTGATACGGCCGAAGGCCTAGGCCCGGAGGGCCTACCTTCAGGTACAGGGCCGGCCGCCCTGTGCCGCCGACCACCGCCGACCATGTGCCGACCATGCGCTATACTTTTGCGCTGGGCCCGCCCTTATAAGGGGCGAAGGATTTACGGATTTGTTCAGGCGATTTTTGGCGGCTTTTTGAGCATCTCCTCGAGGAGTCAAAAAACGAGTGTTTTTTGGGGGGTGCCCATAGTGGACAACATCCCCGGCATCACCTGCATCATCCGCATCCTTGGCGGGCATTGATGCGGATGATGCCGGTGATGCGGGGGATGCTGGGGATGTTGTCCCCTAAGTCGGGCCAATTTTGCCGAAAACGTGCGACCTGAAAATCTTAAAATCTTAAAGTGGATGGAAAATGGATGGAAAATGGCCTGGATTGAAATCTCAAAATCCTAAAGTCTTAGATTCTTAAAATCTTAAATTAAAATCTAACACTCAATCTTAGAATCTCAAGATCTTAAAATCTTAGAACTTAGAATCTTAAAATCTGAAAATATAAAACATCCTAAAGTCTTCGAATCTTGAAATCTTAAAAACATTATGTCTTAGAATCTTGAGATCTTAAACTCTTAAAATATGAAATTCCTAAAGTCTTACAATCTTAAAATCTCAGAATCTTAAAAAGCTTTAAAAACTTAGATTCTTTAAGCCTTGAAATCTGAAAATCTTAATTAAAATATTACATTCCTTCAATCCGGGCTATATTTTAAATTCCTTAAACTCTTAATCTTGAAATTTTGAAATCTTGAAACCCTAAGATCTTAAAATTACAACCTTAGAAGTTAGAATCTTACAGCCTGCATCCTAAAGTCTTCGAATCTTGACTTCTTAAAACCCTCATGTCTTTGAATCTTCAGATGATAAAATCTTAAAATATGAAATTCCTAAATTCTCAAAATCTTCAATCTCAGAATCTTAAAAGCTTCAAAAACTTAAATTCTTTAAATCTCGAACTATTGCAATCTGAAAATCTTAAATTCATAAACAAGAAAAAGTATATAATAAAATTCCTTCAATCCGGGCTATATTTTAAATTCCTTAAACTCTTAATCTTGAAGTTTTGAAGTCTTGATATCTTAAGATCTTAAAATCTTAAATTCCGAAAGTCGCCAAATCTGAAAATCTCACAAAAAATAAAATCTTAAAACATCCGAAATCTGATAATGGATGGAAAATGGCTGGGCAATGGCCTGGCTGTTATAGCCTTCAAAAACCTTAAATCTTTGAATCTTAAAACCTTAATTCTTAAACCATTGAAACCTTAAATTCCGAAAGTCTTCAAATCTGAGACCCTTAGAATCTCAAAGTTTTTAGAATTTTAAAATCTTAACATCTACTAATCGGACTTGCAGGAAAGGGAAGTGACAGAACGGGCAGGGCAAGGTGCCCGGTGGCCGGCTGTGTCGCGTCAGCGTGTAATAGGTATAGATTTGCTGTTGGCCAGGGCATCTCCTGGCTCAGACCTATGAACATTTACATATGCATACTCCATTTCTTTTTCATTGTGGCTCAAATTTAGGCATCCACAGGCAACATGCGGACATACATTCCAAAACAGGTAGCAAAGACAAAACTCGAACTGGAGTGCAAGAATGGAGTGCTGAAGCTTGCCATCTGCGTTGACCAGGAATCAAACACATACAATGTGAATAAGTGGTAGGAAACATGGCAAATACGCTTGCGCTCTCAAGCATCGCATGAAAAAGAGGTGATGCAATAAAGTGAGGCAGCGCAAAGTTGCTTGGCTATGTCAAGGACAAGGTGCAAAACAGCAAAGCCCACGGCAATGTTGTTGTTTGTGCTCTTCCAATGCCCCCCCCCCCCCCGTCAAAAAAAGAGGCCCTGGTAATACCTGTAGAACAGGGCACGAGAAAACAAACCCGGTGAGATCAATATGCCTGGCGAGAATGTGTCAAACGGCTTTCGCCCGCAGGGTTCCCCATTAAAAAGAAGAAAGGGTGGAGCCCCGGTCAAAGCTGTGCCATTGAACATTACGGAACGTTCTGCGTCGCCGATTGGGCCATGAAATCTCTCCCACCCGCGCGCAGAGAGGGCGGGCCATGACTTTGGGGCATGTGGCCGAACCGACCTGTTTTCGCTGCGACGCCCAAGGGATACCTAACGAGCTGCGTTTGGCGTAGTTGGAAACATGTGTTCTCTCCAAACTGGCGGTAAACCCAGAGATTGGGTGTGCGCGGGGACATTTGGCCCACATACCTATGGGCAACATGTAGTATACTCCCGCCATGTATTGCGGCAATGCATCGCGTCAAGTTGCTTTTGGCGTGAGCCAAATCCCAAGTTTTGACACGTGCTTCACGGGAACCCGCCCCTCCCCCCCACAAGCCTCCAGGAGCCGCTTCTGACACGGCAACCTCGGAGCCCGGCAGCTAAGAAATTTTCAAGGAAAGCAGGCCAAGAAACTGTTATTGGGTGTGGGTCAAAAATAGCTACCCAAAGTAAAACCCGCGGTTTTTGGTGGTTTAATTTGACCCATAGCCTTATGTTTGGAGCACATGCGACTCCGTGCAAGTGCCTAGCATGCCAGCCTATCACTTGAGAGGCGCACAGCATCGGGGCTCAGATTGCGCAGGGTGCTGTGGACAAATGTGCGAAAGTTGCGCTGGCTAGGCTCAAGCTGGTCGTTGAATATTGATTGTCAAAACCCACAGGTACCAGTGTCGAATCTCATGTTATGACTCATTCAAATTGCTTTCACCTACTCGAACGAACCAATTCACCAAAGGGGGTGGAAAGTGACGGAGCTGGAACATCAAAACGTCGAGGGATCCGGCCTGTTGAAGACTCAGCCGGCGGTCATCTAACCCGTTTGTTGATGTTTCTGCTGGCTTTACTGGCTTCCTTGAAAGAGGCCCCTAAAACCAACGACCATCTTAAAACAGCAATACAACCCTACTGCTTTGAAGAAAGGCACTTGCTTTCTCTTCAAAAGGGCGGCCCTTTTCATCCCTTTCCAAACGTTCTGTCTTTAAACCGTGCACAGGGAATCCAGGTTCGCCCATGAGTCAGCTTCCCTCCGGTTGGTGGCTTGGATCGGTGCTTGGGTGGCTAAGGAGGGGTTTCCAATTTACCCTCTGCAAGAACCAGGGGGTTCAAATCGGCAAACCATCAATCCAAACCAGCAAGTCGGACAAAAACACACTTCGCAAAACCAAAACGGCCTTCCACATACCCCTGGACATGTACGGGGAAATACCTGTTCAGATCTGATTGATGCCCAGGCGCGCGAAGCAGCGCCGGTACCGCTGGGCGTACTGTGATCCTCCAAGGGCAAAGTAAATTGCGGCCAACGCAACCCGAAGCAAGTGACTGGAGGAACATACGCAAAGAGCCATGCGTCGTTCAACTTGCTTTGGGGCGGCCAGGCTATTTCTTGTTGTCAAAGAGGACTGCACCTGCAGCAAACATATCTTTGCCTGTGAAATGGCTCCGCTTGGTTTTGTTGGGAAATCAGGCTCCCCATTCCAGTGACACATTTTTCTCGTCTTCGGATGATCTGCCAATGTCAAAATCCAGCTGTTCATTTTTTTTTGGGCCAACTGAGAGAAAAGAGTCGAAGACTTCCTGAGATGCCATTGGCGGGAACTGAGGAAATCAGTTCGGTCTACTTCCTGCTTGAAGTAACCTTTGGCACACCAAGCGCAGTGTGTACCTTGGCCTTGTAAGACCTAAAATGGCGGACTCCCGCCAATCTTATGACAGAAAGGTGGGGAACGCCCTGTGCGCAAGCTCTACCCCGAGGCTCTTTGCGAGGCTTTTTGCGAGTGGACTCGAAATCAGCACCGTGCTCGGCCCTGCAAACGATTGCTTCTCCGGGGTTGCTGGGAAGCCTTTACAATGAGTTCCAGCTCCCAAGAAAATGGATTGCGATTGGGGCGTTTGGGAAATGAGACCATCAAGCGCAGGTTAATTAAACAAATCAGGGTCTCTTGTAATTCCACCTCGAGGCACCATCCCGCCTAGATGGGTAAAGCCCCTCAAGCTGGCCTTTCCAAACGCTCTTCCCATGCCCAAAGCTGCGCCGCTCTCCTCTGAGATATTTCCATTTTCGGCTGCGGGGGGGCTTCCTCGTCGCCAGGCGCTCATTCTCCAGAGCCTTGGCCAGTGCTGCCCCGGGCGTTGTGCCGGCGGTTTGCGCTTCAGCTGCATCCCAACTGCCTAGTCTGGGCCCAGCGCTCCCCTCACCCTCCATGTCCTTTCCAGAAACACGTGGAGCACTACTTCTCCCAGAACTCAGTTGCATTTCGCTTTGACGTTTGCCTTCTAAGCCTGTTTCCCAACGGCTGGGGGTCAAAGACCATCCCAAAGGACATAGCCTGACTTGCCATGGAGTCCGTGGCCCCAAAACGACAGGCTTGTCAACCAACGGAAGCTTCCTGATCTCTCCCTGGGAATCGGGGCGATACACCCATCCCTGCGAAAACCACTACCACGCAAGATATGTGCTTCAAATATGTGCAGAGCATTGGGCACACCAGTTTTTGAGGATAATTGGTCATCGCCAAGGGGCACCAAAGGAAAACCACCAATCTTGCCCGGGCATACCTATTGTGCGGCAAATCCATTTTGCACTTTTGCCACCCCCTCAGAAGAAGAAGAAGAAGAAGAAGATGAAGAAGAAGAAGAAGAAGAAGAAGAAGAAGAAGAAGAAGAAGAAGAAGAAGAAGAAGAAGAAGAAGAAGAAGATAAAAGCTACAATGCCATTGATGTGGATTCTGTTTGGATGAGATTTCTCCTGTCCTTTGCCATATCTGTGAGGCAGGCGTGAACCTTCTCTCTGACGACCTGTCCCCAGGTTGGCAAGGCACGCATTGAAGCCGCTCTTCCATGGTGTCCAGCTTCTGGGCGGCGGAGCCTGCCGTCCCGGTGACATTTCCGGAAGGGATACGGCCAGGGGCGGAATTTCGACTCATCGGCATTTGCACTTTGAAAGGGAGGGGACGCGTGTGGAATCAGACAAAAAAGATCATGCATATCATTCTTGGGCGACAGCCTCTTTTCCTGGATTTAAAGTGGCTGATGGAAATGACCTTGAGGGTGCCCTTTTCGCAGTTCTACTTCGCCGACCTGCACTAAGGAATCCCAAAGTGACCGCTCCCAGCTTGGCACAACTCGTCCAATCACATTGGCAAAGCCCGGCGGGTAGACCCATTTAATGTATGTGCTGACATTGGGCGCCCGACAAATGGTGCTTTTTCTTAGCCTCCCTTTGAACCAAAGCGAAAACCCTCCAAAAGGACGACCCATTTGGCCCTGGCGCTATGGTCATTCATCAGCTGCTGCAGCGCATAGCGCACGAAGCGGGTGGCCGTCTTCGAGTCGAACTGCCAGCGGGTCAGCGTCTGTTTGAACTCCTCGGGGTCGATGGTGCCACCACCATCGGAGTCCAACATGCCGAAGAGCTGGCTGAGGTCGGCCTTGCCAGCTGAAACACGACATAGGCAGTCGGACTGCTTGTGGGACACATCAATTTGAGACAAAACCCGCCATCCCTCAGGAGCCGAAATTCCCAGTGACCGCGCGCCATGTTTCGGTAGCAATGCTGTCTTTACGCTTGTACACAACCGGCAATTGGTCCGAGTAACTTTGGAGCCTGTGATTTCCCCTCGCTGAAAATTGTGCAAGTCATCTTTCAGGAGGCTGGCAAGAAAGCGCAGTCCAGGCCTGATCGATGTCCATGACACGCAGGCGATTTTGGAATTCACGGACTCTGCCCGCACCATCCAGTAGCTCTTCGAGTGTGAGCTCTCCGTCACCTAACGCTGAAGCCAGGCGGGGCTGGGAAACCCCCAAAAACGAGCCCTCGTCAGAAGATGGGTTTTTTGCGGCAGCTCGCTATCATTTAGCTATGTTTGTTTCGATCTTTGCTGGGAACTGGGCCAGTTATCGAGTCACGGGCCAGCTGAGAGCCGGGATTCAGCCGGGATGGGTAGCCCTGGGCTGCCCCAAGGGTGCTCGCGCCAACGGGCTGCCGGAACCTTGCGGGTACTTGGGAGTTGTGACCAGCTGTCACAGAACATGGGCCCATTCCAACGAGAAAAGTACAGACGCAGCCTTTCGAAGAACATGGCGGACGGACGTTCCTAGCACTTCCTGAACCAAGGTGCCATCCCCGTCGATTTGCTCGAACATTTTGTCCAACTTCTTGAGGTCCTCCTCTTCATCAGCCTCCATCTCCTTGATTGATCGATGCTGATCGATGCATAGCAAAGCTTTTGCCATGCCACCTGCACACGCGCTGATGAACTAGCTTCCTCTGATCGAATCGGCCCTCAAACGCCTGCAACTGAAACCCAAACCACTGGCTACTGCCGGGTGTCCATTGCCATGCCCGTGACATCTCTGCTGCGCTGCTCAGCAAACTGGTCAACGACGACAGCAACCACCAAGTTCAGCACGCCGAACACGATGGTAAGGTGAGAGCCTAGCATGAGGCACCCCCTCCCATGTAGTACGAAAAAGAAACGCCACAACCGCCACAACAACAATCGCAAGCACATCCACAACTGCAACTACCAAAGGACAGAATCCCGTTCGCACAAACACAAACGCAAGAATAGGTTGGTACAGCATACAACTAAAACACAGCAAACAAGGATACCACCACCAAGCGACAGCAGCCCATGGCAACACACAAACAAAAACAGGCAAACCAAACCAAAGCAAACCACATCCAGCCAACAAACCAAACAAACAAACAAACAAACAAACAAACAAACAAACAAACCAAAAAAACAAAGAAATAAAGAAAGAAAGAAAGAAAGAAAGAAAGAAAGAAAGAAAGAAAGAAAGAAAGAAAGTGTGATTCGGGCACGAGCCTGTGCCCAGGCAATGGGTTAGTTGGGGTAAACAAGCCACAAAAGAAAGGTTCCCCAAAAGCAAACCAATCCCCGGTCCCAAAGATCAGGGTTTCCCACACACCAGAGAACAACAACCAAAGGAAAACAAACCAAACAAGAAAAGGGTTAACCCGCAACCTTGGTCGACAACAGGCCGCACGACTGGTCCCTACCAACCTGGCGGCGGCCCGAGGTCTCTTTCTCCCCCGAGATGCCGTCGGTCGACGCAGGGGTTCGGCGACGCCCATTCGAGGCGCGACGGAACCCAAAATCTTGAGCCAAAACACCACAGGTCGGTCACTAACGCGACATCCCTGATGATGATATGAACCATGGCTAATCACACCCCCCTCACGAGGAGCCCGTCATATGACGGGTGGAGCGTGCCATTTACTGATAGGATTTAACTGCTCGCATACGTCCGCAAACAGCTGGACACTACCGCCGTCAGCGGTGGAGCAAACCCACAAAGGCAGTCGCGCGACATCCCGGGCATTAAATTCCCGCCACCACCCCGAATTAATCGGGGTAACGCTGTCCAACATACCTTGTGGAAAAGTCCACATGACGACAATAGGTCACAACTGTTTGCATCAGAAATGCAAGAAGTTTAATTCTTATCAGAAGCCATGAAAAAGGATATCATTTGTCCAATCTGTACCCTTGCCTATCGGCGAGAGGTACACCTGACCATGCATACTTGAAATAGAATACTAATTTTGCAAACCTGGGAGTACCCTCCACTGGTTTGCTTCCCCGCTCACTCACACTACTTCTTGGTGACCATCACCAGCAGCAGATCAGCGGTACAGGAGAGGCATGGACAACACGCCTCAGCGGTGCAGGATGAACGTGATCATCACCCCGCAGCGTTGACCATTGGAGGGCGGGTGCAAGCCTACCGGCCGCAACCCTCGTGAATCAGCCTACCGGCTATCATCACGCCTCCTCCGGTCACGTCCGCCCCGCGCACGGTCCCTGTCGCGATCCCTCTCGGATCTCCTGCGATCATCTCTCCGTCGATCTCTGTCGCGTTCCAGCGAATCATCATCCCGATGATCCCGACGATCGTCTCTCCGACGATCTCGATCCTCGTCCCTCCGTGGTCGATATCTTCGCCTTCTCGACTCTCGGGAATCCCTAGTGTCCTGTGTCCTATCGGACCTCCTAGACGGCGTTCGGGAAACATCGGTACCCCGACGTATCCGCCCCGCGTGGGAGTTCGCCACGATCTGGTTGAGAGCTTCCAAAGCCGAACTTGTTTCGCCGTTCCTGATGAAGTCTCTCACCTGTCTGTTGAGCGCCCTATCGGATGACATCCCCAGGAACGCATCCACCATAGAAGCATCCGGTAATGACCTTCCACCGGGCTTGCGGCAGCTCGCCCCGCCGAGTGCAGCCTGACTTCGCTCCCCTCTGGCTTCTTCGCCATTGCCTTGGAAGCCGTCAGGGGCGCTACCGCGTCCTTTGCCGAAGACCTACCAAGCGCGGAGTGAAGGTCGTCTCCACTTGCCTCTCTCGCCGCTGCACCTGGCCTGCTGTCGACATCATCGGGTCTCTTCGATGCCTCCCGCTTCGTTGATTCCTTAGCAGGCACCTCATGATCCCAACGAGACTTTCTCTGTCTCCTTTGCTTATCGGCTGAGCCCCGGCTATCGCCGGGAGCATCATGTCCGCTCCCCTTCTCCTGCTTGACCTCAACCTTGGGGTCTCCACGCGTCTTCTCCTTGGGCTCGGTCCTCGGAGCTTGAGAGCCTTTCGACTCAGAAGCCGGAGTTCCCTTTCCCTTCGGCTCAGACCTCGGGGCTGAAGTTGCCTTTGCCTTTGCACTTGGTCGAGCTCCTTCGACCGCTACCGCGATCCACGACTTCTTCGCTTGACCTTCCGGCGGATCAACCTCCATCGGAGTCGGCCCAGCGTCAGCCTTAGCCTTTGCCTTCGGAGCGGCAGGACTATCGCCCTTGCCAGATCCTTTGCCCGATGCCTCGCCTGACTTCGGTTGTGGGTCGGAAGGACTATCGCCCTTACCACCCTTCTCGCCCTTCTTCCCTTTTCCTTTTCCACCCTTGGTGACCGGCTCCTGCTTTGGACCAGGACCCGGAGCAACATGATGTACCGACTGAAGCTCTTCGATGTTCACATCAACCGGCTCCGGTTGCTGAGCACCAAGAACGGTCCTCACCCGATCGTCACTAACGTAGACGAATGGGTCCCGGAAAGGAGCAGGAGGCTCCGACTGTCCAGCACTGATTGCCTTCTGCACTTTGGCTACCGCCTCCCTCAACCTTTTCTTCTCATCATACCCCGTAGACGAGACCAGGTAGTTCCTGAGGTCCGACATCAACCGATGGCTGGCCAGGATTTCCACATCATCCCTATGGGTCGGGTACATCGGAGTCAAATGACCCGCAGCAGCACCGATCACATAGGCCATCGGGATGTAAAAGGACAAATACGTGTCGTGACGTGCGAACTTCCTAACGGAAGTCGTCATACGTCTCCCCCACTGGGCCGCATGCGCCGGATTCGCTCGGAAGTAATCCGTCACCGACTCAAATCTATCGATTTGGTCGGTCTTGATCAGATGCTTCGCCACCCACTTCTCCACGAATGCGTCCGAGGCCGAGATGCCCGACACGTAGGAGGACTGGAAAAGCACCTTTGCCAATTCATCCCACGCCGCGTCAACGCCACCCTTGTCTTCACCGAGATAAGGAGGCAGCCTGATCCCACTCTGCACCGTCAGCCTCAGGTCGGATGCCATCGAATAGGAAATCAGGTTCCTCTTGATGACCCCGACCACATCGGAAGCGATCCTCCGGGGACTAAACTGTCCCGTGCTCCTCACCTCCGCGCACCTCAAACAGAAGGTGCTAGTCACGCTCAGCCTGACGCCCTCACGCGTCCGCCTGTGATTTCCCCTATCGGGAGTGAAGTCACCATATTCCCAAACGCGATGATACACTATCGTGTAATCATCGAACATGTACGCAGCCTTCCACGTACCCATCTGGATCTCGTCCCGAACGGCAAGAGTCTTTCTCCTGGTCAGAAACACGGGCCCAACCAACGACCAGTGCACCCGAAGATCCACCATGACCACCACGTACCTACCTGAGTAGTTCCGTAGCCTGTCCCTGACGTACCACGAAGGCGATACCTCATCATCAGGGCGCAAAGTCGCCGTAATCGGCACCAAGCCCTCATCCGGCCTCCCATCTCCAATTGATTCGTACTCATCAGGCCTCGTGATCAATATCTCGATCATGGCCTTTCCATTCCGCCTCATCCTTTGGAGCTGGACCGCCTTCCGGAAGTCTTGAAACTTCATGACGACGTACCCCACCATAGGAAGCTCATTCCATGGCATCTCACACATTAGAGAGCCACCAGGAGCATCCGCCTCGGTGTACATGCGCCGCACAGCCTGAAAGGTCGTGTCCCGTCCGATCCGCGTGAACCTAACGGACACCAACCTGGTGAAGTCCTTGAGGAGGACTCCGGACTCGTCATACATGGCCATTACCATGACCTCAACCTGCCCGGCCGGGAGAGCCTTGATTGCCGGGTTGAAGAACGCCCAATTCTTCTCCGCGTTCTCCATCCCCACAATCTCCTTCAGGAACCATACGACCTGATCTATGTTCACCCAATTTCCAGGCTGACGCCCGGTTTCCTTCAGCACCCGATCCTCGAACAAATCCGAGGCCCTCTTCGAGTTGATGACCAATCCATCGAAGTCGCTCGTGAGCATCTTCATCATTGCCTGAGCAGTCTCACGCCCAGCGATCGTGGCCGCTACTCCCGGCTCATAGCCAGGGACGTACTCGCCCATCCTGCTTTTCGTGGGAACCACTATTTGGCATGTCCTAGCCTCAGGAGGCACTAGCCCGGATGCTCGCATCTCCTGACTTATCTCTAGCCTATCGGCAAGGTAGTCCCTCTTCCCGTCCGAGACCACGAGATTGTACGTCATCTTTCTAGGATTCTCACTCGTGCGGAATCCCCTGCTTTCGTCAACCTGGCCGGGCGCGAATGGGTTGATTGGAGCCGACGGGCCCACCGAAGGCGCCCCTCGTCCAAAGCACAAGTACTTCTTATGGAAGTTCACCACCCGGTTCAGCTGCGTGAGAGCATATGCTCGGTCCTCCAGCGAAGCACTCTTCATTCCGGCTTCGGTCAGTGGGGCCTCCGGCTTGTCGTAACTCGCCTTACCACCCCATCTCGCCGCGACCAGCTCAGCAGACTTCGCGGGATCAAGCAAATTTCCCGACCACCCGGGCAAGCTGCTCAATGTCCTGGTCAGCGCATCTACCGATGCCGCCAGATCCCCAGTCGTCACCTGTTGAGGATCGGCCGCCGCCCGGTCCTCCTGACCAACGTCGGGAAGCCTCGCATCTCCGCGGATAGCCTCCATGGCACTCCTCTCTGCCTCCTCAGCCTCCGCTTGCGTAGCCACGGCCCGGGGAATCAAGATCGCCGCCTCGGCCGGCAAGGGCTTCTCCATGTCGATGGGAGTGTTCGTGGGAAGGAGCCTCTTATCATCTCCCTCCCCACTGTACTCATACCTGGGTGCAGTTTTTCGGTACTCCTCGAACTTCGTCTTGTCCGGACTCACCTGCCCAGCCTCAGTATCCCGAGGCTTGGGCTCGTTCATCGCAGACCTGAGCAACCCGGAGTAACCTCCCTTGGCAGCGTCCTGGTCCACGTCCATGTCGTCCTTCTTTCCTTCCGCCATGGACAACTTCCCAATATCAGGGAGCGTTTCATCATCAGCCGTTCCCGTCCCGGCGCCCCTATCGGGGGCCGGTCCAGCTACCTGCCGTCCTGACGAACTTGCCTCCTGGTCCTGCTCGTCCTCATCATCGACATGTGGTCGCTTACCCCACACGATCTTCGTCTTCGGCTTCAGGGGAACAGCAACACCACCAGCCATGTGATGTCCAGGCCAGGTGGCTCCACCAGGCTCATCCTCAAACCACGACTTCCCGAACGGGTTGCCAT
The DNA here is from genome assembly GCA_963377175.1 of Effrenium voratum. NCBI lineage: Eukaryota > Dinophyceae > Suessiales > Symbiodiniaceae > Effrenium > Effrenium voratum. The sequence continues at coordinate 47,731 of CAUJNA010003634.1, forward strand.
CTCTTCCAAGGATTTGCTGCCTATCGGCAACAGAACCCGAGTGAGACAATGCCGAAACATGGGAAAGCATGATTTCCTCTGCCGATTGCGCCAACGTGTCAGACATCTGCTCCCTCGTCGGAATAGTCCGCAACTCCGGAGCAAGGTGGCCGGCAATCATGCTGAAAGGCGCTGTGCCTAGCCTCTTTCCCAACACAGCCTCATTCAGCGCGTTGAAGTACTTCTGCAGCTTCTCCAGCATCGCCGTCGCTGCCATCAGCTGAGGGTGGAACATGGGCATCCGCCACGCGCGCCCAAGGGCGCAGTCCACATGCGACGCGATCGTAGTGATCGTCGCCACCAGCAAATGCGATGAGGCCACCTCCGGCACCCAAGTCGGGTCATCCAGCGGGATGCACTGGCCCGTCTGCGCGTTCAGCAAGGTAGCCCTCACTCCAGGCGCCCGGAGACAATCGTAGGCCTTCCGGTTCGGGTCACTAACGGTACCACGAACCATGTAATCGTCCCGATCAGGCATATCTGCCCAGTCTCCCACGGGTGCCCTCCCATGGTGATACTTCGCCTGGATATCCTGCCTCATCCCTAACGGGATATTGGCAGCCTCGGTCGCCAGCTTCTTCATGTTCCACTGCTGGTCAGCCCACGGCGCTGTCCTCCGATCACGAGGGTCGATGTACTCCAAATCAATCCTCCCGGCTGCCCGGTTAGCATCAATGGCCCCGTACATATAGTCGTTGTGCACGGCTCTGTTCAACACAGCATCCCACTCGCTATCGCGGGTGGGAAATGCGAGGTGCGCAGTCTCATTTGCCCTCCTCCATTCTTCGGCGGTAACCCGCGCATATTCGCGATTGATCGCTTTGTTCCTTATCACTGCATACATGCCCTGCCTCCCTCGCCAGGACATCCTTGAAATGCCTAACCTCCGCAGGCTTCAGCTCCGGTGCCTCCCCCGGGTGCTCCGGGTAGGGCGTGTTCACATAATTGTGCACGCCTCCTCGAGACTCCTGAGTCGATGCTCCCCTCGGGGTCGCCGCGGTATCCCGCAGATCCCCATCATCGTCCGTGTACTTGGGAGCATGGGAAATCGGCACGCTGGGACTCTTCGGACCTGGCACCTCATCCTTCTTCTGAGTGTCGACCGGGTCCTTGGCCCTGCGTTCCTCCCTAACGGGAGATGCTGCTCGCTTCACCGATTCTATGGTAGGTCGACTTGCTGCCGCAGCGACCTGGGGAACCTGAGCCTCCCTATCGGGAACATCTCCTCCCTTTCCGGCGGGAACCTCTGCTTCCTCCACCGGCTTCATTTCGACGTCCTCGGCGAACTCCAGCAGCTCTGCCTCAGTCGAAACCTCGCCATCATTGAATGTGTCCGCCGGAAGGTCGACCCCTCCCCTATCGGGAAGGAGGTCATCGACATTTGCGGAATCTCCAGCATCTACATTCTCCTCCTCGATCGTCGTCCTGGGCGTCCGCAGATTCGAAGTCCATCGATTCAATGCCTCGACCGTGGGAACCTGCGGAGATGTAACCCTCGGACTCCGAGGAGGGTTCGGTGGAGACTTAGGTCTCACTGACGCCATCATCTCCGTTGTCACTAACGCCTTGGGAGGGGCCTTAGGGATGGCGGTCGCACTCACCTCTCGTGGATCCATACCTGACGATGACCCGCTAGGAGCTCCGCCTACCGGCGGAACCTCCTGTCCAGCATTTGTCATCTCGGCATCCTCGGACTCAGACATAGAGCTAGCTCCACCCATCTTCGAAGAAGTACTCTCCTTCAGCTGCTGCATGATGGAGTCCCTTATCTTCAACCCAAGCTCACCACGCCAATCACTCCTGGTCAGAGAGAAGAAGTCCGGGACTGCCGCGAGGTATGCAGGCATAATTGCCCATGCTCTCGCGACCGGCTTGTTCCTGCCGTAGTTGTCCACCTCGCATCCCCACGACACAGCGTCAGCGGAGATCACTGGGATCAAGTTCATGCGAACCGCGTTCATCTTCAACTGGATCTCCTTCTGCATGTGAACCCCGTTGTCACCTTCTCGGTCTAACGACCTCCCGGGACCGCACACCATGACCTTGACCTTGTTATTGAGCGACTCCAGCGCTTCCAAGTCATGGTCCCAAATAGTGGCGGCATCGCTCCTCACTTTCCATGAGTTCTTTTCCCACCTGTACAGATACGAGCCACGAAACCCGAAAACGTACAGATCCGTCTTTGCCGCGTTCGCACTACCGTGCTTCTGAACGCATTCCTCGGTCCGCCTGTCCATCAGCTCGTAGGCCTTCGTAACCATCGTCCGAAGTGACGTCTCCTCGCTATCACGAGCACTGGACACATAGTGGACCTCGTAGTTCTTGAACGGCCGATTATCCGGGGAACCCCTAAGCCGGTCATTCTTCGCCCTACATGTGAGGACACTCTCCGCTAACGCGGACGGGTCCAATCCCTTCTTACTCTTCCCGGAGACGGTGTTGAACGTCTGATCCAGCAAGTAGAAGACCGTCGCATCCGGACTCGCGGTCTCCTCCTTGTATACTGGAGGACCGTACCCGGCAGAGTTAGCCGCCGCAATCCTCAACGCGGCGCCAGTCCCACTGGCCGCGAGGCACTTGAGCAAGATTACCATCTTGTCAGAGCCACGACCCATTTCGTTCAGCACAATGGAAGGATAGATGGGAAGCATCATGTCGGCCAACATCGCGGTCGCCCAAACATCCCAAAGCCTTTCCAACTGCACCGGATCGACAGCCGTCCGGGAGTATCCTCCCCTCGGCAGATCCATGGATCGAGGAACAACCTTCTTGTTCCTAATCAGGCGCAGCAACCTTTTATCCTGCAAGAAGCACTCCAGCTCTTTTGGAACCATCGCTCCCCGAGCAATGATCTTCGCTTCCTGCTCGGCTTCGCTTCGGCCCTTCGGTCAGCTAACGCCTCCCGAATGGTCCGAGTCCTAGCATCGTAGGATGCCAACATTGGGAACACATAGGGCTCCTCAGGGTTCTTCCAGATGCGCTTGACCTGGTGAACACTTGGCTTCCTGAGACCTCTTTGGATGTGCTCGAGATCAGCAACGAGATAGTCACCCTTCCATAGCCCCCCTGGTTCTAGGCGATAGCCTAAGAACAGGCCTGGTTTGGACGATGGAGCAAACTTCGGATCTTCTTCGATCTTGATGAAGTCCCGCCCCTTCTTCTCGGCTGGCAGGGCTGTAGTGACACTAGTCTCTTCGACCTCTACTTCATCTGCAGGAACAAAGTCCGGTTCGTCACCTCCCTCTGGCTCGTACTCCTCGTTCTCGTAAATCTCAGCCTCATCCTAATCGATCTGATCGAAATCACAGTCAAAATGGGTCTCTCCAGTCCATTCATGATCGCCTCCTCGGTCATGCTCAGCCTGAAGCCAGTTCTCATCAACGACAAACTCCGTTGACCCATCAAGATAGTTGATGACTGTGCTTCGTCTTCTGCCAAGATCCTTAATCCTGACCGGGCAGTTAGCCCCTATCGGGACAAACAGCTTGGTTCGCACTTCAACATGGACGCGAGTGACAACTTTCTCATCTTCATTCACGATCCAGTGGTCTCCTCCTTCATCGGCGTCCTCTGAGTCAATCTTGTTAGCGTGTCTGATGGCGTTTTGGGCGTTTTGAACCCCCCCCTTTCTATCCCTGCGAATTTTGGGAGCGATGGGGTAGAAGTCGATCAGACAACCAAACGGCAGAATGACTCCGCTGAAGTTTCCGTCACCGTGACGCCGCGTCCAGGGTGATCCGTCACCTCGATTCTCAATGTTTCTTGCCATTGCAAAATGCCTAACGGCAAATGGCCACCATCGAGGTTCAAACCCGGCTTGACGCAGAAGCACACGTGCTCCGTGGAGAACCAGCTTGACCTTGTTCTCTATCAAGCCGTTGGTCTTGGGCATGCCCGGTGTGGAGAGCTGGTGTATAGCGCCAAGTGTTGTAACAGCGTTCTTCAGCTCTGGGGCTTGATCGCTGTACACCAACTTCAGAGTTTGCCCCCCTGCGAACCTTCGAAAGGCCTCCAGCGTATTGCTACGAGATCTGGATTGCACAGGAAGGACATCGAGGTAGTCAGTAGCGAGGTCATAGAACACTATCGCGTCCGCTTCGCCGTGAAATCCTCGATCCTTCAGTCCCCTCAGCACCATAGTGTCAGCTGTGGCTAGGTCCCCGAAGTTGGCCACGTCATGCGCAGCAGCACCACCTTTGCGGCGAAGTTTGACATTCTCCATCTTCGCTCGCTGACAGTGCGGGCAATACGGGTTCTTCGGAAGATGCGTAAGCATATGGCGGAGCGTCTTAGCATCTGCACGCCATTCCGCTTCGGTGCGCAGCCCGGAGAGGAAGTTAATCTCAACGATGTCGCCATCGTCTCCCTCCCCAGGGCCAGGAATGGGTGGTGAACGGCTAACGCCCTCACCCCCCTGCTTGGCCTCCCCGGGAAGAGCAACGGTCTCGCTTTTAACCTGAAACCACGTCTCGCCCGTCCAAGGGACATCAGATGCTATCGCATGCTGATCCCTTTCAGATAACTCCCACAGAGCATCAACGAGCACCTCATGGGTAACCCCATTTCGGTGAATGATCGTCTTCCTGTAATTGCTGAGCTGATCGACCCTAACGGGACAATCACCATCAGTGGGCAAAAACTTCGCCCTGCGCGGAATTCGGTGCTCCTTCACGACATGACCTGACCGCTCAGTTCTCCAGGTGTCCTGCGAGCGATTCTCACGCGGACTTGATCCATGACCGCTGCCTCCACCACGACCTGATGGTCCCCCGTGACCACCACCATCCCCGGGAGGGGGAGGCGGTGCCCCACGGTTAGCGCGTTCATGTGCCGCATGACAGCGCGAGCATCGCTCAAAACAATCTTCCCGATACGTATGCTCATTGCAAATGTTCTTGTCACAGTCGTGACAGGAATACATGGATACCTCCAGAGCATTCCTTCGACATGCCCAGCATTTCATTTTCAAGAACTGACAGTTGCAACAGTCCCCGTCATCACCCCTGCACAATTCGCAGAAGTCACGCTCACACGTGACACAAACGAAACTTGCACATGGATGCTCTCGTCTGTAGGGGTTGTCTCGAGCACACATCCTTGAGAGATCAGGTCCATTGCCACCTGGCTCACCGCTTGCTGTTGGTCCAGCAGCCTGCCTGCGATCAGGCGGAGCCCCCGGGGTCCCTCGGCTACCGCCAGGACTCGGGGCATTGTCTCCGACCCTATTGTTCCGGTCGTTCCTAGGTGGGTGGTTCAAATCCCTAGAGGCGTTTCCGCTATCGCGGACCGGCCTATCGTTCCTCGATTGTCGAGCCCTAACCTCAGACACCCTATCGGGGACCGCAGCAACTCTCGGGCTCCTGTTCCTGGCCTCACCCCTATCCGGTGAGATCGAAACATTTGCTCTATTTGATCTGGCGCGAGCCAATGATTCTTCCCTCGTCCGCCTCGGTGGAGAGTGCGTCCGCCTCGGTGGAGAGTGCGACCTGTCCTGCATCTGCAGAGCTCTTCTGCTCCGGCTATCCGCCCTATCCCTAACGGGAGAAACTGGGCGCCTAGCCGCACGAGGAGCCGCGTCAACCCTACCAGGCGCATTCGGCAGCACATGATCAGTTAGGCTAACGCCTCCACCCGGCCTATTCGGTGGGACAGAGTCTCGTGCATTTCCATCTCGAGGAGTCGTCGGCGACCTGATCCTGTGCCCCTGTCCGGCGAAAGCGTGGTATCCCCCGTTAGGCCTACCCCCGTGTCCACGAGGATGGTCATGAGCAAGTTGGACCAAGCCAGCAGCATCTTCGATACTCCCTTCGAGATCGGCAAACTGAGACATAACTCGAGTGTTCATCTCGTTCAGAGTTCGGATGTTGTTCTCGGTAGCCCCAAGCCTTCGCATACACGCATCTAACATGTTACGATAGTAGACGAGCTCCCGTCTAACGACGGCCTGCATCTCATCCGTGGTCGAAGGTAGATCAACCAATCTTGTCCTTATCTCCTCCATAGCCTGCTGGAGTCTCTGCGTGTTCGCATTGAACACTACAATTTGGCCATTCACAGCCCTAACATCCTCGACGACGGTGTCATAATTCCGAGCTTGGCGACGGACTCTGTTCGCGAGATCTTGAATCTTCCGATTGATCTCCTCGACTGCCCCGCGCCAATCCTGAGGTGATTCCAGATCCCTAGGCCTATCGGCCAGAAGAGATCCCCCGTCACTCCGGGACTCCAGCATTCGGTCCGCAAAGGACCTATACTCAGCACGGAGCTCGTCAATGGCCGAAGTGGCCCATTCCCCATGCCGATCGCTCTCACCTTGGAGTCTATCGACTCTTGCGACCAAGTCCCGAAAGCTTGCGTCATCTCCACTGCTAGCAGCCCTATCGGGCCCTGATGCAGCGGGAGCACCCGAGGATGAGAGCAGCCTAACGGCCTTCTCAACCGAATGGAGCTGCTTCTCGAAATTCCCGATCTCAGTGTAGATCTCATCCTGAAAGGCACCTTGGCTCTTGAACATAGCATACTGCTTGTCCTCAACGAGCTTTTGAAGTTGACTCATACCGCCTTCGAGGTCCCTAACGGATTCCCGAACCTCGTCGGATAACGAGTTGATCCTCTGATCCACAACCTCACTTTGCTCATCGATAGCCTGCCTGACAATGGCCCTGCTATCGGGAATGACCTCACCGGCAAACCGTTGAACAATCATTCGCATACGATCAGCATCCGCTTGGGTCGCAACCTCGGTAGCTAGACGGCCGACCTTGTCCTTCATGAGCCGATTCTCATTTTGCCATTCCTTTTGCATGGAACTCACCTGACCGTTCAGTAACCTGATCTGATTAGCAAAAGCATTGAGAGTGTTTGCAACGGAACCGGATGCCTCGCCTCGTTCAAACAGCTCCTGGATATGCAGGTCAAATACTTCCTGGACCCTAGCATCTCCAGATTCAGCAGAAGAATGGGATCTCAGAGCTGGAGGAGTCGATATCTCGATCCTCTCAGGAACCCTTTCAACTCTGTTACGTGCCCTGGATTCGGAAACAGGAGCATCAGCGATCCTGGGCGGCCTGATTGGACGGATACCCCTTCCCCGGCTATCGCCGGATCTGGGATTGACATTCGACCCATGAGATTCAGGAGTGGAATGAATATGAACATCAGCAGGATCAAACATGTCTTCATCCTGCGGCGTTGAACCTATCGGTCCAGGGCTAGCCCTCCTCGCCTTCGACCTATCGGTCCCTCCGGCTACGGATGACGGCCTCTTCGCAGAGGCACTTCGTTCCCTGCTTGCTGATCCCCATTGGGGAGTGAACTCATTGCTAGACCTTAGTGGCTCGAGGTCGCTGAGATCTCGCCCTAACGGGCTAGCGATCGGCGGACGATCCTCGATTCCAAGCGCACTAGCAAGTCTTCCGTCCCTCGCGCCTGCCTCAACCACATCGGCGGCTCGCTGAGTAATCCTGGATGAACCAGTACCCCGGTTCATATCCCCGACTCTCTGATGCAGCGGTCCTCCAAACTGGATGTTGGGAAAAGGGGGAACATTTGGGACGGGATCAATGACGGGAGGACCTACCGGTCCTCTTCCGTCATGGATGGCCTCCAAACCCCTAAGGGTGCCCCGACTGTCCCCGATCCGCTCTCTTGCACTCCGAGTATCCGTGTCCACACGAAGGTCCCTAGCAGCTCCACGAGAGAGACTCCTAGCCTTCGCAGCAGCACGGCTCCTTGCATTCCGATACGACAAACTTTCTTCCTCTTCACGACGATCCGCAAATGCGGCATAATCTTCATCATCATTGAACTCAAAATTGGTCGTCGAAACCGGGTTGGGCCTATTAGTATCAGACTCTTGCTTCACGCTACTGCCCCAACCTGCGGTCGACGCCAGCAGGGCATCGTATCCGATGCCCGCAAACGCCCTCTCCTCTTGCTCATCAAACTGACCTGGATTTTGAGAACCTGTTGATCGACCCGAGATATCTCTCGGAGCCAAAACCATGGTTCCCGGACCTAACGGTCTGTCCTCAACCTGATCCGAGGCTTGCGTTTCACCTGGAAAAAGAGACCTAGGGGGTCGATTAGGCAGAGCCTCCTGATCGTCCGTGTGAGGACGAGCCATGTTCATCGCCATGCTGATGAAGTCCAAATGACCTTGTCCGAAACCTGATTCGGAGCCGCTCCTACCGGAGCGAGCTCCTCGTCCTTGTTCATCATCGGTGGCCTGACGGAAAATGCGGTCGTCTCCATCGTCAGTGTACCTGCCACGGCTTCTGGGTGTGTCCCTGCCGGGATCATCACCCCTGCGGTCCTGACCTGCTGAACCTGTCTCGAATTCCTCGTAGTCATAGTCCGGTAGGTCCTCACTTGAGCGGAGGCCACCTAGGATGGCCTCCTCATCCACGACGCTCCTGTGCGAACGTGAGGTCGACGTCATTGAGCTTGTAGTTGATGGTCTCAAGCGCGTAGGAAAGTCCTACGGCTGATAACCTGTGATTCGGGCACGAGCCTGTGCCCAGGCAATGGGTTAGTTGGGGTAAACAAGCCACAAAAGAAAGGTTCCCCAAAAGCAAACCAATCCCCGGTCCCAAAGATCAGGGTTTCCCACACACCAGAGAACAACAACCAAAGGAAAACAAACCAAACAAGAAAAGGGTTAACCCGCAACCTTGGTCGACAACAGGCCGCACGACTGGTCCCTACCAACCTGGCGGCGGCCCGAGGTCTCTTTCTCCCCCGAGATGCCGTCGGTCGACGCAGGGGTTCGGCGACGCCCATTCGAGGCGCGACGGAACCCAAAATCTTGAGCCTTGAGCCAAACACCACAGGTCAGTCACTACCGCGACATCCCTGGTGATGAAATAAACCATGGCTAATCACAGAAAGAAAGAAAGAAAGAAAGAAGGAAGGAAAGAAAGAAAGAAAGAAAGAAAGAAAGAAAGAAAGAAAGAAAGAAAGAAAGAAAGAAAGAAAGAAAGAAAGAAAGAAACAACCAACCAATCAAGCAAGCAAACAACCAACCAAACACACAAACACACAACAAACCAACCAACCAACCAACCAAGCAATCAACCAAGCAACCAAGCAACCAAGCAACCAAGCAACCAACCAACCAACCAACCAACCAACAAACCAAAAAGCCAACAAACCAACACAACTAAACAAGCACAACAAAGGAACCAAAGCAAAGCAACTCAACACACAACAACAAACACACACACACACACAAACAAACAAACAAACAACCAAACAATGAAATCAAACAAACAAACAAACAAGCAAGCAAGCAAGCAAACACACAAACAAATAACCAAACAAACACAACCAAACAAGCTTATGCACAAACAAGTTAATAAACTACCACACAAAACACACAACACAAACAAAGCAAACACGCCAACAAGCCAACAAAACAAACAGGCAAACAAACAAACAAGCACGCAAGCAAAGCCAAGCCAAGTAAAGCAAAGCCACAATTTCAGTTCAATCCGCCACAGATTTGGGCCAAGGAGATCAGACCATGGACACGTGCTATCCTGAGCAAACTCGTACATGCTCAATGCAGCCATGGAGCCAACAAAAATGACGGCTGCGAAGGGCGTCTGCCTCAGCCCGTTCCCATTAGACGAAACCACTCACCCAAACTGCCCCTTAAACAGCGGAACTTGCATCTTTACCTCCCCCCACTTCGTCCCAGTTCGGATGCTGACCCCTTGACTGAAAAAACAGAGGAACATCCACCACCCACAAGCGGTTCGGGCGCTGCCAGACGGATTTCGCTCGCAAATCAAGGCGCTGGATCAAGGGCACAGCCACTCGGCCCCAGCTATCTGTGGCCACCACCGTTTTGAAGAGCAGCAAGTTGGCCGTCATCACCTCAGATTCCAAATCGAAAGGTGCCATGGGGGCTAAAGTGAAGCCAAATGAAGTAAAACCCATGTCATCATGAAAAGGTCCGTTTGGAAACAAATACTTTGCAGGCTGCGAAATAACTCGAAACCAGTGATACTGAAGTGGATTTCTATCATTTACCTTGCTACTCTGAAAGGAGTCCCCTTGGCATCACAACAAGTAAGCATGAAGGTCTCCCCGACCTAAAAAGTGCGTGGTCAATTGGAGAGGGGGGCTGGAAGAAGGGGATGTCATGGGACATCTACCCATAATCCCTACCAAGAGGTCGCCAATGACTCAGAACTGCGCTTGAACGGCTTAGAAGCTTAGACAAAAATATTGCTCGAATTGGATAAAAGGAAGACGCGAGGAAACCGATCAGCAACTGTCGACCTATAACATCTGGCGACATGCGAACGAAGAGTGAGAGGGGCAGTAATAAGACTTTCCTCACAATATCCTCAGCCAAAACTTTTTACTTTCTTGGCATCTTGATAGACGCCCCCCGGGTTCCCCTGGAAGCAAACACCGCACTTGAGCAGCGCCCAAAGCCCAATGACTTTTGGCTCTACTGGCGCAGTTGCTATCGGTTGAAAGAAGGCTTGCCGCAACAAGGTAGCAAAAGCACCTACAAAAATGTCCGAAGATTTTGGGCGCTGCTCACGTCTTTGTGACCGCCAACGCCATGCACCTCTCATTCCGTGACTCATCGGGTCCTACAATCCCCCCTTTTAACTGGGAAAGACAACTGTTCCCTCGCTTTGTGGGGAACGCGGATGCCATACCTAAAATAGCCGATTGAACTGCCTCCTGGAACATGTTCGCGGTGACCCTCGACATGCCCCTGTCAGGGGCGTTTTTTTCGCAGCAGCTTTCGCGACCAACTAAAATTGACATTCAAGGACTTCACAGATTCTGGCACACGCTTTGCCTTAAAATGTACCTTTTTGTAGAAGCAATACCACGGGACCCCTGGCACCGTGAGAAGAACCCATTGTACATCACTTCGCATCAAGGGAGACATGATGGCTTGAAGTTCGGCGGCGTGCTATCTTTGACAGATTTTGACAGGGCTTGCATGACATTGCTGCCCACAAACCTGATCCAGACAAACGGACCATTAGTAGAAACACCTCTAGCAGTTTTGCAGGACTATTCGCGGATGGGCTTGCACGACCACATGGATGCTGCCGGTTTTGTAACGACTTCATCAAAGGCTGAATGCCAATACAATCCCATGGGAGACCTTGTCATGTATGCTGGGCCTACCATGCCCGGAACCTTGGGAGACGATGCACGGTCACGAGTTGGCCCGGGCTCGCAGGATCTTGGCTTCGTCAACCCTTTCGTCGGAAAGAGCCCCCTGCAAGTCCCACAAACTTTGGGAGCACCGCCCCTTTGAACAACGCTACCCACCGAACATGGCGCCTGAGAACAGAAAAAGAAAACGAATCCAAGGGGACTGCCAGCTGGCACAAGGAGGGGTGCCTGGGCTTTTGGGGTTGGGGAAATTGCTTCAACATGGGGCGTTCAACATCAATATGCTCAATCTACACTTCCACCTTTCCAACAACCCGGCGAAGGGCAGTTGTCTTTCAACTTAGCAACTCGTTTGCGGAAAATTGGGGGCCATAAACAAACATGGTTTCCGCTTAAAGGGACATGTTCAGAATTCTGACAGTACTTCTGGAGAAGAATCCTTGGTGAGAGCCTTCACCGAAGGGTTCGGTACAAGACGGAAACGCTGGAAAGAAGAAGCTGCCTGTTGACCGGAAAACCAAGAGGTGTGAAATGTCGAGGTCTGGACAAACGAGTGGTGTTTCCAAGCGGCTGAGGTCAGGGACCGTTCGCAGAAGGCGCAATCCTCCCAGAGACCGTCCTGGGAAAAAGGAAGGCCCGCTCAATTAACGAATCCCGGAAAGCTGACATGGATTGGTGAATGGATATTTCAACCATCCCCCATTTGAGGAGACAAGCAGTCGTGTCTGAATCCAGCTGAGAACATGGCTCAGGGATGGGTTTCCTTCAGCAGATCCCCAAAAGCTCAAGCGATGCAAGCTATGGCTGGCCAAGTAGCTCGCACCAGCTCTGACATTGTTGGCCACAGCATTTCCACCGCCAACATGGCCCAGGCCGTCATCACAATGAAGCCTCAAGCACAGTCGCAATGGCGGCCAAAGCTCCACTCAGCACCGTCTGAAGCCGCAAAAACACACGCATTGACACGAGGCAGAAGCGCGTGGCAGCTTTGTATCGCCAAGAAGCAGAACAGGAAGGACCAGCACAATGTCTTAAAGCAGCTTGCCGTCATCAGCAGAAGCCTTGCTGCATCGCTGCCAACATGCTTCCCTGATAGGCATCCAAAGCCATAGAGATACGGCAGCCATTGCAACACCCCCTCTACCTTTGCCACAGGTCTTTGCCGCCTGCGGGGGCCGCATGTTCAGAGAAGCCTTCTTTGCGGGGGCCACTTCCGATGCTTCAGGTGAGCTTGCAAGGGGTAAGGTTTATCAGTGCACATGTGATTAATGGGGAATGGCTACTGAGGCAAAAACTTAGGTACAGAACAATTTGGCATCGGGCTGCATCTCGGACCGAACAAGGCCTGAAGGGGTCAATTTTGGCTCCTGCACTATTCGTGGAGCCCTGAATAACCTTAGGAAGTTGCTTGCGGGTGCCTGGGCAAGCATTCAAGCATTGCTACGGGATGGGATTTGTCCACAAGCAAAACTAATACTTTCTCAGTTTACCAATAGTGGAAGCTTGCCCCGAGAATAGCATCGCAAAACTGGCGAAGTGAATGAGTACTCACAGTTTTTTCCGTGTGCCATCTTGGTTCCTGCCGCAAAGCTCGAAGCAAAAGTTGCCAGTTTTATTCCATCCACTCTGTCTAGCAAATTCAGTGGCCGTTCGCGGACAACCGCGACAAAAAGGAGAGAACAAACTTGCACCAGGCTATTCAGCGGTTTTCGAGGGGTCAAAGGAGCAAACCAAAGGCAAGCTGAAGCGAAGGGACTTGCGCAGCTCCTTGAGCATGGCGAACTTCTTGAAGAGACGAAACAGCCTGGCACGAAGCACCGAGGATTCTGCTCCCTACCTCTTCTTGTAACGTGGCTCTGAATCGCCAGGATGGGGGTGTGTTCTTTTGAACACCTTGTCAGGCTTTAAGGGGGAACCATATTGGGGGTCCCCTACAAAGAACACAGCCATATGTGACCTGAGGAAGAAGCATGTGAAGCCAGCCAAACTTCCACTAAGATTTGGCCGTAAGCCTTGGGTTGCGCAACCCCTGCGCTTGTTTCCCCGACCCCTTTTTTTTTGGCCTTGACAGGGAAACCGGCAAGGTTGGGCCTCACATCACGCCAGATACTTGGGCACAAGCCAGTGCGAGTTTCCATGTGGACTCGAGCAGCACTTCGCCCACTGGGCATGTCATGCGCAACCAGACTGGTTGCATGGATTTCCAAAATTTTAAAAAAGAACACGAGCGAGACACGGGCTCGTTTCAGCCATAAGCCTTGCCTCAGGATCCGAACCACCCGGAGCATCCGAAGCACAGCGACGCCTGGGCGGACGTTATGGATAAGACCCTCTTTTAGGGTTCAAGCCGCCATTAAAACAACGGGGGTTCATAGGTCCATTGTGTACCTGAGGCATGATGCGAATTGGGTCCCAAGGCCATTCCTTTGATGAGGGTGGAACCCTTTCCTCCGCAGCATGATTTCGGAAAACATGTTTCGCAGCTGTTCATGTTCAAGCCATGCCTGTGCTGCAAGCGCAACCAAATTGATGCCATGAAGCAACCCCTGATTTTGGCGGTGCTTGCAATATCCTGCCCAAAATGCTAAGCCAATCCACGGAAACAATGCAAACACCACACGCCGGCCCCGACTGGAAGCTTGTTGCACATAAAAGCAACATATCGTGTACGGTTGGGGGTCCGACAAGTTCAATGTCACTGAATCCTGTGGAGCTCCTCTCTTGCCGCTCTAGGCAGGTGGTCTCTAGCCAACCCGAACGGCACGCAGTTGCCCAAAGACCAGGATATAACATGGACCAACGTGGGAAAGCCAAAAGGTCAAGCAAGAGGCTGGATTTGAGGAAGAAGAAATCGGCGGGCAAAACCGGCGCCCTGGTGGAAAAACATGTGCCACAGCTGCTAAGCCCTCCCAAAATGAGATGTTTCATGAGGAACCCCCGTATTAAATCACGGATTGTAACTACTGCAACAACGCTGTGAAATGATAACCCACATATGTCTATAATTTCCTATCTCATTGGCTCAATCGGAGCAACTCCTGGGAAACGAACCCTCTCCCCGCTGCCCCCAAAATGAACCCTCTCCCCCCTCCCGCCCAAATGAACACTCCCCGCCCCCCTAAAAAGCAGGAAAGGGGAAGAGAAGAACACCGAGCAACCACAAAGACGAACCTGGAGGCATCTCCTGGGATCGGGAGCTTTTTCATCGAGCGGCTGTCCAAAGAGATGTTCACGAGGCCCAAGGACGCTTGCAGCACGCCGGAGAACACGATGACCACGTCCAGGATAGACCAGGGCTCCTTTCCCGGTGGCGTTCCAAGCAAAAACGAACAAGATCTCAAGCACATGAGGCCATCTCTCAAAAACTTCGAGGCTGTACACTGTCCATTGGGCGTTTATTGGGCATATGTCCAAAAGAATTGCCTTGAAGTTTTGGGTTGTTGGTCAACGTTCTCGGGAAACTAGGTTGGGCTGGTGCCGGGGTTCATCGACGGAGCTATGGCCTTGTCTATTCATTCGGGGCCGCCGCAAGTTTGAGATCAATGGTAGACATCCAACGCTGGCAACCTGCTGGTTGACTAAGCGCAAGGGTTGACACACCCAAAAAAGGTGCCCTTTAATTGCGGATCCTGCACTTTGGGGGAGACGTACTCCCTACAAATGATCAAGGCTCCGTCAGTCGTGCTCTCTAGCAGGCTGCCTGATCATGTCCCTTCCAGAAGGCTTCGCTGCTTCCCCCGGACGCCCGCGCACGTTCCCATGGAGCTTCAACACCAAAGCCCAAACCACCAATCCAAAGCAACAACAAGGTTTTCTAAAGCCACCGATGTATGTCCCCTTTAAACAGCGCGCCCAAGCATCGAAGGGAAACACATGTCACTATGGCGTCTCGCACCCGAGAACGGGCGTCCTTCAGCACCCGCAGTCCGCGGACGATGAAGTTGGCCGCCAGCTCGAAGACCTACGGCCGGGTTGGGTCACCTGGATTTTTGACTGAAACCAATGGGATCGATGTGAAGCAAAAAGAGTTTGCCACCCACCCCCGGCGTTCTTGGCTTTTTGTTTTTGCTACGGGGGGTTGGACTCGCAGAGGAAAGCATACTCGTCTGGCGTCCCAACTTGAAACAGCAGCCTGGGCCCTGGGCAACTTATTCCTGGTGATGAAGAATCCCAACCTTCATCATGAGCGAGATCTCAAATACGGTGGCTGAGGTTGCAAGGATTTGACCAGACTTACCCCCTCACAATGATCGGGATTTGTCTTAACAAAGGAGCCCAAAAGCACTCAGGTGTAGAGGACTTTCAGGGGCTTTCCCTTGCACCCTCATGCAAATGGCTCGCTTGTAGGACAAGGCTCTCAAAAGGCTGACCGTCAGTGATCGCCAAAACAGGGCAACACATCTGCCAATTGGTGATTATGCTGCTGACGTGTCTGCAGCACCTCCCCTACAAGGCGACGTGTTGTTTTCCCAATGTGTCTGACTAAAGGCCTTGCAGGACATGATCTCGCATTCGTACCTCTCCTTGCCTTCGTGACTTACGACGTTCGGATAAGATGCTGATCTACCTTCCAGCTTTTTAAGGTGCCCAAGGCCATTCGGGGGAAGGGGGCAGTCACGCCAGTTTTATACATTAAGTCATCAACCTGGCGTATTCCAGTCGCACGTCACCTCCCTGCCATGTTAAGGAGCTGGAAGCTCCACAGTCAGACAAAGTATTAAGCATTCTTTGTCTCAACTCATATTTCTGCTTCCCTGCGCTCCTATCAGTTCCTTCATTTTTGACTTCCCCTCATAATTTTTTGGGGCCTCAAAACCCTTTGTATTGAGCTATGGAGGTGACTCTGGAGACCTCAGCTCGTCCAGGCCGCGTAGATTGCCAGACAGAGGGTGGAGCACAAGGTCAGCCAGAGCGGACTTTCGATTCCCACCGCCCTCAGATCGATGTCCACGCAGGTGAGCACGATGTCAGCGATGATGATGACACCTCTGATCGGGGGTGTCGGGGGGAGGCGGGGTTTGGGGGGGGGGGGATGAAACCGGCAGCTAACATGAAGTTGGCGTATGTTCGTCTTGACATTTTGCCCCAAACCCGCCATCCAAAGTGGGTCACCAAGTTTAGAAAACCTCAAGTTTGGGGTAAAGTGCGCAGATCAGTCTTGGAAGAGAGCCTTTGCATCTGGGCAATGAGCTTGCAAAGCCATGCCGGGTGCGGTCGCTATAATTTGCCTACAACCATTGTTGGTAGGCTCGGTCACTTGGATAGGTCTGAGGTGGCTGGCAACCTAGTGGCGAAAACAAAGGCGCACTGGCATGACTCCGCACTTCAATCTCAACTTATGCTTGCTCACTGCTTTGAAGCTGCCGCCCATCGCCGCCTTTGGCGACCGTGCTCACAGTACTTCCCCCAATCTCCATGGCGGGACCCTATATGATTTTCATGGCACCCGAGCCCAAGGCGGTGGCCTTGCAGGCGACCAAAAGGGAAGAGTGAACATAAACACATACTACAAGCACCAAACTGGAAAAAGTCCCCCAGGAAGATCCTTCACGAGTGGTTTTACCCCTGATTGCTCGTTCCTCAGCACTCGTCGCTAACTCGTGTGCTAGGCGGGCGGTACAGAACCTCGCGCATGAAGGCCCTTGTCAGTGTCGTCCCTGAGTATGCGTTTCATGAGGCAAACAAGTATGCAGCTGTAAATATATGCATATATATATATATATACACGGCTATATTCATGAGTGCGCAAACTAACGTTCGCATATATATATATATGTCTATTTGTATGTATATATATATATATATATATATATATATTAATGCACATACACATGAAACTGTTGAAATTGTTCAAGCCCCTATACTCACAAACAACTAACTATACACAACTACCTATACACGTATATACATGCATAAATACTGCTCTGCCAGAAGGAGTGTATATATGAACATGTATATAGGCAGATCACCCAGGAACCCAGTTTTTGAATCTACTGGCTGCCCGGTTCACCCCCTTGCTGAGTCTCTGCCCACTGAACTTCTGTGACAGCTCAGCTGAGCCACGCCGAACCACCCCCCCCAAGGCCGCCACGCAAGCACACCAAAATTAAATTTTCGGTTCCCTCGGACAAACTTTGCGGCCGCTTGGAAACTTGGATTGGTACGCATCAGCCTGTATTCTTTTGCATCCCAAGTGTATTGAAGCGCCAAGTGATACTGTTCCTGGCACCTGGAAGGTCCATTTCCTAAGGGACCCTGTCAGGTGCCATGAAAACGTGGGAGGGAGGGTGGAAGCAAGATCTCACATGCCTCGCGGCCATCGCTGGTTGCATGCCACGGCGCCTGTGAAAACATCCCAGCTGCTTGTGCGCAGGAGCGTCCCCAGCCAAACCCGCCACATGCTCGGCACGATGATGTCGCTGGTGGTCCTGATGTGTTTTTGTCTCCAAATTGGGACCCCCCCCTATTCTTTTGGTTTTGGGCGGTTTTCATTGGGATTCTTTTCGAACAACCCAAGACGCTTCCCTTAAAAAAGGCACGCTCATGGGCATGGCTTCTAGTGCATAGGGCAAGAGGTGTCACCTTGTGGCACTTTCAGCCTCGACCTGAGGGTTGAAGTTGGAAGCAAGAGTATGTGCCAAGCCAGCAATGTTGCGGCCTTCTTTCCATGATCCTACATATACAATTATATAATGCTATACATATATATGTGCATATAAATATATAATATGTTTATTTTGCAGCCCGTTGCGATGCCTGTGGGCGCGCTGGCAAAGATCACACGCAATTCGCCATGCCGTACATCATGGCGGACCTTTGATGCTTCGCCTGATGGGTGCCGTTTGGGGGTGCCGGTCCAGTCCTGGACCTCGCATTCTTGAGGAACAAGGAGCTGGGCTTCCAAGCCTCGGGGCGATGTCTGCGAAATCTCCGGGGGCGAAGAGCGAAAACCGGTGGGCCAAGTCTTGTCCACGGGAGAAAGCAAAGAGGCATCCGGAAATCGAGGTCGGATTGGGGGCATGCTCCTTGCACTTGGGCTGTGATTGCTTGCTGTTTGTGGGCCACTGCTGAGGGCATATCTTCTGTGGCGCCACCTTAGACAGAACTGCCGCGGAACATACGTCCTTGTGGCTAGCTCTCGGCAGAATTTGGTCCAGTTTGCTGGCTCAACCTCTGGCACTTTTGCCATTTGTGGCATGCATCGTTTCAATCGCCGAGAAGCAATGGAAAGTGTGGCACTGCGGCTTGCATGCTACCTGTATAGTGGGGATTCGGCGGCTAAGGTTCTAACTTGCTTTCAACCCCATTGCCGCTTCAGCCTTCCTCGCGCATAACTTGTGGCTGCAGTTGAGTTGCCCAGTTTGAACCCAGAAGTCAAAGGTGACTGAACATGGACCAAGACATCATCCATCGCTCCATTTGCGGATGCGTCCCCTGAAAAAAAACACACACCCAGTTATAGATCAGGGGGATATAAAACATTTTCTGAAGCAAATATGAGATTCTCGCTAGGCTCTAACTTCCATCTCTTCATCCATCTGTTCTTTCCTCTCCAAAGAGCTTCGCCGGGCAAGTGTAGGACGAATCTGAACAAGCACGGGTCCAAGCGGCCACTACTTTCTCGGGTGGAATGAGCTTCCCTGTCTTTGTTCGGGGGATGGTGGGTGACGTGTCACCATGGACCCAAACAAAGCGTTGAATTGGCTCACGGGGTCCCTTTGTATGACTCCTTCACTCGAGGTAAACGCTGTGAGGCACGGCCATGAGTCAGGAAGAATAAAAAGCACTTACCGGTAGCGGGCATGGGCAACTGGAGTCCAATTTCTTTCTCTTTTATTGTAGGGCACTTGGTGGGTCACCATGCCTCTCTCTAATCGATGTACTGAACATGGTTGACCAGACCTCCGGAATCACCCAGTTTTGTTTCATCCGGGCTCAACCTAATCCAAAGGAACACGCGCATCGGAGAACTGCCCTGAGCAGTTTTCTGCGAAACCCATCTGAGTTTGAAGGCTCGAAGGGCGAGCCGGCGAGCCTTTAGATGGGGATGAGCAGCTGCCCTTGAGTATCTGCTGAGGCGGTTGCGCCCAACCAGTGCGATTCGCAAGTGTGGGTGGAGAAACCTGCAAAACGGCACGTGCCCAAGGAGCCGGAAGCAAAAGGCAACCGCTTGCAGCCAACTATTCACAAACCAGCGGAAAACCAGACCAAGAGCTGTCCACTTGCTTCGATTGCCAGGGCACTTGCACCCCAGAGGATTTGCCCGGCAGCTCTGGCACCTGAGGGAAACTGATCAACTGACCTGAAAGGTACTGGATTTTTTCCACATGTCCGATGTTGTGGTGGAACAACCCGAAAACAGCAAGGTAGATGCGGTTTAACGGAGAAGCACAGCTTGTAACGCAGGAGAGGTTAAGAAGTTGACAATGACATGCATAAATATGTATCCCACTCCTATGCTTCGGCACACGTATGGCCTATGAATATGTTGTGGGCTTGTCCTTATTTGTCTGCACCTCTTCCAGGGACGCAGAAAAGTGCTGATGTCATTGGCCGTCCATCAAATAGCGCAAAAGCATGCAACATGATTCGCAAGCTGGACATGGGACCCCCGAAGAATCCTGAAAACACCTTTCTCATTCTTCTAGGTTCCAACAAGCATGGCTACGGAACCTGACGCTTTCTGTATGCTACTTTCCCACCTTCTCACGTGCCGGACATGAAAGCTCACCCAGAAAGGCACCTGGATCAAACATGGAACCAAGGAAACCAACAGCTTAAAGGCTTAAACAACGTAGTTCAACAAGTTTCAGCTCGCCAGGACTTGTGCTTCCATTGGAGGGTGGGGGCTGCTTCACCCCCGGCGCCTCGCTGGGCTCGCTGGGCTCGCTGGGCTCACTGGGCTCACTGGCTCGGCTGTCAGAGACGCTGGTCATCCTGGAGAAGGCGTGGGATTTTTGCTTTTGTCGCGTTTGAGGCTAGGCTCGGTACCCCTGTTTTGTGGCAAGGGGAAACTAAAAAGCACTACTAAAATTGATAAAAACTGGGGGGTACACCCATGTTGGTCCCTTTCTAGCCCTCCCCCCTCTCTCCGCTTTAAGGGCAGGGGCAAACTGTTCTGCCAAGTCTAATTTCTGGAGTGGGGATGGTCTGTGTGGAGTATGCCGCTGCTACTAAATGCTCAAAATGAAGGCTGGGCTTTAGTATTCCAAATTGAAAGCCAAAAAGCAAGTGCCGTTTTCAGAAAATAGGTTGGTCTTTGCGGAGTAGATGTTCACTTCAACCAGGCTCCTCTTCCTTTTACTTTGGCAGGTGTCCCAAGCCAAATGCGAGTAACTCCTTTGCCCAGCCCTTGTCCCCGCCCGTGGCTTTCACCCCCAGCTCTCGAGCTCAGGAAGCTAGAGCACTCGCTTGGGCGAAATCAGACAGTTTCGGGGCCCCGAAAGAGTTCCGAGGCATGTCCTGAGCTGATCTTTTGGGCCAGTGGGAGAAGGCCCTTCCGGGTTTGTTCAACCACCAAAGGCTCCTGTAAAGAACATGAAAGACCAGTTGCCTACCCCTGACTGGTAGGACTCTTCAGCAGGAGTCACACTAGAATGAAAACACAGCTGGCCCGAATACTGGCCGGAGTCAACCTGGGGAAAACTACCAAAAACACGCGTTAGTAAGGTCACTGAACGGCGTTCTGAAAAATCACGAAGCAGCATAAGCAAATGTCGACCAGCCCATCTGTTTCACAACCTCGCAGATGCGTGGGGTACCGTGGACGGTTGCGAAATCCGAAACCGCACCACGGAAATGAAACCATGGTTTGTTGGCATTTAGGGGAATCATCATTCCAGTGCATTTGAGGTGGTGCAGGATTTTGTCCATCCACAACATCTCCACCAAACGCCCTACCACATTCCTGGCTTACCACCCAAGTAGCCGCGGAAACAAAAGCCCTGGCCTACTTGTAGCAGCGCTGTCGGCATCCAAGTCATGCTCAGACTCGTGAGCGGCGGCGCCCTGGAAAAGGGGCACTCGACACCGACCCCGAAACACGCCTTGCTCTTTGCAGTGCCAAGCCTTTGCTTTTTCCCCAACAGCTGAAAGCTTTGGGGTCTCAGATAGGCTCTTTCACGGCCCTCCCACCTTGGCGCTGAAAGGGAAAGCTTCTATCCCAATGGACACTCGCTTGCATCCAAGTAACGCTGCCCGCCATCGCTATCTGCCATGC
This sequence comes from Effrenium voratum, assembly GCA_963377175.1. NCBI lineage: Eukaryota > Dinophyceae > Suessiales > Symbiodiniaceae > Effrenium > Effrenium voratum. The sequence goes on from CAUJNA010003634.1 coordinate 69,143, forward strand.
GCGGACCCCATGCTTTTCTTGAGCACGCTCAAATGCAAGCAAATCAATCCACAAAATCAATCCGTAGCACGTCCACGCATTTGAAGGACCTATCTTGTTGAGACACATTGCGCACCTGTGAAGCATCCTTTTCCAAGACCCCCCCCCCCAATTTCATCGCTATCCAACTTTAGAACCTGCCCCATGGTCAAATTCCAAGGAGTTTGTTTTTGGCTTCCCAAGAGAAAATGAGGGCCAACCGCTGAAGACAAACCCAAGTCCTGCCAGAGACTCGAGCGAGAATGAGGGACCTCTTTGGTGATGTTTGAAGCCAACTGCTGCATACTTTTCGTGGGGTCCAATGATAGCAACCACCATTTTTGCCGTATTCCTGCAGCTGCAGTGATTCCACAATGTACTCCGAAACCACAAAACCACGACGGGGCAAGTACATTTTGAACATTTTTGAACAGCAAATGTTCGGTGGGTTCCAATCAATCCGCTACTTTGGATCCAAAAAAAGGACCTGCAAGACCATAAGGGACGGGAACTCGATTAACTTCTGCACCGCCATATGGCCGAGCATTGTTTTCGATCCCATGATGTGAGGTAGACAGCTAGACAGACTTCTGGTTTATCCGCCCACGCACACGCAGCCGCTACCGGCCCCCCTGGAATAGAAGCAACATGGCCCTGGGTGAAAAATATGTGCCCAAAATGGCTTGCCCTGGGAAGTGGAAGCACGGACCACAACCTGCGTGTTTCTTGGTGGTTTAGTTTTGAACCATACCCATATTGCATCTCAGAGCGCGAGGATGTTGAATGGAACATGTCGAGGGAATTTCAGATGCCTACCGCTCGCGGAAAATAGGCCTCCTGTGTGCGATTCACTTGTGTTGGCACGTGCCCGCAAACTCCGACCCGATTTGTCATGCACGGCTCAGGATAAAGACCCGCAATCAGAAGCCAAGACAAGCGAACAAACCAGTGAAGCCATTCTGGTTTGGTGCCCTCTTTGGGTGGTTTTTGACTTGTCCAAAGATGCCCCCAAACGATCTGGACGTGAGCAAGAACCACGTTGATAAAATCCGAAAGGCCTGGGACCTCCCCCACAGACGCGCCTGCCCCGCGCCTGCTGCCTGGAAGCATTCGAACCAAACGGGAGAACTGAAAGCTGGCCCTACAATGGAAGCGCCTCTGGACTCATGGAGAAAGATGTGGGGGGCTGCTCCTTCACCCTGGATACCCTGTGATGTAAAATGGAATGGAAGCCGCAAAAATCTCGCTTCGTCTTGCTTCAGACAACTCAGATGCCGTGAAACATCGTCACTCGGCATGCTTCTGTCTGCTTGAGCCACAACGAAATATGCGTTCCAAGTCATCGGCATAGCTCTTGGCAAGTCACGATGGACATTAGGTTCGACCAAGAGTTGACTTCAATAATGCAAGCTCACCCTGCTTTCCCCTTCTCACTGCATTTGGTGACATCGGATCAATCAAAAACACCAACCAAGAATGGCCGAGAAAAGTCCTGCTGGGGTGTACAAGCTCTGGAGGAAACTTGGGTTCTTCCCTTCGCGGCAACCACGTCCTGTGAAAAGGATAATGACTCAAATTGCAATTTTTGATTCTTCAAATGGAGGACCTGCCATCAACTTTTCAAATCTCTGCCGCAGTTACGGATACAGCAATGGGTGTGCAGTTCTGCAGATGGTTGAACAGTTTGCCTTTTCTTCAGGGGATCCTTACATTATACACCTGAACATTGCCTTGTAGATGGTGGTTTCCATATTTTGGTGGAAAAAACACATGTTTCAAACGGGCAAAGCGTATCTTTTAAGGAGCTCCGTTCTTTCTGGTGATTTCGGGAATGGAATGAATGCAGGCCTTCCGTTAAAGGAAGCGACAAGGGATGTTTTAAAGGGGTTCTCTCTCTCCGAGGTGCTGCTCCAAATAGATGTCGCGGCTGGTGCCTGGCACTTCGGGCGAGCCCAAAAGACCTGTACGCTGCTCAAGGAAAACTGCGAGGGGTTGAAACACCCTCATGCCCACTATGCCCACTGATTCCTTTTTCCTTCACCATGTTGACCCCCTAGCCCTCTCAAACCAACATCCTTTGCGGGGGGTATGGGGGTAAAACCCTCGTCTGCGGCGAAAAAACAAAAAAAAACAAGCCCGCCGGCGCGGCGCGCGCCCGACTTGAACCCCGGCGGCTCCTTCCTCCGGGCCCGCCACCTCAGCCGCAGGCGCTCTCGCTTCTTTTTCACTGGAAGCTGCTCACTTGTCATGGCCAAGAGCAACATCAAGCGATGATAAAAAAAAAGAACATCAAACCTCGAGTGCCATGGGCTTCGCCATTCCCCGGAACGAGGCGCTCGCCCCAGCGGTCCCTGTCGCCCATCTGAGGCGCGGACTGTGCCTTGATTGGCACCTCACAAGTTCGAGGCGCGATGTCGGGATGTCCCCCTGGACCAATTGGACAAAGCCACGCACAAAGTTTTTGGATACGTCTTTTGGAGGGGTTGAGGGGCTAAGGGCAGCAACAACTGAACCTCGGGCTTTGAGGGGCGAGCGGAGTTTGGAACAGCCATGCGTTGCCTGGTTGCGCAGCATCGCTCCGAATCCAAGGCCCGCACGCCATCGATGAGCACCTCACCCCTTGCCTAGGCCCCGGCACTGCTCTCCAAGGCCGTTTCCCGTCCAACACCCTGTGTGGGCCCAATAGCCCCATGTCAAAGCGCTTGCGACTTAAGACGGCCTCTTGAGATGACTCTTGCCGGTCGGGACTTTGTTCTCCCAAATGGCCGGCAAATGCTGTGACTAATCCAAGCGGGCTTCCACTGCTGCAAACTTGCCCCAGGGAGCATGCAACCTAGAGGCTCGTAGAGGCGGCTTTGCCACGGAGCTTGGCATAACAGGCGCACTGGAGGATTTTCCGGGCTCCAGGCGATCGCATCTAGAGCTGAAAGCGCGCCTTTGGAGTCACCTCTCAAGGGAACATGGCGTTCAGTTCGAGTGAGGGGCTCAGGTCACCCAATTCCATGTGTTGTTTGAAGGACAAATGGACATTTGTAAATTTTGCTATTCCAAAAGCTGAGCTAAAAATCGGATCCCCAAGTAAAGGACCTTTATCATGGTGAGCTCGTTCTGACCCCAGGCGAGCTTGCTATAAAATATGCAAATACATGGACTTGTGGCATAGGAACGCCTACAAGTGTTTGTGTTAGCGCTAGTTGCTTGCCTGAAAAGGAGCAATCCGTCGGGACCCAAACCGGGTCGCCTTGTCCCCTTGGCTCCTATGGGCCCAACTTGCCGGGAAACCGCGCCGGTCGCCTTCCGGGGAAAAGCTTTCAGCAGGGTCGAGTGGATCGGCACATATTGGCACCAGGCGATTCACTTCGAGGCCCAAAGCTTCGAGGTTTTCCCAATAGTTTTTGCCTGTCTGAAAAGGCGCAGCTTGCAAATGGAAGCCTGGCGAAAGCTCGCCAACTTACCACTCGGTAAGTTGGCAAGAGAAACAAGGTTTTTGTCGCATGCCGCTTGAGAAGTCATCGTTCAGAGCTAACAAACCTGGACGAAAACAACCATGCCAAGGTCCAACCTTGTAGCGTCGGATCCTGCCAAAGTAATCCTTTGTGCCAGTTGCCAACCATTCAGCGAATTAGCTCCGCGACCCAGGGGCCCAGGCGTTTGCTTTTTTAGGGACCTCCCACCCAAACTATGTAATTATATGTACCCTCCAACAAAGGATGAGTTCCCCACTTTGGCTATGCGATTCCGATTCGCAAACATGCCCCCCCCCGCCCCCCCCAGAAAAAAAAAAAAACACGCCGAGTGGCGGAAGCGCACCCACGGAGTATCCTCACCATGGACAGTCAGCCAAATCGGAAACCCCTTGATGGAACTCCAGGAAACTCATTGGCGAATGGCTTGGGTTTGGCAATGCATCAAGCGATTCCATGCGCAGGCGGAACAGAACCGCTGGTTCTGAGAGAATCAACAGGGTTGTGGGAAACCGGTGGGTCCCTACGGGAAACCATATGATAGTTCAAAGCCGTTCCCGCGACTGAGAACCAGCGAACAGGAGCTTCCTTCAAGGGCTTCGCTTGGTGTTTTCGTAGGATGGAATCGGACGGAGCCAACGGAAGCCTTAGCCCCTAGAGAAGCCCTCATGGCGGCGCCTTATTAACCGGGGAGTCCAATGACGTCTTGAAAATCACAAGCAAACCAACCAACCAACCAACCAACCAACCAACCAACCAACCAACCAACCAACCAACCAACCAACCAACCAACCAACCAACCAAACACACGGCAAGTATTGCTGAGGTCCTGAAATAGTGGACGACCATGATTCCTCTGACTCGCTGTGACAGGTGTTGCTTTGCCCCGACTGGCAAAGCGACCAGAATCCAAGCGAAGCCAGTCATCGAAATGGAAGCCGCGCCATTTGGCGGCTATGCAAGTCTGTTCGCATTGGTATTGTCTTGTCCACGCTACCTCACCCTTCTGGAGAATGAATTTTCACGGTTGGGATTTACCCGCGCCCCATATCGCAGGTAAGAGCGCCTGTTGCAGGCGTAGAGTCAATCAGAATGCTGGGCATTGGACATCCCAAGGATCTTCTCATGTGCGTGCCGAGGCAACTCACCCAGGTTACACAAAAAAGTAATCTCCCATTTTTCTTCCGTCTCACTCACTTGCGTAAAACCATTCCCGGGCATGACCATGCTCCCACCACAAAACAACGACACAAGAACACCTTAGGCAGCTCAAAGTGACCTTTGCACAGGAGCCCCGAGCTTCTGTCCTCCCGCGGGTCTCCGATCTTGTGGCAAATGTCAATCTCTCCGAACCGCTCTAGCCTCACGGGCGGCGGTTCGGCATGCACGACAAAGGAATTGGAACCTGACTGGCAAGGGGTTTTTGGGGCCTACCATTTGGCCCCCTGAAATCCCAAAGGAAAACGAGATACATAGGGATACCTGTTTCTCGGTTGCTTTCTGCACCCCTGCTAAAAGTGAATAACTTTTAGTGGTTTAATGCGGAAAACCCATTTAGATGGCAAAGAGTTTTTCAGTCCGAACATCCCTTGGCAACATGCAAAGGTTTGATGGACAGGTGCACCGTCTGAAACACAACTTGAACCGGAACTCTGGGCCATTGGCATCCGCCTTGCTAGGCCGTGGGCTTTGACAGGTAGGGTATCGTGCTGCACCAGGGTACATTACACTTGTGGACTGAATGTCAGAAGTCGTGACCAGGCCCTGGGTTCCAGAGTTCATGCTGCAAATATTCACTATCTCAGGCGAATCACGGATCCAGATCGTAAAAGTAACATGGGCTCCCACCGCTCCAACCCAACGTTGTCTGGCTGCCAATTGCAAAAACATGGTCTCCGCACCCGAGTGCGTTTTTCACCAGAGTTGTCAAGCCCACTTTGCATAAAGCAGGCCCAACTTGACAAGATCAAAAGGTGGTAGTTTGCAACTAGCAACAAAGATGACCAAGGCGCGAGAAGCAAACACTCCTGATGTGTTGTGCAAAATTCGAGAGCCCCCCATTGGGCCTTCAAGGCACTGCTTAGCTGGCTTTGCCCATGTGCACGTTGGTAATTGAACAAACACTGCGACAAACTGTAAGTACAGCAACGAGGAGGGATGAACAAAAGGAAACACACATATCAGCTATCAACAATTGTATAAGATGTGCATGTATGTATGTATGTATGCATGTGTGTAGGGAGGTATGTAGGTCTGTATGCTTATGCGTCTGTACATATATAGTTTGTGAGCGTCCAAACCCTGCATGCTCCGGCTCCCCCAAACCCCCAAACCTGCCTCTCTAAACTGCGGAGCCCCGCTTTCGCAATTTGTGGCGCCCGCGCAAGGGCTGCCGCAAGCGGAAGTAGCAACATTTTGATGAACCGAATCGAAGGAGTATCTTGTTTGATTGCTAGCTTCGGATTCAAGCGCAGCAAGAAATTGATACCGGGCTCGAAGAGTTCTGCGCTCCCGTTTTCGACCTTCTCATGCCCTAGGTTCATGGGCCCTCGCAGGAATCTGGGGGCTTCACCAACAACAAAAAATACAAGTCCAGGATAAGGTTCTGAAAGCGCCCCTGTGTCAAACAAAACAGAGTTCTTTCACTGGTGCAAACAACATCCACTTTGAAAGGAACTGACAGAAATTCAACGCTCGCAGACCCCGCTTTTGGCCCCTTCTCAACTCCAAGGGCTGGGCTGCGTCTTCAGAGATAGGCGGGTCGTGCCCGAGTGCACGCCATCCTCAGCTCACGGCGAAAACGCCAGGACCTTCCCACCGCCTGGGTGAATTGTGATTTCAGGCAGAAAGGATGCCGTTGATCCCTGGCGAAACACACAGGCTTTGCCACTGGCCAGATGGCTGGATGGCGGGGGCTAGGTTCCGAGACAAACGGCTGTTTGCCGCGATCCGGGCATCCGGACATCCGGCTGCCCAACCAGAGCCGGCGAAAAGAAAAAGAGAGGCAACCCATGTTCACAGCTGTTTGCAACTCACTCTAGATCGGACCCCAAATCAATCTTAAACCAGCGCGTCACCAACCAAACCGGATCTAAACCAACCCTATACCAGCCCAAAAAACGCCCAAAGCCCTAAACCTGACCTACACCCACCCTCAACCCATAAACCAGCCCGAAACTAACCCCAAAACACAGCCTAAACCCACCCTACCCAAGCCTACACACTAAACTTCAGGACCTTTTGGTGCCTGGGAAGGCAATCGCTTAATCGCTACGTTCCCGCTCGCAACTCAACGGAGCCCAATCGGGCTCGCCTACCAACCTCCCCCCAAAAGATGGTTGATTGCCAGAGCAGGGTACAAAGGACCACCCTGTCCCTGTTGACCTCTCTCAGCAGAGCTCGGCTCCCCGCGATGATTTCAATGGTGTCCCGCACAGCCTCGCCAAGATGGCACTGGGGCGTGTTCCCCCTTCCTTTTTTCTCCCTCTTTTCTAGAGAAGATCAGGAACATCTCCTAAATCTCCCCTAAATTGCCCAAACCAGCCGAAAACGAGTGGCAAGAAGGTCAGAAGCTTCTCCACAGCTTCCAGTTTGAGCGCTGGGCCATTGTAGGGACATGCCCGAAGGTCGCGACCTCAGCGCCACGGCTCCATCTTCAAAAAAAATCGGCTGCACCCTGAAGTAATCCAAAACAGCCACTCACTGCGCAAAGTTTGGACCTTAGGACGCCTAGTGAGCTCGTGTACCCCAAGCTGCACCAATCTTGGATCTTGCATGCAGGCTGACTTCTACGGTGGCGATTTGTTGGAATCAGGACTGCGGACGGTTCGCATTAACCCGGGCTTAAGGACGCCTGGTTGAACAAAGGCGGGTGTCCCGACTGTGGCAGGACCCTTCAACTGTCAGACTTCTGGGGGCTTCCCAGGAGTGCAATTCACAAGTCACTCCTGAAACCGTTGTGAAAAAGGCGTTGCAGCCATTGGGGGACCTTTTCAGTGGCATGCCGCGCGGCAGGCTTGTTTTGGGTGCCACGCATCTGACGGTCTATCTCAAGCACTCCCAAAACCTGAATCAAGGGATCCCAGCCTTGCAATCGCGCTCCGCGACTCGCTGAAGCGATGCGCAGAGCGCATAAAGTGAAACACGCTGGCATGCGCACGGCGGAGCGATGCCAGCCTCATGCGTTAAAGCGAAAGCATGAACCAAACGTTGCCTTGCGAGAGTGCAAAGGATGGCGTTGTGCAGGTTGGTTCCGCGGCAACTGTGGACAATCTGGGTTGCAACGCCTGGATCTTGGAGCGGGGGCACAGCTTCGCAGCCTTCAACAGCGGACCCTCTCGAAAAGCCAATCTGCTCCCACCCTTCAGCAAATGCACCCTGCAATGCAGTAGTGTTGCTGGCCCAGATTGCTTAGGTTGCAACTCGGAACCCCCCCCTTCTTGCAGCTGGCTGCTGGTGCTTTTGCAGGGTCTCTTCATGAGCTGTCCGTGAGAGACTGCATCCTTACCTGACTTGCCCACCAAACATTTATCTGGCTTTTGCTACGGATTATATTGCCAGCTACAGGAGCCCAGTAGCTAACTGGCTGACCAGCTGGCTAACGGGCTGGCGAGCTGAAACTCCAGCTCAATACCCAAATTACCATCCAATTTGGGGATACTTTGTTGATTTAGACACGGTTTGAAGGCGCCTTTCGTGGATTCCCCCTGTTCTACTCCTTGTTCGTTCCTTTTTTAGTAGCCTTTTCGTACCCTTTTAGCATCCTACAGGGGCAGCCAAGTAAATGCCCCACTGCCTCAACGGGACCATGCTTGCTGAGGACGGCACAGTACCCGCAGACCCGCAAGGCGAATCAAACTTCAAGCCCTTGGCTGCAGTTCGGAAGCTCTTCGAAGCCGCCCCACAAGAAAAGGCTGCCACGCAACAAAAGAACCTCGCACATGAGCGCGGGCCCAAGGAAACAGCGGAGGCGGACATTTCAGGTGTTTTTTTGTGCAAGATGGATGTCACCCTTTGGATTCAGCCAGGCTGAAACCCGTGACATCTATGTTGACCAAACTGACCGAAAGTTGCACCAGGGGCCTGAAAACATGGAAATCATCAGGCGCCTAAACTGGGAAGTTAGCTCACTCAAAGTCGCCCCTCGACAATAGTCAAGTTGGAAAGCGGGCTTTGTGGCTTTGACAGCCCCCACGCCCAAAACAGCGGACCCAATGACCACCACCAAGCAAGCAACGCACAACCTGCTTTGCTGAGATCCGACCAAAGCGCCGCTTTTTTCTATTCGAAGGCACGCCCTTTTTGGGCAAGACGCCTCAAGAATTCGGCCATGTTGGCCCCTCATGATCCGACGCGCATCAGGGCAAAAGCGCCCTCAGTGGCCAAGCGAGCCGCATGAACTGCCCGGCCCTCAAGCAATGGGAAAGTGAAAAAAACAAACTCGGCTTTTCACTCGGGTTTACCATTTCTTGCCCTAAAGATCCTGGGCCGAAACACCTCTAAGTTCGGGAGGTGCTTCACAAGGCGACTGGCAAAGGCACCCCCCAAACCTGGGATCCTTGCCGAAGCCCTGAACCAGAAAGACTCGTCTCGAAAGTTTCGCTTGCGGATTGGCGCTTTAGGCTGCACTGCAATGGTCAGTCCTGAGCAATGGGCCCAGCTACGTTGAGTTCTTGAGGCACATTTCCAAGCCACGCTGGGTGGGAGGATAAGCCAAAACTTTGGCCTGGCCGAGTCCCTCAAGGCGCCTTGTGACAAACCGTGCTGCACCCCTGGGCTTCTGCCTGCTGAAAGGAGCGGCGCAAAACCAAAACCATAGGATGCGCTCCAAAAGGATCGCAAAGCAACTCTCCACCATTTGGAGGGGGCTCCTATCTTGACACATACCAGCAGAATCATGTAGGTCCGTGGATTACGCCAGGGGTTCCAGACAAAAATCTAGCCGAAACGCCAGCCCCTACTGAACAGTATATATGTGATTTCACTGAGCAGAGGTTGCCACAAATGATTGCAAAGGCTGGGGGGGTGACATGAAGTGCACAGCCAAGCACCGCGCCGCAGCAGCTGCAGCAGCAGTTTCGCCACCAGAAGCGGCCTGGCGAGTGAGGAGTCGATTTCTCCAGTGCCAAAAGCTTCACCGAAATGGGTGTGGCTCACAATTAAACAGGAGGGGTTGCGCAGGTGTTGGTCCATGTTTCCGCTTACCAGGGTTCCATTTTGGTACCGGTTTTTTGAGCCACAGCCAAATGAAGGAACTATGGATGGAAAAGCTCTCTAGCCGCTGTTTTGCGGGTCCACCACGGTGAGGTTGCCTGTGAGTGCATGTTGGGCAGGTCGATTTGCAAGGAAGGACGGGCGAGGATGACTCTGATGCTTCCGCTGCCTTGGGAAGATGCCCAAAACAGCCGATGCCATGATCTATTGGGCAAAACTTGCCAACTGCCTTGCTCCTTGCAGAAGCGTGCCACATCAGCTCCTAGCAGATGTCGCAGTCGCAGAGTCAACTTGAAAGCCCTGTGCCGACATTGGCGCTGAGCCGGCTTTTCCCGAGTGCCGTTTGAGCGCCATTTGGAAGGCAGTCATTCGACACGGGCTAGACCCTGGCTGACATGTGATAGAGGGCTAGGCATGCGTTTGACGTCTGCCGCGCCCAAAATGCAACAGCCACACCGAACAAAAGTGGAGAGCAAAGGGCACCCTGATTACCATCATTTTTGGGCAATTCCGGAGCAAACAACACAAATCACAGAAGTCATGTGACGCAAGCTCTGCTGATAGCTTATCAAACGCCCCATCTCTTGTGAAACATCCCTCTAGGTAGCAATCTTCATGGGGCAGGGCAGACCCATTTAGAGATGGCTACGGTTCCTCTGAAGCTTGCCAAACATGGGCTCTGACTTGTTCTGACAGATAGCTGTTGGGAAGGTACTGCACCCTAGTTTGGGACATGCACATGAAGGGGGGTCCCAAAAATCGGGGATCTCTGTAAGCTGCATTGAAGGCTTGAAAGGGGAATCCAAGCACATGAGCCATCTGCAGGGGATTCCCCCTAATCTTGAGCAACGCCAATTTTGAGCAACACATCTCCGTATGCTGTCGGAACAATATGAAGGGCGATTCTCGTCATGACTCACTTTTTACACGTATGATCCCAGCTATGTCCTCTCCCCAGCCCCGGCCCCCGCACCTGCGCTGCGCCGCGCGGGAGAGGTGCCGGCGCATCATGCGCCGGAGCTGGCGTCGGTGCTGCCTGCACGGCGAGCTTCTCCTTTCTGCCATGGCTTCCATCCGCAACCCCCCCCCCCCCCCCAAAACCCCATGTGTTGGCCAGGTTATGTCAGTTCTGACAATGGGGCTCGCTATGGAGGACCTAAGTTCCGGGAAAAGCGAAGGCTCCCTTTTTTCTCCTTTGTGACACAAAAACGGAAACTGTAAAGGGAAGGGTGCCTGGGGTACTGGCTTATAGCAAAATGGCAGTTCAGCCAAGCTTAGCACATGCCAAAAAGATCCGGACACAGCCCTGGACCCTGCCTGTCAGATGTTGGCCGCATGCGGCCCAGTGCAGCCTGGGTCCGGGATGCGGGATGGTGACTTGCAGTAACACTTCAAAGTGCTAGGATTGTTATCCTGAAGCCACATCCCTCCCTTCTTTGAAAAAGCATGCCGTTCCAGTGCTTGCTGCAGGAGCTGGCAAAACTACGGTCAGAGTGGCGTGACCCCAAGCGATGTCACACACACAGACACATGCTTGCCTTTTGTCATGAATGGGTCATGCCTGGTTACGCACGACCTTCAGTGATTGATGTGTGAAGGTTTCTCGCGGGTGCACACACACACACACGGACTTTGCCTATATCTCTGAGTGGGTGTGCAGCCCTAAGCGCCCAAGCCAATGTGCATGTAGGGCCTGGAGATGTTTTTTGGGGATTGGACAATGAGCCCTTGGAAAGGTTGACTAGTCCGGAGCACAATGAGGGGGGGATGAAACCGGTCACAAAAAAGTTGACCCAGCGGCGGGTCAGGAACAGCACGGCTCCACAAATGTTTTCCCCTGGCTCGCAGCTAAAGACAAACGCACCAAAAACAACAAATAACACTGAAACCCAGCAGGCCAGGTTTAGCCAAGGGCTACGCAAACCGGTGGCAGCTACGGAGGCTTGCTGAGCCCTCCGAGGCCGCAGCAGAGAGCGCCGCACGGCGAAAGGGCGCTGCCCCCTTGCTAGCGAGGTCCTGGAGGCAACCTCTTCAGAAGTCCTTGCTGGTTCTCGGTGGGGAATCAACATATTCTGATCCGATGGGGGGTTTGGCATGGTTCGGCTAGAACCGAGGGGTTACCCTCAAAGGAAACCACTGATGGTTCATAGGGATCTGTGTCTTGCCTACCCCAAAACCAGCAAGTCAGCTCTCGGTCTTTGATTGAAGTATTGGGGAGGAAGCTTTGCGTCCTCAAAGCAGCCCAGAAGTTGACACAACGCTCGAATGGCAAAGCAAAACAACCTCGAGAGGCTTGAAACATGTCGTGGAAATCGTCAAGGGATGCCGTGATTGTGCATGAGCTGGTGGTAAAATTGTATTGATTTCAGGTGTTTGTGAGCGGTTGTGCGTTTCTCTGTGGTCTGCGTGTCTTACACCGCGGACTAAACATAAACTCAGGGACTCAAGACCTCTTTGCCATCCATTGCAATTCCCAAAGTCAGCTGTGGCCACGAAAGAAGCAGTGCTTCCAATTCCCAAAAGCAACCAAGTCAAACCACCAACTAAGGGCTACCTGAGCCAATATGTTCTCAACCTTAAACTTAACTTCCATGTGCTTAAGCCCCATGGAAAAATAAACATATCTCCAGTGGTGATTACTTTGGCAAATGGAAGCCAAATCGCGACCAATACTGTGCATGGTTGCGAAATCCATTTCGCACCGCTAGACGAATGAGTTTAGGGTTTCTGAACGGTGCGTCCATTCACATGTTCTCAGCCAACCCGAGACAACAATGCTTCATCGCGCCTCCACCAGCTCCGTGCTGTCCAGAGACGCCTTAGCGAATCAGCTCCGAATCCAAGCGTCTGCGATTCGGCATTTCTTGCAGTGTGAACAAAGCAGCGGTGATACTTGTTTTTCTCCGGGATTCTCAGTGCGCAAAGCCTCGGAGCCTGATTTGAGAAGCTCCCGCAAAACCGACAGACAAGCTGTGAACCCAAACCAAGGGGTTGCCTCTCGGGTCCAGTTACGACCATTAAAGCAATGATGGGGTTTATGCAACCATCAGTGTTTATCAGTTCATATAACCATTCTTTTGATGGGAAGGATATCAAAAAAACTTCATTTAACAATCAAAAGAAAACATTTTTTAGCAATCAAAAACACTTTTTTGCCATCAAGAAAATATTTAATGCACTCAGGGCTGCATTTAGTGAGAAACGTGTGTATCAAAAGAAACACGCAGTGCACGCGCACGGACACGGTCTCATCACACGTGCTGTAGCTGCGGGGTTACTCTTTTGCGATGGTCTGGGCGTTTACACGGCTTGAGCTGCTTAAGGCGCGAGGCATCATATATTTGGCAGCGGAGACTCCGCGAGCCAGCAAAGAAAAGCAGCGATGAAAAATGCCACTGCGCCTTCGCACCCCGCCGGAATGCTTACGTCACCACCAAGGTACCGTCTTCGTTTGGCGGCCCCATCCTTCTAAGAACGCACCTATATACCAAGGACATGCCACCAATGACATGCAATGCATTGACACCTAGTGCAATGCAGTGTGAAGCACAGCATGCTATTGCATGTGTATATGCATGTATGCATGCAGGCACGTGCCTGCGCATATATGTGTGTGTGTGTGTGTTCACATGAGGTACCTAAATTAATCTGCAAAACATGTGATTCATACATCCAAGTCGCAGAAACCCCGCTTGAAAGCATCAAGCCTCGCATGTGGCGCTCCCAGGCTGCTCGGTACCTGGTAAGCCCTACGAATCGCCTAGGGGTAGCTGAAAACACCCCTTGATTTAATCCCAACAAAAACCGGCGGCTTTTTTTTTGGCTTCCCTTCTCCAAAAACCACCAAGAAAGGCGCACAATTTGGTACTTATGGCACGTTTTCCTTTTGGCTTCCCTTCTCCAAAAACCACCAAGAAAGGCGCACAATTTGGTACTTATGGCACGTTTTCCTTTTGGCTTCCGTTCTCCAAAAACCACAAAGAAAGGCGCACAATTTGGTACTTATGGCACGTTTTCCTTTTGGTTTCCCTTCTCCAAAAACCACCAAGAAAGGCGCACAATTTGGTACTTATGGCACGTTTTCCTTTTGGTTTCCCTTCTCCAAAAACCACCAAGAAAGGCGCACAATTTGGTACTTATGGCACGTTTTCCTTTTGGTTTCCCTTCTCCAAAAACCACCACAATTTGACTTAAGGCGCACAATTTTGGTACTTATGTTTTCAAAAAACCAAGAAAGGCGCACAATTTGGTACTTATGGGTTTTCCTTTTGGTCCCAAAGAAAGGCGGTACTTATGGCACGTTTTCCTTTTGGTTTCCCTTCTCCAAAAAACCGAAAGGCGCACAATTTGGTACTTATGGCACGTTTTCCTTTTGGTTTCCCTTCTCCAAAAACCACCAAGAAACAATTTGGTACTTATGGCACGTTTTCCTTTTGGTTTCCCTTCTCAAAAACCACCAAGAAAGGCGCACAATTTGGTACTTATGGCACGTTTTCCTTTTGGTTTCCCTTCTCCAAAAACCACCAAGAAAGGCGCACAATTTGGTACTTATGGCACGTTTTCCTTTTGGTTTCCCTTCTCCAAAAACCACCAAGAAAGGCGCACAATTTGGTACTTATGGCACGTTTTCCTTTTGGTTTCCCTTCTCCAAAAACCACCAAGAAAGGCGCACAATTTGGTACTTATGGCACGTTTTCCTTTTGGTTTCCCTTCTCCAAAAACCACCAAGAAAGGCGCACAATTTGGTACTTATGGCACGTTTTCCTTTTGGTTTCCCTTCTCCAAAAACCACCTCAAAAGGGGGTTCAACTCAAACAAAAACACCCCCCAAACCGCTGGAATCCGCCGAACTGGTTGCGAGCGGCCAGAATCTCACGGAGTTCTTCGCCTTCGGCTGCCAGCAGAACCTATGGTATGGCGCTTGTGAATTCGATGGGCTGCACTTGTTTTTGGCTCACTCATTCATACACAGGTCTGTCGTTCTTTGGGGAACCCCCTCCCGCCCCCCCCCCCCCCCCTCCCCCTCTCCCTCCAGCGTCCCCCCCCAACCCCACCCAAAGAAAGGAAAAAAGAAAAGCAAACAAAACGCAAATAAACAAACAAACAGGGTTTCCAAATATGGCTGTGGCTCAAACAATGGCGCAAAAAGCCATCCAAGAAACTAGAGACAAATTCCAGCTGCCAAACTCTAGCTCTTGAAATTTGAGCCACATGCAACTAGATGCAGTGCCATCCATGCTTGAACAAAGCCCGGTTTCTTAAAGCGCAAGGCACTGCATGTAAGGGTGGCACATTTGCAACTTGGGTTGAACGCAGTGGTTTGCGCCACCAAGACATCTCACATTTCCAGCATGATGAATCCAACGACCTGAAATACCGATCTCCAAGTCTAGAACACCAAGGCGAGCTTGCCAGGCATATGCATTGGATGCTTCTCCCTCTTACCCTCACTGGGACGTTGTCCTCCCACGTCGTGCCACTTGGTCCATGCCGATGTGTCCCACACTTTTGGTCTCAAGACCCGTCGGTTCCGCGAAAACGGCCTCGGCGACGGTCTTCGTGGCCTAGGCTTCACCATTCGAACCATTCGAACTGGGCTCCGAAATTCACACTGGGACCTGGGCGGATTCTGTTGCCCGGGTTGCTCGCCAGGTTTTGTTTTCAATGTGCTGTCCGGTTCCTTGTAAACACTTTTCAGAGGGGCCCCAAAGGGCAGTGCCCACGCCAAACCAGGCTGAATTCAGCTTGGCTCACAGACAAGCTTTGATGTGAGAGCCTGCCACTTCCTGACGGACACAGGGGCTATAGCGATGTTACCAGGTCACCTTCTGGCCTGGGGAGTGTCATAGTGGCTCGACTTATTGCATGTCGGGGGTGATGGTTAACCACGAGGCATGCCGAGTGCAACCAGTTCAGTGATCCTGCGCCAGTGTGTGCAGCTTAGGGAACTCATCATTTGCCCGGCCGACACTTCTCACAAGAAAGAGCAACACATTGAACATCCGGGGCAATTCCTTCTTGGGGATGCGTCTGCAAATTGCCATGGTTCCTTTAAGGAACCCCTAGGTTCATTCCCAAAACCCCCGGTCATTCCCTACTGAGCACGAGCAGATAAGATGCTTAAATGGGTATCTATGACATATGTGCAGGTTGGCCAAGTATTCCGTCTTGTGAGGCTAGTACCGTGGGCTTGGGCTTGAAAAGGGAGGGCCATCTGGACAAACTGAGCTCCCCGAATCGGTTCGAGCACATGACGGTCCTCTGGTAAAAAATGGGCTCACTAAAGCTAATTTCCTGTTCGTAAATAGACTTTGGTGCCCTATAAAAGGATGCCCTTTTCCGGGGTTTGTTGCGGCAATCGTTCAAAGAATCGCTGCTTTCTATGGCTTTTCTGGGTGGTTCCCAGCCATCCGGTTCAGCGAGGGAAGAAAACGAAAGCCCTCCATTCCTAGCGATCGCCTCGAGCGCTCCTCGGGCGCCCAGCCAAGCGCGCCGCTTCTTTGGCCGACGCCTGCTGCGCCCTGGGCGAAGGACTGGGGCGACTTGGGCTCGAACCGTTTGGGATGCGGCGAATCTGATCCCAAGAGCTCAACAAAGACCACGAAAAGGCCAACCGGAGGGCAAGGTTTTTTCCACCCAACGCAAATGACCATATTCTAGAATGGGCGAGGGGGTGCCCCAAAAAATTGGAGGGGGTCTCCTTCCAAATGATTCCAAAAACCATCCAACGCCTTTCTTGGGTGGGAGGGTGAGAAAAGGTCGGAAGCCTCTTTTGCGCCGCCAAAATTTCCCAAGCCCCGAAAAGACCCTCCCACCCGGGAGGGGTGGCGGCCAACTGGAGCGAACCCTCGTCCAAGCCCAACCCACCAAAGGCTTACCTCAGACTGGGAGTAGATTTTGTCTAAAGGCCACCGAGAGGTTGTGGAAAGAAGCTTTAGGACGCTGGGCTCGAGCATTTGGCAGTGAAGTCTTTTCATGGCGCGTACATTGGCTCGGAAACGGATATATTTCAGAAGCATCAGTGACCCTGGCCCGACCCTGGCAGCCATTACCCGCCAGGCTAGCATGGAAGCTCCCGGGACCCCTTAAGATCTGGTTCTGAGGGAGTGTAGTGCCAACCATTTACTCACTTGCAAGCCCTGCCTGCTTTTTCCTGAGATGAGCGAGCCTTGCAGGAGAGTCAGCAGCCTGCCAAGGAGACCAGCTTCGGATGCGACACACATCCCCCGCTTCAGCTGCGGCAGTTGACGAAGCATCAAGCCGCAAAGGCATGCCCGACAACTTCATCCCAATGAAGCCTGTTGATCAGACCTCTCCACCACTTCACTTGCCAAATCGATATTTGTTTCGAACTCTGTGTTGAGGAACCCGCAGGAAAAGGTCCTTCTTCATACATCACGCGGCCCACGCGACCCAAGCTCGCGGTCTGGTGAGGGCTGCATGCACAGCCCCCAAAAGGTAAAGCAGCCTGAGACTCAAACAGCTCGGCCGGTGCCTGAGCTTTCTCCCAGCGCCATCCTGAGCCGTTGGAACCAAAGCAATTGCCTTGGCGAGTTGCGCGCCCTAAGCCCCAGTGGCTTGCACCGAAAATGTCCGCCGCTCCTTGACTGGCTCCAGGATGGTCTGCTCAAGCAGCTTCTTCCCTTCTGGCGTGCGTGGCGTCCTCAACAATCCAATGTGTTTGGCAACCTGTTTCGAACAGAGAGAGAGAGAGAGAAAGAAAGAAAGAAAGAAAGAAAGAAAGAAAGAAAGAAAGAAAGAAAGAAAGAAAGAAAGAAAGAAAGAAAGAAAGAAAGAAAGAACGAACGAACGAAAGAAAGACACACAAAGAGACAAAGAGAGAGGACCAAAGAAGACAAACACACACGCACACACGCACACACAACGAAACAACGCAGCAAAGCTGCAAAGGACCCAAGAAGAAACAGAGACGCAAGCACACCAAACCAAACCAAGGCAACATCAACCACAAGCCACTGGCAATCTCACAAACGTCCGCAAAGAGATGCATGGACACGTAGAGACACCCAAAGGCATGCAAGCAAGAATGCACAACACACACACACACACGATTTCACAAAGGTCTGTGCTAGGAACATGTCGAGCTACGTGCAAGGGTGAGAGTACATTAGCCAGAATCAAACTGAACAGGCATTCGCGCAAAAGTTCAAATGCCAATCCAGCTAATCCCCTTCCATGCTGCATGGATGTCTCACATACCCCTAGGCCAATGCCGGGACAAATCTACCTTATTTAGCTGAGTCGTGTGTCGGTATCGTCAACCATCTTAGGCCGCACATGGGACCACAGGCCTCACAAGCACATCAAATCCCGAGCGCTTTTTCCCCTCAGCTGCCGGCAGCAATCTCCGGAAGGCATAGGGCGAGGAGGTTGTGTACCTGCCATCCAAGACCCTGGCGCAGGCCTTGGGCAAGTAAGGAACCTCCAAGCAAAGCCGGATTGAAAGCATAGGGAAGGCCTGTGTGAGCTTCTGAACATTCATTCCCTGCTAATTTGGGGCATGCTTGCAAACATGACGTGTTTGTATCCGTTGGAGTAGACATCAGCCCTGACCACTTGACCACGTATGGCCCGCTCTCTGCGAAGTGGGTCCCAAGCCAGAATGACTTTTGGGACGTGGTTTCGCTTCACGCCATATAGGA